>PVLA01000707.1:287361-476411 GCA_004027455.1 Hydrochoerus hydrochaeris
GTAGAGTTCTTCAGGTATCTAGGAATGCCGAAGAGAAGGATGCCAAAGGGGAAGAGAATTCCCAAGCAGTTGGCAGGAGGAGGAGAAAGCTTTGCCTACTTTTGCTTAAAGCAATCATCAAAGTAATAGATTTTTTTCTTTTTCTAGATTAAATTCAGGGCCACATATCCAGCCTTTTTTTTTTTTTTTTTTTTTTTGTATCAGGGATCAAACTCACAACCTCGAGCTTTCCAGGCAGGCTCTTATGCAGCTGAGCTAAATTACCCTTGGCCTCTGCAGCCCTTTTTAAATTTTTATTTGGGCTCAGACTTGATCTTCCTGCCTCATCATCATAGAATGCTGAGATTATCAGCATATATTACCACATCCAACTATATAGTAGTAGACTGTTAATAACTGAGAAATAATTATTTTTTGGAATTGACAGATTTCTGGGAAAATATATTTTTAATAGCATTACTTTTTATAAACCTTTCATTCTCATCTTTTTATATACTTATTTCTAGCAGTTTTATTTAAAAATATTTTTGTAGTCCTATTTCTACTTTTTACTTTACTTTTTTTAAGGATGGATATAGTACATGACTTAAAAACAAAATACAAAGTAATCAACAATGGTTATCATAATGCCTCTTATTGTCTTCAAAAGAATTGCCCATGTCATCAGGCATTATAAAATTGAACAAAACAGTACAGAACAAAACCAATAAAAACAAAACATTGGAGACATTATAGGACTTCAAAAGAAAATAGTCCAACCAGAATGGGTATTGTAGTGTAACTGACTGTCTTCAAAGTAATTGCCTATACCATCAGACTTGATACCATCAAACAAAACAAAATAGAATAAAATCAGTCACAACAAAACAATGAAAGTAATACAGGGCTTCAGATAAAGCTAAAAGGAAATAAAAAATGGTTACCATAGTATATCCTGCTATCTTTGGAATAGCTGTCCATGCCATCAAATCTAATACAAGTAGTCAAATTGGAACAGAATAAAATCAAACTAAACAGAACAATAAAAACAATGTGGGTTTCAAATCATGATACCAGATTAACAATGGCCACTGCCTTCCCTTTTTAGACAATTCCTCCCCATTACTTTCACAAGGCGCATTGTACATTTTGTATCACACTAACTCCTGTAGTTTTTAAATAAAGGAGGCAACCCACTATTCACCTAAGTGATTCTGAACCTTTTTACCCTTGAGCATGATCTCAAATTGTGTCGATTTACCTACAAGAGCCTCAAGGTTTTCTTTCTTTATAGCTGAGTAGTTTTCCATTGTATAAAAGTGTCATGGCTTTCTAATCAATCTGCAGCTGATGGGCAAGCTACCCCCACTTTTTTCTGGCTCCCTGTCACATAGAGCATTGTTTTCTCATCTTTGACTTTCAGTCTATAAACCCTCTTTCAGGTTATTTCTTATATATAGCATATTGATGGACCCTATCTCCTGACCCACTCTGCTTGTGTTTCTTTTTATTGGTGTATCAAGGCCATCCATATTAGTGATTATAGCCAACCTTCTCTGCCTCATCTCTATGCTATTTTTCTGCCATTGGTTGTCTACTTTTCCCCTTTATTCTACTGTCTGCCCCATTCAGTGAGCCCCCTCTGCTGCTTTTCCTAAAACCATGGTCTTTTTTCTCTCTCTAGAATGTCCTTCAGTATTTTTTGTAGGGTTGGTGTGGTGGTAATGAACTCCCCCAGTTCCTCTTTGTCATGGAAGCATCTTGTTTCTCCATTAATTTTGAGAGATAGTTTTGCAGGGTACATCAATCTGAGTTGGAGGTTATTTTCTTTCAGGGCTTGAAATACTTCACTCTAAGCTCTTCTTGATTTGATGGTTTGTATCAAGAAGTCTGTTGTGATTCTAATAGGTTTTCCTTACTTCCTGGTTCCTTGTTATTTTTAAGAGATCTTTACTTTTGCAGTCGCAAGTTGCAAACCTGTCTTCAAGGTTTGATGGTCTATCTTTAGTTTCTTTCAAGCACTTTTGCCAGCTTTCAATGGAATTTTTAATTTCCTGGTAATCTCTTTGAATGTGTTTCATGTGTTCTAAATTTTTTTATACTCTTCATTGAAGGTTTCTCTCCTTTTTCTTTTTTTTTTTTTAAGAAAAAGAATGAAACAGAAAGAGGGTAGAAATAGTACAAAATTAAAAAAAAAAAAAAAAGATCAGTAAGAAATCACTAGTTGATAATTACATATTTTCTTCTTAGAAGTAGTTGTTCAAGTTACAAAAGTAAAGCATACAAAGTAGACATTTAAACAGTGAGACTGCAATCAGTTCTGTTCATCTCTCCAACAAAAACTAAGTAATATTTAGGTTATCAATCCTACACGCTTAAACATACATGCAGTTATATCCTTTAGAATGCTTTCTTTTCCTTTCTTTTTTTTACAATAACTATAATAAATTCTCGTAAACTGTTTAGAAGTTCTACACATGTATAATTTCTACATGTATACCTAGCCTTTCTGTATTAGAGGGAAAAACAAATCAAAATAAGTCAACAATACAAATTCCTAGAGAAACACGAAATGAAAAGGACATATAAAACCATAATACTAAGTGATCTACAGTAGTTACTATGATGTCTCTTGTTATTTTCAATAAAATTGTCTATATCGTCAGGCATAGTATAATTAAACTTAGCAGTACATAGCACTATTAATAAAAACCAAACATTGGAGACATTATAGGATTTCAAAGGCAGTTAATAATCAAACCAGGATGGGTATTCTATTGAATCTTGTCATCTTCAGAGTAGTTGCCTCTATTCTCAGACTTGATACTATCAAGCATTCCAGATTCGAATAAAATCAGTCAAGACAAAACAGCGATATAGCCAATCTTCTTTGCCTCATCTCTGCTATGCTATTTTTCTGTCATTGTTTACTTTTCTCCTTTATTCCACTGTCTGCCCCTTTCATTGAGGCCTTTCTGCCATTGTTCCTGGAATCCTGGTGATTTTCTTCTCTCTCTCTAGAATGTCCTTCAGTATTCTTTGCAGGGTTGGATTGGTGGTCACGAACTTCCCCAGTTCTTTATCATGGAAATATCTTGCCTCTCCATTAATTTTGAGAGACAGTTTTGCAGGGTACGTCAATCTGGCTTGGAGGTTATTTTCTTTCAGGGCTTGGAGTATTTCGCTCCAAGCTCTTCTTGATTTGATAGTTTGCATCAAGAAGTCTGCTGTGATTTTGATGAGTTTTCCTTTATAGGTAATCTGTTTCTTTTCTCTGACCTCTTTTAATATTCTGTTCTTATGATGGATTTCTGGGATCCTGATTATTATATGTCTGGGTATAGATCTGTTTTGGTTATAGCTGACTGGAGTTCTGTATGCCTCATATATCTGAACATCCCTTCCATTTCCTATGTTTGGGAAGTTTTCCTTAATTATTTCTGTGAATTGCCTTTGTATTTCATTTGTATTTGTCCCTGCTTCTTCATTCACATTTTTTATTCTTAAGTTATAAATCCTCGTCATCTTCTAGCCTTTGTATTATTACTTTGTGGTTCCTTGTTATTTTTAAGAGATCCTTCTTCTTGCGATCATACATTGCAAATCTATCTTCAAGTTTTGAAAGTCTGTGTTTAGTTTCTGTTAAGAAGTTTTGCCAGCTTTCAATGGAGTTTTTAATTTCCTGATATTCTTTATGGATCTGTTTCATGTATTCTAGATTTTGTTTATATTCTTCATCAAAGGCTTCTCTCCTTTCTCTGGGTTCCTCCATTCTTCCATTTGTGTCTTCTTGAGGAGTACCCAGGATTTCTTTTATTAATCTTATATCTTGCTTCACCTGAGTTAGAATTTCAGATTTAAATTAGTTGATGAGGTAACAGAAGTATTTCTTTATTTCCATTGAGGCCATGTCTGATGTTACATGTTTATTGCCCTCAATCTCCTCTGTATTTACCTCTCCGGGACTTATTTTCCCTGTGTCAGCAGTTGGAGGCCTTTTCTTGTTTCTCTGTCTTGTCATGTTTCTGGTTTCTTTCAGACAAGTGAATGATGGAGGTCTCAGGGCCTTTTCTTATTGCTTACAGTTTTTTTTTTTTAAGTGGTACCAAGGATTGAACTCACAACTGCATGTTTGCAAGGCAGGCGCTTATGCCACTGAACTAAATCCCCAGCCCTTGCTTACAGTTTTTCTGCAGCATACTTGGTAGGGAAGGGCTGCCCTCTCCTGTTTGTTGTTGATCTGTGAGGTGCATGCAGGGGCGATGTGGGCCAGCCCCTCCCCTCTAAGACTGTCAACTGGTGAGTGTCTGCAGTATGTTTGTGTGTGCCGTGCAGATGTCACAGGTTTGGGACAGCCTCTTCCCTGGCTATTGGGTCCTGACCAGGGGCATGGCCTAGCCCAAGCAGATCCCACTAATCTGCTTTGGGCCAGGAGCCGCCGACTGACGCCGCCTCAGTTGTTGATTCAAGCCTGTCCTGCCCAAATCCAATATGTCATCTAGCCATTCATCTCACTCTGGGGAATCCAGTTCCCAGCACTCACCAAAGTCCATGCAGCTCAGTTCACCCTTTCTACTCCCTGTTGCAGCGCCACCTTCCCCCAAGGTTCTTGAGCTCACCAACCCCCACTCTCGGTGGGGATGCAACCTCAGCTCCATCGTGAGTCGCCCGACTCTAAGGCACGCCCAGTACAGCAACCGGAGCGTGCCCAGGTCCAGTCCTCTGTCCACACTTCTTCTTTTTTTACTTTTTATTTTTCTTTTTCCTCAGTTTCTTTCTGGGTCGTGAGAATTCCTCTCCTTTCGTCTGGTCTTCTCCATGGTGTCAGATTCTAGCATCTGAGTTGTTTTTCTCAGAGAGGCCCTCTATTGTGCTACCTATCAATTGACTATCTTGGATCTCTCTCCCTCCTTTTTCTATGCTCTATTCTTCCATCTGTGTCTTCTTTAGAGGTGCTTAGCAATTCTTTTATTATGTTTCTTATATCGTCCTTTACTTGTAACAGTATTTCTGTTTTTAAGTTCTTTTATAGCTTCTTTATTTCAGTTGCTATTACTTCAGAAACTGCAGGTGTTCAACTCCTGATCTCTTCTGTGTTTACATCTCCTGGACCAGTACTGCTTGGGTTGGAGGCCAGAGACTGCCTTTTGCTTCTTCCTCTGTCATGTTCCTGGTTCCTTCCAGACAAGAGTGTAGTGGGGTCCCCAGCACTTCCTGTATTGGTTATAATTACTCTGAAGCATTTGACTAGGGATTTCTGCTGTTTGCTGCTTTTCCTAATCTGCTGGTGACTGCTGGAGTATAAGCAGGGTGGGGCAGGCTAGCACCTCCCTTCCAGCTGGTTAACCACAGGGAGTCTTCACCAGGTTAGTGTGTGCCAGGAAGGTGGGGTTGGTTAGGTTTAGCTTTAGGGAAACCTCGGCATTGGCTATTGGACTGCACACAGGGGCGGGACTCAGTCCAAGCAATTTTCACCAGTCTGCTCTGTGCTAGGAGTGGCTGAATGAAGCGGGTTGCAGTTCTGTTTCCGGGCTTATCCAGCCCAACTCCAAAATGGTGCCTGGCCAATCGCCCACTCCCTTGAGAGGACTGAGTCCCCCACACTCACCACTAGCCAGTGCAGTTCTCTGGTCCGCTGCTCCCCTCTGCCACCACATCTCCCTGCTGAGGCCTTCAGGCTTGCCAGGCACCAGCTTCACCGTGACCATGCATCTCTGAATTCCAATGGTGCTTCTCACACAGTGGGACTGGCTCCAGTGAAAGTACTACCGGCTTCCGCCTTCTAAGTTTTTCTTTCTTTCTTTCTTCTTCTTCTTCTTCTTTTTTTTTTTTTTTTTAACTCTTTCTGTAGGCTTCAATTCTCACTTCAGTTTCTTCCTGGGTCCTTCTGGTCTTCTCCAGAATGCTATATTCCAGCATCTGGGCTGTTTCTTTCAGTGAGGCTGTTTACTCTGCTGCTTACTGTTCCACCATCTTCCCAGACTCCTCACTTCTTACTTTTCAGTAGACTTTTAAGTTTAAAAGTTTTAAGTTTAAAGTTTAAAATTAAATTTTAATAACTTAATTATTTCTTACGGTGGGTTTGAGAGAGGGGTACACCCTGAGAATTTTAAGATGTACCCCTCTCTTAAAAGTGGTAAGCCATTCCTATGCCACATTGTAACACTGAGAATGACAAATCACAAGAGACAATCTCTTATTTAAACAATGCCCATGTCACTTTAAACCCTCAATTTGTTAAGTAGTTTTTTTTTTTTTTTAATCCAAATTGCCATTTTCCTGGTGTATTTGTAACTGTTAACCATTGTAACTTGAGCTGAGTGTGGTGGCATACCTGTAATTCTAGCATTCTGGGAATAAGACAGAAGGATTGCAAGTTTGAGTCCAACCTGAATAACTTCAACAACAAGGTTGAGTTCAACCTGTCTCAAAATTTTAAAACAATTTTTTAAAGGTTAGGGATGTAGCTCTGCAAAAAGGCTAGATTCAGTCCCAGTATGGGGGGTAGGGAAGAGACAGCAAATTAAAAATAAACAACTAACCCTATATGTCTTTATGGCTTCTGAGATGGTTAAATCTTACAGAATGCTAAATAGAGAAAGGATATTAATTCTCTCTGCTTTATTATTTGTTCCTTATATTTTTTTCATTGGGTAAGTTATAATTCTGAATTTTGGGGAAGTTTTAATCAATACAAATAGAAAATCAAGCCAGGCTATGCAGCATTTTATCTTTTTTTCAGCGACTGTCTTCATGTTGTGGATCCCATGCCAGTGCTTGGACCTGATGTAGAAGCATACTGTCTCCGCTGTGAATGCAAATATGAGGAAAGAAGCTCTGTCACAATCAAGGTGAGACTTACATAGATTATATTATGTTATATTGATTTATATTATAGGTATATATGTTATACTGGATTACGTTTAATTAGGTCTTCAAAAAAGGCAGAATATTTTCAGCCCTTTTCCCAAAAGAGAGTAGTAAGCCTGCTCTTTGCTTGCCCAAGAGGCTCTGTGGATTATTGAGATCATGTTAGAGAGATAATGTGAAATGGCAACAAAATTTGCTGTTTCCTTAGCATGTTCCACCCAGATATCCTACTTTCTGTGTGATCCGTGTATGCCAACGCTTAGTGAGACAGCAGCATCTCCCTAACCCTTTGACTTGTGTATGGCTAACATAGATTATAGAGTAACTATAATCTATATATATAGTAACTATTTTAGAAACATTACTTCTGTATTTCAAGATTTCCCTTCGATTCCTGTAGGAAATGGAATGTAGATAATTCTCATCACCACTTGGATAAATTCAGTTACTTTATTATGGTAGCTAATGGTTGTCCTGCCAAAACTTTTTAAAAGGCACTTCCCATTCCTTTCCTCAAAAAAACTCCTTGCAGTGAATGTGGGGTGGTCAGTCAGAACAGCTGCTCACAAGGATTTCTGCTGTGATTGGCCCTGCAGCAGAGCTGTGGCTCCACTGGGTGCAAAACTATAGAGAAATTCTCTTTGTATTTTGTTTTTTAACAGATTTTTATGTGTAATTTTATGTATCTAAAATTAACTCATTGTGAGCCTACAAATTTTAGTAAATTTAAAACAACTTTTTAAAATCCAATTTTAAAATATTCCCATCAACCTAAAAAGATTCCCCATACCCCCTTTATAATTAAACCCTACTCCATCCTTAGTGCCAGACTGTCACTTTTCTACTTTCTGTCTGTGTATATCTGAGCATTTCATATAAATGGAGTCATAGAATATGTAGTCTTCTGTGACAGGCTTCTTTCACTTAGCATAGTGTGAATGATTATTGTTTGAGTTGTAGCGTATGTCAGTACTTCATTCCATTTTATTGTTGAATAGTGTTCCATTGTATGAATATCCATTCATCAGTTGATAAATATTTGGATTATTTCCAAATTTATACTGTTAATACTGTCATGAATATCTGTATAGATGTCTCTCATGGGATATATGTTTCCCTTTCTCTTAGATAAATTTCTTACAATAGTAAGTTTATGTTTAAATTTTTTAAGAAACAGCCAGCCAGATTTTTTCCCAAAAGGGTCATACTTTTTTTTTTCTGTACTGGGATTGAGTGCTTTTGCGCACTGAGCTATATCCTTTTTTTTTTTTGAGACAGGATGTCACTAAATTGGTAAATTGCTCAGGCTGGGTTTGAAGTTGCAGTCTTTCTGCCTCATCCTCCCATTACAGGCATTCCTGGCTGGGATTATACCATTTTACCAGTGGTGTATGAGGTTTCTGTTTCCACATGTACTTGCTAATAATTGCCATTGTAACTGAATTTATCCAAGTGGTTTATTATATCTATTCTAGTAGGTATGTCTTGCCATACTTTTGGTCAGCGCATAAATTATTCCCAAGAAAATCATTTCCCTAAAAAGTTTTTGCAGACTTAAACTGATCTGTAAAAGAATACAGTATTCTGTTGAAATTCACCTAGGTTAATTTCGTCTAAAGAGTTCCTTTGGCAGCACCTACTGCTGAATCTGGGAAACTATGTTTAGCTGAAAAAAGAAAACTGCTATGCTCGCCATAAAGACAAACAATTAACAGTAGGTGAAAATGGAATGTCAGAGACTCACAGAAAGATCTAAAGGCAAAATGCTTTCTTTCCTTTTCTTCCTTAAATATTACTTTGAAGAAGAGTTGAGTTTGTCTCTTATACTGGAATCTGGTTGATACAGAAATCCTGTAGGCTAGGCAGATGTATATCGGCCTTTATCAGGCTTTAATGTTGTATAAAATTCTGATTTCTTGTCTTGAACAGAGATGTAATTTACTCTTAATTTTCCTCAGGTTACCATTATAATTTACCTCTCTATTTTGGGTCTCCTACTTCTGTACATGGTGTATCTTACCATGGTGGAGCCCATACTAAAGAGGCGCCTCTTTGGACACTCACAGTTGATACAGAGTGAAGATGACATCGGGGTAAGTTCCCAGCCTGCCTTCCCAGCTCGTGGCCAGTCTCCATCATCAGATGTAAAATACAAGTGGAAAATAATTACATGGAGATGTTTGAGTTTCTAGAGTAGATCCTCAATCTGAAAAGCTAAAGAGGGTTCTAATTTTAGTAGATTTTATTTGTGAGGAGATCATTCTGTAAAACTATAAATGTGGCAGTTTAAACTGTTGACCCTGAAGTGGGTGCCTTTATAAGGCCTTACCCTGTCACATGGAGAAAGCATGTGAGCTATGTTTCTCTCCCCCACCACCACCTCCCCGCTCGGCTCCTGCCTGGAACACTGCCTGTCAGATCACCAAATCTTTAAAAGACAAAGAGGCAACATGGGAAACAAAGCAAAGAGAAACATAGAAAGCATGACATTTTTCTGTTACTGTTATGAAGGAAACACAATTTGATCACTTACTGATGGTTTATATTTCCTCCTTTAAATAAAAGGACTATAATTTTTTTCTTTAGAAGAACATAATATCACTTTAGATCCTCTTGCTATCTTTAAAACACATATATTTACTATAATCAATATACATATTGTTTCATAATCTCCTTTTTATTTTAACATTAATTCATAAAATGTCTAGAGCTGTGTGAGGCCCAAACAAAGAAGTCTAGAAACTGACATAGTACAAAAGCTTGTTATTCAGAATAGCTTAGAGAATTATATTATTTATTTTATTACTATCATATATGGAATTATTTCTAAATTGTCCAGTATTTCATTATCATATGTAATTATTCTTTAAAAATTATTTTTCCTTTTGTATTTTATTGGACTGTGTTGCTAAAAGAGGATAAAATTCAGTATAGTTTCAACAGCCAAATCCTGAGTACACTTAAAAAAGTCACTTTATGTGGAATGCCTTTGGGGACATGTTGGTGAAAGCTGGGAAAGTAGATCCTGACTGGATAGCTTGAGTTATGGCTGTAAACAGTTGCTGTTTGATCATCATGCTTTTGTCCCATGAATAGCAGTTATGAATTCTCAACTTCTTTGGGCAAGAGTTAAAATTTCTTTTGAAGAACTTTCATAGAAACACCTCTGTTTGCGTCTTTTCCCCTGCTTCTTCTATTAATTCAACCAACACATATTGAGTTCTTTTCTGGATAAAGTACTATGCTGGGTACTAGGAATAAAAAAAATGAAGCAGAAACAGATGTGAAAGAAATGACTACAATAGTGTACTTCCTCACTTTTATTTTTAGCCATATAAGAAATATATTTATTTCAAAAGGAGGGTAGAAGAAAAGATTGGAGATGTAATGTAGTTTTAAAAAGCCAGACATAGTGGGGCTACAGCTGAGCGAACTAGGACAGGAGGTTGTATATCAGAATTAGAGTCTCAAATACTGTTTTCAGATTAATTTTCATTTACATGTTCAGGGTTTCTCAACTCTGACTTTGCCTAATTCTTCTTGGAGAGCTATTGTGTTTATTGTAACATACTCAGCAACATGCTTGACTTCTGTCTGCAGATACCAAAGGGCTCATGACAAATGACTGCCATCCCAGTCATGACAATAAAAATTATCCATGTGGCACACTCCTGTAACGTCAGCACTGAGGGAGGCTGAGTCAAAAGTATTTCAAGTTTGAGTCCTGCCTGGACAACTTAGCAACTTAGCAAGACCTTGTCTCAAAAAGGGCTGAGAATGCAGCTAAGTGGTAGAGCAGCCCTGAGTTTTTAACCCCCGAATACTGACATGAAAATGTTGGTGGCATAGGCCAGATAAACCGTTTTCATTACAGGCACATAGGTTGAAACTCTGACTTCATCTACGTCCATTATAGCATTAAATATCTGTTCCCAATTTCAAAAATAAGCAATATGAAAATAATTCATTTAGAGCATACAGGAAATCAGTGTAAATGTAAACACAAAGCATGTAGGGCAGACATTTGATTGGTGGGATCATGTGCTCAGAAACCATTGTGCCCACACGTGATTGATTGACCATCTTGAAGACACTGTCATTGAGAGGCTTGGCTGACTCTTGTATAGCTATTAAAGTGATTCTGGGAAGAGTAAGGTTTTCTGATCAAAGCTGTGGAGTTATGGTAATAATTCCATACAAAAAGAAGTTAAATTTAAATTCCTACATTTGTTGCTTATTTAAGATGGGAATTCTTACCAGGCATAATAGTAACATGCTTGTAGTGCTTGCCCTCTGGGAGACTTGAGGAAGGAGGGTTGCAAGTTTGAGCCCAGCCTGGGCAATTTAGGGACTTAGTGAGAGTCTGCCTTAAAAAGAAAAAAATATGTATATATTTTTTTCTTTTTCTTTTTAAGAGAGAGAGATGTAACACAATTCAAAGGCCATGGGCTTAATCCCTAGTACCACAAAAAAAAAAAAAAAGTTCTTCACTATTCATGTTCATTTTAAATTCTGGTTTTTTTTTTCATTTCAATATAGAGCACTTTGAAGCAAATTAGAGTACAAATAGTTAAGCATACTGTGAGTAGTCATAATATTTACTATATCACATATCCATGACACATCATTACTGTTATCAAAGCATTACATTAAGACATGTTTTGTATTCACTGAAATTTCATCAGGTGTAAAAGGAACAAACATAAAAAGGGTAAATCTCTGTTTGCATTCTTTGAGCATCCACGCCCATGATCAGCTAGTTCAATCTTGTTCTGATAGGTAGAGGACAAACCAAAAGGATTAACTGCTTTACTTGGTCTTTCAAATTTGTTCTTTAAGAAGATTTTTCTCTTCTTACCTTAAAGAATAGATAACAGGACTTTGAAACTGAAGAGTGCTCTGCTGGCAAAGTACATCCTTCTTCCCAGTCTTGTTTATGTCAAAATAAATCAATGGTAATATTTTATATACAAATTCACTGAAGCACCACATTCGTATAGTGTCATTTTAATCTACCTGAACAAAATCTATGTGCTGAGAAGATAGAACACCAAGTCAAGGTTAGACAAACTAAGTTAGTATCTGTGCTAATGTGTTAAATGACCTAAGGTCAATTTATCGCCTTATGGGGGCAGCAAGTAATCATATCACTTCAGTCTTGCTTTGTCTTGTCTTGCCTTGCTTTGCTTTTCCTTTTCTTTCTTCCTCTTCTTCTTATCTCTCCTCCTCTTCTTTTTCTTCCTCCTCCTTCTCCTTTCTCTCTCCATGTCTCACTCAAATTTTGAACTTCATGGGATTGTCTTAATTATTTTCATTTTTAGTTTAGAAATAAATTGTATTTACACAAGCCATTACCATTAAGTAAAAAGTTGACGTACCAGGTATCGAACTTAACGACAGTGTGCTTGCAAGGCAGGCACTTATGCCACTGAGCTAAATCCCCAGTCCCCAAAAAGATTCTTTTTATAGAAAACTTTTAAAATATAATCAGGGTATAAATGTCTTACTATACGATAAGACTAGGTATTATAACACTACATACAGTTACAGTTATACTTATGTGCTCATACATAGTTTCCATGTAGGAGGTATGATAAAAACTATATGGTGAATGTTTGTTTTTAAATTTATTAACTCTCAACCAAATATTATCCCTTGTTTGAACACACTATCCCATTATTTCTGCCACTTTTTGAAGCAGTTCTGGAAGTTATTTTTTGTGGCTGTCTTTTTTTTTTTTTTTTTTTAAAGAGGAAAAAAACAGAAAAGAAACCAAAAGAGACAAACAACTACAACAACAAAAAAACCAAAACAATAACAATATAGGCTTTCAAAGCAAGATGATAGGAATTTAACAATGGTTGTTATATTGCATATTGTTATCTTCAAAAGAGTTGCTTATATTACCAGATACAGGCATGCAAAATTGATCAAACTGTATGAGTATTAAACTGTTCTTTTGCATAAATAGAATTAGTAGTATAATCATCTTAGCTATCTCATCTATCTTATGTATATATGCAAATTTATATCTTTTTCCTTTTCTCTTCCTTCTTTTCTCCTTTCCCTATCCCAGTTGTTTTTTTTCCTCTGAGGAGTTTCTAACCCTTTCACAATATCTACTATAGATTTTGGATCTTATTTACTCTTTCAGTTTCTTACACCAGGGAGACAATATGGTATTTACACATGTGAGTCTGATTTATTTCACTTATGAGTATGGTCTCAAGGTACATCCATTTACCTATAAAAACCTCTAGTTGATCCTTCTTTATAGCTGAGTAGTACTCCATTGTGTAAAATACCACATCTTTTTTTATCCATTCTTCAGTTGATGAGCATTTGGGTTGTTTCCAAGATTTAACTATTACAAATTGTGCTACTATAAACATGGGTGCACATATATCGCTGTGGTACGATGTGACTGTCTTTATGAGGTCTGATCAAACATGCAGTGAGTGTGTTCACTAAGTGCCATCCAATGAAGAGAGAGATTTGTGAAAAGCATTACAGTGTCACCTTATTTACCTTATTCACCAGGCCTAGCACCATGCAACTTCTTGCTTTTCCCCAAAGTAAAAATGACCATGAAAGAGAGCATTTTGTATTGATTCAGGACATTGAGGCAGCATGATAGGGCAGCTAAAGATACTCATGAAAGAGGACTTCCAGACCCGCTAGAGAAAGTGGCAAGTAAAATTATGGAATAAGTGTTCAAAGTGAGGGGGTTGTATTTTGAGGGGGATTAATGGCAATGTGTTTCTTCATTAATAACTTTTTCAATAATATCTCCTGTATACTGACTCCTGTCCTGGATATCTGGCAGCTTTTTACAGACATGCCCTACAGAACAAAGTTGTTTCTTTTCTAGGAACAAAACTTAGCTTAAGAGGCCCAACTTATCACTTGCATCTTGTGTTGGAACATTTAAAAACTTTGCTGGCATGGGGTTCAGGATAAAGAGATCACGGAAAAGACAAAACAAAACCAATAAATTACTATTGAATGCTTTTTGTCATGAAGGCAGCTGTGTTTATACCGCATTCATAGATAGATTAACGTGGTGATTTCCTGTGTAATGACTACAAACATCCACTTGTATTGTTTACCTAGACCCGGAGAGGTAGATTCTCTACACAGATACCAGCATAATCCTTCAATAGCCTCTTTCTTTATACAGAAACTAACATATGAGGCACTGAGTGCTCAGCAAGAAAAGGTGGCAAGTCATTGTTGAATAAAAATGTGAAGTAAATCATTCCTCAATGTCCTTGGTCATAAAGGGTGATTTTAGCACTTGAGCTGTATATATCCCTTTTCATTACAGTTTACAGAAGGGAGTAACAAGAGAAGTTTTAGAAAGGTAGGCCATTTAGTGTATGTTCTGAAAGGACAGAAAGAGGTAAAACCAACCATAGGACTGTGTCAACTCATCTGCCTTGCTGAATAAGCATCCAAGCAAGTAAACAATTCTAATATAATGGGAGTGAGGAAAATTGAAATTAGATACTTTCTCTGCAATAGATTAACTCTGTAGTATCAATTAAATCAAAGAAATGCCCTACTTTCTGTGTTTATAACATGGACAGAATAGCATGCAAATACACTTTCTTTTCCCTTCTCTTTCACACAAATGATCACTATCTTTGTCTTGTCTCTGTATCTTCAAGGCAACATCTTTGAAAATGGTGACCCATTTCTAAAATTTCTATAGATGAGTGCGCCCTTCTTCTGATAGTTGATTACCTCCAAGTGCTTAGTCACATAGATGCTGTGTTGTTTGCAAAGCCCACCTGCTCCTCTCCTGGTAGCAGGCTGACTGCTGTTGTGTGTGTTTTACACTGATAACGCCATCACTGGCATTTTTCATTTGGCCTTTCAGGATCACCAGCCTTTTGCAAATGCCCATGATGTGCTGGCCCGCTCCCACAGCCGACCCAATGTTCTGAACAAGGTAGAGTATGCCCAGCAGCGCTGGAAGCTTCAAGTTCAAGAGCAGCGAAAATCAGTCTTTGACCGACATGTTGTCCTCAGCTAGTGGGAATCAAGTTCAAGATGACTAGAAAGAAACGAAGCAGACAACTAGAAAAAACTGACTTGAGTTTTCTGGGTTTTGTTTTTATACCCTGTTGATTTTACCAACTCTTGCTGGAAGTCTCAAAATTGAAAGCAAAAACATACTTAGTATTTTTTTCTTGTTAAAGTATTAATGGAGACATTTTAAAAAGCAAACAAGTCAAAGTCAGCCAATAAGCCTTTTCCTACTTGTGACTTTTACTAACAAAATTAAACCTGCCTGTCAATTATCTTGAGATCCTTTACCTGGAACAAGCACTGTCTTTTTCACCACACAGTTTTAACCTGATTTTCAAGGTAATTTTCAGGTGGTTTGTTTGTTTGTGGGAGAAGAAAAGGATACAGGGAAAGTGCTTGACACAAGTTTTCTCATGTCACTTTACTAAACCAACTTTTGTAAATAGACCTTACCTTCTATTTTCAAATTTCGTTAATATTTTCCAATGTAGTCAGCCTCATTAAAGTGCTGATTTACCCAGATGACTTTGCACTGACTGTGTTATCTAGACATCTGGTTGGCCTGTGGCTGAATCTCTTGGTAAATTGGATCTGAAATGCCTGGTGGCTCTTCACCAAATGGATATTTACTTCATGAACTGTGGTATCTGATGCAGTACATCCTAAAACAAACTGGCTACTTGCTAGTTTACTCTAATGACTAAACATAGTCTTGGTGTGTGTGGTCTTCTTCATCTTCTAGTATCCTTAAGGTCAGATCCTAAGGACTTGGACACTTGCAATAAGGAAATTTTCTTTTAAACCCAAGCCTCCCTGGATTGATGACATACATGTGTTAGCATTTCCAGTCATGCAGAGAGAGAGGCAGCTGTTTGAGCTCGAATGTGTGCAACTTTGAACTAGTACTGGGGTTCTGGATGCCTCCTTGTGAAAAGTATAACAGTTATGGGATAACTGGCATTTTTCTTCTATGTCCTCTTTGGAATGTAACAATAAAAATAATTTTTGAAACATCTGTCAGTGTGTCTATGTCCTCTAGCTTTTTCTCCTCTTTTGCTATATGAGCTTAAAGAAACAATCATGTTTGTATCATTGTGAGACTGTTTTATACCAATGTAATCTTAAAATGTTGACACTGAATTATCCTTGTTTTTGCATGTGCAAAGAATGTGTGGATTCTTAAATGGGTCTCTGAAAAGTATGCAAATATTCCAATAATAAGTTCTAATATATATTCTGTTCTAAGAAGTTCTTGATGAAAAAAATATATTCACACTAAATTCATAAGGATGTGGTTTTGGGAGTTATTAATGGCTTTATTTTTGTTTAGTAAAAATAACTGGTTTTTTTAGCACTCCAGAACCCTAGCCTAAAATTGATTTTACTGTTAGTATTAAAAAAGTTTAGCCTGGGCATGGGTGACACATACATGCAATTCCAGCCACTAGGGAGGCTGAAGCAGAAAGTTTACAGGTTCAAGGAAAGCCTGGGCAACTTATTGAGACCCTGTCTCAAAACAAAGTAATTTTTATAAAACTCAAGAATGTAGCATAGCACTCCCTGAGATCAAGCCTCAGTACCATCAAGAAAAAAATAATTTGGTCAACTTTGACCAAGTTGGGTTTATCCCAGGCATACAAGGCTACTTCAACATTAGAAAATAATATAATTATCACATCTAAAGAAACAAATCAGATTATCACATTCAACATGCAGTCATAACAAACAAAAACTAAAACAGCTCCCAGCAAACTAGGAAGAAAGGGGAACTTCCCCAGAGAGATAATGTGTACTGCAAAGATCTACTGTTAACATATTTAACAATGAGAAACTAGTAGCTCTCTCACTACAATCAGGAATAAGGCAAAGATGTCTTCTTTCACCACTGCTTTTCAGCATTACACTGGAAGTCCTAGCAAATGCAGTAAGACATGAAAAAATGTTTAAAGATTGGAAGGGAAAAAATAAAACTACCTCTTTCTCAAAGGTGATACATCACCTATTTAGAAAACCCAAAAGAACAAAAATACCTGAAATACATGAGTATAGCAACTGATACATAGAGTTAATTGCTTTCCCATAAACAAGCAATGAAGAAGTGGAATTTGAGATTAAAAACAATACTATTTCTAACAGTACCCCAAAGATGAAATTTTAAGTATAAATTTAGCAAAATATTTATAAAATACAGGAAAAAAATAGAAAATTGACAATAAGAAATAAATGAATGAGCTAGCCCATTCACATGGATAGTAAGGCTTGGTATTATCAAAATGTCGGTTCTTCCCAACTTGATTTATAGATTAAATGCAATTCCAATCAAATTCTCAGAAAATTATTTTGTGGGTATTGACAGATTAATTCTAAAGTTTATATTGGAAATGTAAAAGACCCAGAATAGCCAAGATAAATTAACCACAAAGTCAGAGGACTGATGCTACTCAACTTCAAAATTTACTAGGAGGTATAGTAATCAAGACTCATACTAATGCAGTTTACAGCATGGAGAGTCCACAAATACTCTGACATAAATAGCCGGTTGATCTTCAACAAAGGAACAAAAGCAATCTAGTGGAGAAAAGATAATTGTATTAGTCACTTTCCTGTCACTGGAACAAAATAACACCCTCAACTCAAATGGGAGAGCTTTATTTGGCTCATGGTTTCCAGTGGATTCAGCCCAAAGTCAGATGACTTCAAGGCAGAAATGGATGGTAGGAGGCCATGGCAGAGGAAAAGTGTTCAATTCACAGGAAAGGGAGTGGAGATGAGAGAATGAGAGAGCAGGAGCTTGGGAAAAGAATACACCCAGGTAAAGACCCCAGTGAGAGCTTTGTACCAGGCCCCACCCCCTAAAAAGCACATTCAGCTGTGAACTGAATATAGCATTCCAATATAGCATGATCCAATCCAAAGCCCTGTCTCTGAACATATGAGACTTTGAGGGGACATTTTAAATATAAATCATAATAAGTCTTTTCTTTTTTTCTTGTTTTGTGGTACTGAGAATCAACCCAGAACTTTATGCATACTTAGCAAACACTATCACTGAACCTTATCTCTGTTTCAAAATCATTTTTAACAATTGGTGGTGGCACAAACAACTGAATGTTCACAGGCAAAAAATAAATATCTAGACAACAGATCTTAGAACTTTCATGAAAATAACAAAATAGATTACAAGCCTACATATAAAATGAATTATAAAACTTGTAGAAGATACTACTGGCGAAAATTTAGGTGGTATTGACTTTAGATATAACACCAAAGACATGGTCCTTGAAAGAAAGAATTGTCAAGCTGGACTTTTATTAAAAGTTAAAATTTCTCCAAAAAGATGTTGTCAAGAGAATTAGATGATAAGCCGTAGAACAGAGAAAAAAAATATTTGCAAAAGACATATCTGATAAAGGACATTTAGTATTTGACAAGAAAACAAACAAACAAATACAATGTAAAAATGGGCAAAAGTCCTGAATGGGTATGTCACCAGAGAAAATATACAGTTAGCAAATAAGCATATTTGAAAATGATCCATATCATATGTCACAGGGCAATGCAAATTGAATAATGAGATGAGACTGCACCCCTATTAAAATGGCCAAAATCTAGAACACTGACAGTTCCAAATGGTTAGAGATGGAGCAACAAGAACTCTTATTTAGTGGTGGTGGGAATGCAAAAGAATACAACTTTGGAAAAAGAATTCAGCAATTTCTTATACAACCAGATACATCATAAGGATTCAGCAATTGTGTTCACCGATAATTACCCAAATGAGCTGAAATCTTATGGCCACACAAAAACCTACACATGGATGTTGATAAGTAGCTTTATTCATAACTGCCCAAATTCAGAAACAACCAAAATGCCTTTTAGTAGGTAGATAAATTGTGATGCATCCACACAAGGGAATACCATTCAGTGCTGAAAACAAATGAGTTTTCAAGCCATGAAAAGACATGGAAGAACTTTCAAAGCTTATTGCTAAGTGAAGGAGCCCTATCTGAAAAGGTTGCACACTAAATGGTTCCATTTATATGATATTCTGGAAAAGGCAAAACCAGAGAGACAGTAAAATGATCAGTGGTTGTAGGGGTTATGGGGAGGGAGACATGAACAGGCAATGCAGAGAATATTTGCAGCATTAAAACTGCTATAAATATATGATACACTATCAATAGACATAGGCCATTATACATTTGTCCAAACTTAGAGTGTAAGTGTACAGCACTAAGAATGAAGCCTAATGGAAACTGTGGACTTTGGGTAATGATGCTGTGCCATCAATTACAGGTCCATCAAGTACCACAAAGTTACTACTATGGAGCAGGATGCTAATAGTGGAGAGGCCTACGCAAGGACTCTTTCTGCTCAATTTTGCTATGAACCTGAAGCTACCTTAAAAATAAAGTCTACTTAAGAGGAAAAAAATAAAATGAATCTTTTAAAAAGTTATAAATTCATATTGACCTTCCTCATTCTGGTTTAAAAATCTTTCTAAAAGAATATTGACCAATATTTGCACATTGGGAGACTACTATGCAAAGATATTTTCCATAAATAATTCTTCTATAAAATCATTTAATCCAGATGAATGGGAGACACCTTTTAAACAAAAATGTGTTTTGCAAGTGTCCAATTATGTAAGCAACCCTTCCTCTTTAATATTGTATGTTGTCATATCTACGTATTAGCTAGGGAAAAAACAGCAAAACCAGAACCAAGCAGTTCTGTTTAACTGTAAGCTACTTTGCATATTGTCACTAAATGACCACCTATAAATCAGATTAAGTCTGACTCAGCCCAAAATACAGCATTTTGAACGACAAAACTCAGGTAAGAGACACTTCTCAGAAATGGTCAAGTGGGGAGAAATTGTTTCATGATTTTTGAGAAAATTCTTAGGCACAGTGATAAAGGGCAAATTTTGTCAATAATCTTACTGTTTCATTACCTTAAGTATCAATTATTACACTATAATGAAAGATACAGATTTTATTAGTGAATAAATCACCTGGATGAGGGGAAAGCATTTTGGTTTGGAAGTTCAGGACCCCCAGGTTCTGGCCTCTGCTCTGCTACTTGCTTACCAAAATTAAGCTTTCTCCTACCTCTAACATTGCATAATTCAATTATGTGCAGTGGAAACTTTTTAGTTTTAACATATCACATATATTTTTTAATGTATGGAAGTAGAAGCTTTTATGCTCAATAGAGAGAGTATCAAGAACCTCTTAGGATTTTATTATTATGATCTCATTATTTATGTGCCAGAAGAGCTCTGAGATAGAAATTTAAGCTCTTCCCAAGATACATGCATTAGCTATGCATGTATCTAGAAACACCAAGACCTAGCACTAACAACTTGTGTTGCTTTCTTTTAAAATAAAATAGTACTCAATTCCTAACAAATACACACATCTAGACTTCATTAGGCTTCTTATCTTAATTATCTTTATTGTTGCCAGTATTTTCTACTCTTCTGCTCTGTTGTTTTACATTTTTAATTCTTTGAATAAATAAAAGATGATCATCTTTAAAGTACCAGGGATCAAACTCATGACTGCGTGCTTGCAAGGCAGGGGCTTATGCCACTGAGCTAAATCCCCAGCCCCCTTACTAGAAAGTCTTAAGAGCAAAAGTTGCTCCTCATTGTCTCAGGAGACACTGTGCTCTTTTACCAAAAATTATACAATCTTGTTAAAACCTAGAAGCATAATTTCTTGTGGCATATACAAATTACTCAGATTTCAACTGGATCATCATTTACAATATTATTAAAATTATCTTTCAGGCTAACACTACACCCCCAAATATCATTTTGCATTGTTAGCTTTGATGACATCTGCTTTATTTTTGGGGAACCTGTTGTTAATGAATTCTGACTTGTTAGACATAGGCAAAAATAAAGCTGTTGTTAGAAATGCAGTAGTGCAGGCTTTATATCCATCTGCTGCCCTTTTGTATCCCTTGATATACATGTTCCTTATCTCTTACCCTTTGGAATTCCTGGTTTGGGAATTTCCTAACTAGCTTCTCTCAGCAACTTTTCCTTTTGACAGAAACTTGGCTAGTTTTTAATCTCCTAGAAATTTTTGTTTTATGCTAGCTATTTCAGGTCATGTGGTCAGCAGTTTGGAATCTTTCATTTCCTGATCCTCACTGTTTGATTTCTAATTAGTTCTGTCCCACTTATCTCTTCTTCTCCTGCCCCTTGGTAGGGAGGGCTTTTCCTGGCAATGACTCCTTTTCCAGCCTGTCTCCCTATGACTCATAACTGTCCCCACTCCTCACCCGTATCCCCCACCCCCTGCGGTCTTTTCTGTTTCAACATTTTTTGTCTTTCCAGCAACCACACTCTGGATTTTTCACAAGAATTGGAACACAGTTGAATTCTGGTCTTGGTGTCCACACCTCCCGGGATATAGCAGAACCTGCCAAATTCTTCTGTCTCAGACAGAAAAACCAGGTCCACCATTACCTAATCTCACCCATAAATGCAGACTGCTTGGGGAGTGTTTGTTTTGCCTCTTGGTCATTGAATGCTACTATATTTAAAGAACCTCTCAGAGAAGAAGCCCTCACTCCTACAGATATTAAGGAAAAAAAATCCTGAGAAATTAATAGAAACCTGCATGTCTTTATGGTGATCCACAGTTAGACTTTAAACTGCCTTCCCTTTTCTATTTTAGGTGTGTTCTTCAGATCTCAACAAATTGATTAATATTGTGATTCTCCAGTGTTAGGAAAAATAGAGCCAGGTTTTTCATAAGATGTAGAAAAAGGGTTGCTACTCTACAAGTATCCATCTGTGAAGAAAGGAAAGAGGAAAATAACTCTTTATGCCTGATGCATTGTGTGTATTTCTTTTATTATTTACTCTTCACAGCTACCCTGAAGGATAGTTGATATCTCACATGGACATAGAAAACAGCCAAGGCCTGTAGAGGTTAAGAAATTTGCCTAAGGACACAGAGCAAGGAAAAGGTAAAGCCAAGGCTGAAATCTACCTTTAAAAAAATCCTTTTTTCTACATGTGGACTGTTATATGTAACCCACTCTACTTTTCAAAACAAACTCAGGCACGAGTCATCAAAGCATGAAGTGTTTAAAGTGCTGATATCTAAGACAGTAGATTATACCTGCTCTCTTGACTGGCCGAATTAATAAACTTGGTTGTATTTCTAGGTTAAAGAGGAAATGATGGACAATAGAAGCCACTCTAATCCTCCAGACACATTTCCTGTCTTCTCTGATTCTGCCCACTTGCCGCTACCCAGGTCCTTCTACCTGGACCCCATGGTCACTTTTCACCTGTACCCTGAGGCCCAGGTGCCGTCCCCTTACCAGGAAGAGCTGCCGCTGCTGCCTTTTCCCAGCGACCCTCTGATCATGGAAAATTACGGCGAGCCCTACCCTTTCCCTCTCCCGATGCCTTACCCGGGTTACAGAAGGTGCGAACACTCCTATGGTGGGCCCGCCTTCATCAGGAAGAGGAACGAGCGGGAAAGGCAGCGGGTCAAGTGTGTCAACGAAGGCTACGCCCAGCTCCGACATCACCTGCCGGAGGAGTATCTGGAGAAGCGACTCAGCAAAGTGGAAACTCTCCGAGCTGCAATCAAATACATTAACTACCTGCAGTCTCTTCTGTATCCTGATAAAGCTGAGACCAAGAATAACCCCGCCAAAGGCTCTTACCTGATGGCAGCCTCCAGCCGCCACGCTGACCCCATTTTCAGAATTGTTTGAGTCAGCAGTTCCCACAAAAAGATACAATTTCCCAGAATGGGATCTCTTGCGGCATCACTCATTAGTTTTTCCTAAATAATTCCTGTGTGGGTAAATAACAGCTCCAGCAACGAGCTCTACTGGCTATTCCTCACCTGGCTTGCAGACATACTAAAATTCTTAACAGAACCAAACAGTCATTGCTCATTCCTTTCAAGAGCTCTAGGGGAGCAGGAGTCCCCAGGGTTTCCGAGGCCGGTCATACTGTCCTTCTCACACACTTGGCCAGAGTCCCAGGTGTGAGAAGCTTCCTCAAAAGCGTGAAAAGTCTGACAAATAACTACATGATGCTTATCACATACTCTGTAACTGTTTCTTGCTAAGCAATCACAGAGAAACTCCCAGAATTTGATTTGTCAAAATCAGAGTTGAGAAATAACCATGATGAGAAAGCATTTTAGCAAACGCAGTTCACAAAACTTTGTTGTTGTTTGAAATTACTTCAGCCTCATCCTTTTCGGCATCTAGACTTCCTTAGCCTGCTAAATTCAGGACTCCAGAATGCAGTCTGCAGATTCTGCCTCAGTCTGAAGTTGTGCTAGGTCCTAGTTCTTCATCCACAAAACAAGAAAAACAACAACTCACCAAATGTTTATTATGAGTATTAACTGTGTCTGACAGCTAATAAGTAATCATGACTTTTTTTTTTTTTTTTTTTTTGAAACAGGGTTTCACTATGCAGTTCAGGCTGGCCTTAAACTCATTTTGTAGCCCAGTCTGGCCTTGAATTCATGGCAATCCTCCTGCCGTAGTCTCTCGGGTACTGGGATTATAGGCATGTGCCACTATGCCCAGCACTCATGACCATTTCTAATCATCATATTTGCAGTTATCTTTATCCTGTATTGTCTGCAGTATCACATCCTTTAAGTCCTCCAGGCAGAAAGCTTTCAACATCCAGACCCTTCCTCACCCTGGCAAGGAGAATCTGCCTTCACCAGTGCTCTATTTCTACTCACTTCAGCTCTTTTTGTTCCTCAACTCCTAGCTCCCATCTGTTACCGAGCCCAGCCAGGACTTCCCTGGCACTGTCACACTCATCTCCACTGTTTTGTCTCTGTGAAATGTTTCCCAACTTCTGATCCCAACCATTACTTGCACTTTTATTTCATATATGTATTTTTCTTACAGTTCCCTTCCTGCTGTCCTTACACGCTGGCTCTGTCTTTTCAGTAGACTGTAAGTTCCTCGAAGACAGATACCAGTCCTATTCATCCTATATTCCTTGTATCCTGCAAAATGCCTCCACTCAGGTAGGTGTTAGTAAATACCTATTGTTACTATTTTTCTATTCCAATCCTGTCACCTTGTATCTGGGTCATTGTTAACTATCTCCTCTGGCCTCTTGAGCTTTGTTTTCCACTGGTTCCACTCTTGTCCTGATGTTCTCTTAAAGCATTTCATCTGTGTCTATCAAACTGCCTGATGACCTCCTTTTGACTACCATATTGTTTAAGTTTATCTTTTCACTTTTCAAAGCACCTACAATATGTCCCCTTCCCAAATAGCCATGCTATTTGCTTTTCCCAGTACACCAAATCCGCTCCCCCAATGAAAATCAGTCTTGCAAATGCATCCTTCTCTCTTTGCTCTTGCTTTCTACCTAGGGGAATATTCTTTTCCCTTCCACCATTGAAATCTCACTGTCTTATTCAGGAATCACTCTCTAACACCCAGACTTCCATAGCTCTTTTTAGATTCTGAGTTTGTACGTCACATAACTAATCATTAAGTTATATGGGCCTGGACCATCATTACTCTGCTGACTACAAAGTCATGCTCTGTGAGGCAAGCCAGCACCTAAGATATTTTCAATTGAAAGAAAAACACAGTCCAAGCTTGCATGACCAATAAATGAAACATAATGCCTCGTGTAACTGGGGACTTAACACTATTACTAACAATTTGCTGTCCCTAAGCCTGTTTCCTTTAGGTCTGTCTTCTCTTTCTCCGAAAATAGTTTCAGTGTTTTAAAAAGGCTGTCAAAATCTCTCAGAAGTGTATGCCTTCTTATTTATGCATAGGAAGCAAGAGAAAACTTATAACCCAATGTTCCCAGCAAAAGCCTCAGGCTCATTTTGACTGGAGAGGCTGAGAAACACACAACACACAAGGAACCCCTGACTCATGCACATTCCACCCCTAGACCTGGAGGTTCAGTCAGCCTCTCTCTCCACAAAGATGCACAGACACAGGAACTGGTAGAAGAGGGGAAGGGATGTCAGGGAGATACCCACAAATGTCCCTGCTTACCTTTTTGGTATTCTCCAATGAACACAGTGGCAGACAGAAAATCAGTGCATAGTGATTGTCAGATCCTTAAAATACCACCAACCTTTTATGGATGTTCAAATAACAGCAGAATCCAGACTTCCATTCCTTTGGCCACACTGTCCACTCCGTGCCCTCCTAACGGTCACCATCTCTCTGCTCCTCGGCAGAGTCCAGTCCACTTCAGACAAACTTGCTCACACCTTTGTTTATTTTGTTTTAAACTATGGGAAAATTCTCTCAGAGTCCCTAGGCCTGCCACGGCTCCCCTCTTCCCAGCTGGCCTTGTGCCTGTACAGGGTGGAAGTCACCGGCCCAGCTCCCTCCTGCACGGCCTTTCTAGAGATCTATGAGGCTTCCCTCCTTCAGTGGCTGACTCTGCTAGTGGCAGGGTAACAGCTTTTGGGAACTGAGGCTACACTAGCCTTCTGCACACCACCACCAAAAAATAAATAAAATAAAATATGGAGGAACTACTTGTCTTCCTTGTGCTCCTGTCTCCCAAGGCCTCTGACACCCTTCCACACATGCTCAGTGTCCCCAGGGGCTCACAGTGTACCTTGCCTGCTTGCATCCGTGGCGACCGGCTTAGCAACGAGGAGTCAGTTGGGCTGAGGCCCTGCCCTCCAATTGTCAGAAAGGGACAGAAGCTGAGGTAAGGAGTCTGCTTTGGCGCTGCGGGTGAGTCTCTTTGGGGTCAGCCCCCTGGGCCTGGCAAGGCAAAGCCTAAAGGAAGCTGGTGGGCTGGGGAAGCCAAGTTTGAATATAGCTCCAGATGGTGTCTGTCACCTCTGAACAGGTTGATGGATGCAATGGCCCTGAAGTCTCAGCTCAGCCTGGGCCACAGTTAGTCCTGGAGGTGGGGAGAGTGGTTTGTCATCCAGGTAACGATTTGTGAAGGGAAGGGCGGACTTTTCCCCCAGAAGTCCCTTCCCCTAGGGAGGAAGGAAAAGGAAAACACTGGGGAATTTTGAGCTACTAATACACAGGAGTGACCTCCTGAGAAAGCTGCAGCTGAGGCACAGAAGTCAAATGCCCAACCACAAGACTGTGAAGAAGGATTTTATAGTGAGATTTCTCTAAAATTATTGCTCCAGCTCTTCCCACTCCTCTCCTGCTTCTTGAGCAGAGGTTCCCAAGGCAGAGGATCCAAGAGGCACCCTGGTGCCTGTGGCGAGGTTGGGGTGGTGCAGGCTGCAGTTGTCCCAAGGTGGCCTGCCTGGGCTCTCTCTGCCGGGCTGTGGGCGAACTCAGGTAACGATGGTGCTTATTCCAGGTGGTTTCTTTCTCCAAAGGCCATACAATCCTCCTGCTGCCTGCAATGCCTTTACCGAAGTACTGCAGTGTGGCCACAACCCTGAAGGCCCCTGGCTGGGGCCGCGTCACTGGATCTGGGGATCTCTCTCTCGCCTGCCCCTTCACCCACAGAGCACCCAGGCTCCCCAGTGCCCATGCTCTCACCAGGTACTGGTTTCACCCCTCTGCAGGGAATGGTGCTCTCCAAGAAGGAGAGAACTTGATTTCTGGCCTGGGATTTGCATAGGGTAAAAGTCTGTCACCCTGTTTACACTGTCCTACCAGTGACCTCTAATAACAGGGCTCTGGTTCCTCTTGTAGCAGAGCTGTGGCTACCACAGTTGAGAGAAATCAGTTAGCAATAACCAGGTAAAAGTTTTCTAGCTCATTCTACCATCAACTGTTGAGACTTGCTGGGGCAACACACGAGAAGTCAGAGTTTCTGCCACCAACAACTAAGCTGAGGTTTCCAGGTTCCCTCTGTGGGTTTTCTCAGAGTTCATCCTAGATTCATTTCAGCTTTATCGGGTTTGGGGTTTGTGAAGTCGCTATCATTGGGAAAGAAGGAGGAAAATACAACCATATATTGAGCTACTTATACTCCAGACGTTTTCCACATATTGTCAACTGAGTCGTAACTCAGAACAGAAGTTAAGCCTATAGCAAACAGCCTTCCTTCTCAAATCCTAACCCTATATGGCAGTTGAAAGTCTTCAACTATCCATTATGTGCTTGAATAGTGTCCTCAGTCAGCTGTCTAAAGTACAACTGCAAGAGGGCAAAGGATGCAAAGTAAAAATAATTCAGAGAGCAAAATGAAAAGTAGATAATAAAGAACAGAAAGAGAGAGATTTTGCAAATAGGAAGGGAATCTAGAGATAGGTGGAGGAGGGAGGAGGAGAAGGGAAAGGGGAAATAAAAAGGATTAAGATGCGAATGTACACGTAGCACCTCCTCAGGGTAAGCATATTCATTGTGTATGGCAATCATGTGCTAATACAAAAAAGCAAAGGAACTTTAGCCTGTAACAGATGCAAATATGAGAATTTTCTTTAAATTCTAGGAATCACTCCTATGTTGTTTAATTCAGTTGGCCTGGGTTAGGGACAGGTCAGCCTGGATGGTCTCTCACTACTCCCTTTCTCGATCAGTCTATTTGAACCATCCTATTCCAGGCCAAGTTAAGCATCTTCGTATTCAGCCTTTACCATGAAACAGCTCCTTCAGAACACCCAGATACACATCCTTCAACTCTCTGAGGCCAGCTGACCTGGCCCACACACTTCCCCAGCCCTGGTCTCTCCTTTTCCAGCCCAGTTCCCATGCCCAGCTCCTTGTGCTGCCTCTGCTCCAGCCCTTCTCCATCCCTGGGACCCCGCAGTTCCAAGAACCTTCTAGGTTTTCTCCTTTGGCCTTACAGTCCACTTGGTCCAGGATGGGACCTAGAGTCCACAAGTACCAGTACCTTAGGACTCACTTTAAGCACTCTTTCCTGGTTTATCAGTCACTTTCAAAACAATAGTTCCCTTCACTGTCCTCACCTTTTTTTTTTTTTAATTTATTGATGTCTTCATCATCTACCCTTCCTAAAGTTTACCTTATTTTACCAGAAGGGATTCATTGCTGCATTCTCCATGGATTTCTGTTCACTATCCCATTGCATGTCATTCACATGCCATGGTATTCTCAGATCCAACTGAAACAATTTTCTTGATGTTTTGGGGGTTTTGGTATCTGTCCATAATTTTGTTTGCTTTTTTCCAGGTATGCTTCGCATCATCCGTGTCTCCACATTGCTGACCCAGCCTGGCAGGGCCCTGGCTGGCTAGGGGGAGTTAGAGATGCTGCTAACACCTGGGTCCTGGCAAGGAGGGAACCAGATGGCCTTTATTACCAGGCTCAGATAAAGGCTGCTCCAGAGGCAAGTCCCTAACTCCCAGCATCTCCCTGGCCTACTCCCCTGGGTGGCCCCTGTTTTACCTCATTTGCCTTAGTTATGCAAGTGGTTTGGTTTCTTGGATAAACACAGATGGTCCACAGACAGATTACAGCAGTGAGCAGGTAATATCAGTGAGAGTACTAGTTTGGGAGGACCACACAGCAAAGTACCACAACTCAGTTTACTCACTGATGGTGCCTGCCACACTCATTCTGACCTCATCTGAACTGATTACACCTGCAAAGACCCTGTTCCCAAGTAAAGTCACATTCTGTGTTCTGGGAGCTAGAACTTCTGCAGGTAAGTTGGTGGAAAGGAAGACACAACATCTTTGTTCAGGAAAATCCAGTGTGGTGGATTATGGGTACCAGCCTAAAAGAAAGGACAAAATGTGCTTGCCCACATGTACTTGAGCTCGCTCTGCAGGGTGCACCAGGAGCCCAGGCTGGACTTGACTTTGGGGGCTACTTACTTCTCTAGAACTTTTCAAAATCATACTTTGTGAATGTGGATCAATGGAGGGAAGATTATTATGAAATCTCCAAAACAAAACAAGAAAAGGCTCATGGAATTTCTAATTAAAAGTAATTCTGTCATTTTTGAGTAAAAGATGAATTCAAATTAAATGTTAGCAGAATTTTTTGCTCCAATAGTGGTCTTGTCATCCTCTCTAGTGATTTATTAAAAATATTGGTAAACTGCGTACTCAGACAGCCTCTACTTTTATTTAGCTTAAGTACTTCCCTTGCACACTATTCACTTGCTCAGCTAAACCTTTCTTTTCTAATTATAATGGCAGGTTGAGGGCTCCTCCGAGGCCACAATAACTCTCTCTATGAGGGCGAGGTGGAAGAATAATAAACCATCCCTGGTTGGTCTTGGACATAGGAACAACACTTCTTGGTAGTGTTTGGAGGAGGGGCATGAGTTGAGGAAAGACTCAAATGTTTAATTTTTTTTTTTAAATACTGGGGATCCAATGCAAGACCTCACACTCACCAGACAAACGCTTGAGCCCTTGAGCTAAATCCCTGGCTGTTTTTTAAAAATTAATTAATTTATTTATTTTTGGTAAGATTCAGAGGAATCAGGCTACTCTTGGGAACTGTGGGCCAAAAATTTGGTAGGAGGAAAGAAAACTGAGAGTGGAAAGGAAAGGGCAGACTGTGATGAACAAGAGCTGCTCATGGCAAGCAGAGGAAGAGGGACTAGCAGCAGCCCTGTCGCCTCTGCTCTAATCAACTCCAGGCAGCACCTTCTTCCAGGGTTCTCACTCTGTGTGGAAGACCTGGGGCCTGGTTCTGGGGCCTCACAGGGGATCCAAGCATTCCCTGTTTTCCTTTCTAAGGCCAAATCTTATTCTGTGTTCTTTCCCACAGCTGGAGGGGTGGGAGACCCTGCTTGTGGAATTTGTCACTGGTCCGAAGCTGCCAGCCCAGAGGCAGAGTGTGGTCGCAGAAGAAGATGTTGTTCAGCTCTCACCATATGCGGAATATTCACTGCGACCTGGCGACAAGGTGCTGGCAGCTTGGGAACCAGACCGACAGCGGTACGGTCCTGGCACTGTTCTCTTGGGCTCAGAGACGCGAGACAATCAGCGAGGTAAGGGAAGCTACTCTGACCCATCAGTCCCCAGAGGGAGCCAAGATCATGATCAGGACAGAGCTTAGGGGTCTTCAAGCCATTAAAAGAATTCTTATGTCCTTATTTGCCACTTAACTCTGGGCACCAAAAGACACATAATCATAGATCTTTTGTTTTTGTTTTGTTTTTGATACAGGGTTGCTTTATGCATTTCAGGCTGGCCTTGAGCTCATTATGTTGCCCAGGTTGGCACATGACCCTCCTGCCTCAGCCTCCTAAGTACTGGGGTTATGGGCATGTGCTACTATGCCTGAGTCAACAATCCTATCTTTCAGACTGTAATTTTTTTAATCAGGAAAGTAACCTATGAACACCCCATGTTGGTTAGTTAAGCCACAGTATTCACTTGAGGTTGCACCCAAATTCACCACCCTCCCTCATCAGGTTCTTCGGGCACTGACAGTCCTTTTGTACAGGGCCAATCAGCCCACTTGTACATTACACGATATTAGGAAGCGTCCACTGAGCGTGCATTTGGTTCTTTGTGAAAAATGGACCCCTCCAGAGCAGGCAGGGAGGGAGACAGATTGCATCTGGCCAGGATGAGGTGGCCACTGTGGTACAGGGGAGAGGAGAGCAGAGGGGCCCGGCTGAGGCTTGCCTGTGGTGACAGAACCCAATGAAGAGGTTAATTATAATAAAGTGTTGCCCTCTCCATTTCATAGCATCGAAGGAAGAGGAAATTACTGTTCACCTCTGGAATGGCAAGATAGCTCAGGTGCCTCTAAGTGGGGTCAGGTGGGTGCCCCCCACTATCTGGAAGAAGGCCGTGGAGAGGCTGAGCAAGCCTCATACCAGGGAGCACCCCACTGCCCCCCTCTGGACACCTTGCTGCTCTTCGCTGGGGACAGTTCCTGGACGCATCACCAACAGGCTTCCTCCAGACACTGCACTCCTGTGCCCTCCCTGTCACTCCCACGCCTGCTGCCGGCTGCTGTGCCAGGACTACCTCTGCTGCTGTCCCTTGATGAGCTCCACCTGGTGGCCTCTCAGTGGCACCTCAGACCGCGCAGCCAGAGAACTCCCGGAGTCAGGGCTGAAGCCGGCAGCACGGCTCCTGCCCCTAGAATACCCTGAAGGGGAAGCAGTGGCAGTGCACGCTCCCCGCGCTGTGCCTTCCTTCTCCTCGTCTTCCTCCTCCTCTTGCGAAGAAGATTTGGAGGATAATCTGGAAACGGTCCTCCCCCAGAGACTGGTGGTGAACAGCGCAGTCAACACTGACCCCATCCTTCCTGAGAGGCCTCTGACGCAGAGCGGCCCCCGCCAGCCCCAGTGGAGGTACTGGAGGAGGAACGGGCTGGAGCCGCGCCCTGCGAAGCCAGGTAGACCAAGGATGAGGGCTCATCATCCGAGGAGGGGCTGCTGGCTTCCTGTCCCTGTGTCCCATGGGAATCTGCTGCCCCTCTCCATTCCGTCAGCTTGGAAGTAATGGATATTTGGGAGGTCGATGACGTGGAGAAAGGGAGACTGAAAAGGGGGAAGCTGTCAGTTTCCTTTCAAGCTACCAATGAGAGGCAGGATTGGCTGAGCTTTGTGCTAAGATCTACATTTAATACCTACCCTTTTCTCTGGTCAACTGACTGAGCTCTCTCGTTGGCCATTTTTGCTCCCTGGAAGCCTTGATTTGAACAGTTAAAATGCATCCAAGTGTTGATTAGTGTCACCACGAGAAGCCCAGAAATTGGTCCTTAAACATTGTCCATCTGGCCACAGTCCCTAGATGGGGACCTTAGAGTGGAAAGAACCACTGCTCATTCTTCACCACTAGCAAAGCAGCATGGCTGAGTGGTCTGTGGCAGCCACCCCCACGCTGCTGTCCTCCGAGCTAAAGGCAGTGGTAGGTTTGGGAAGCAGCCTAGTATTGATCAGCCCCTCACCCAATAAATTCCCAGGGGTGCCTAGAAAAAGCAGGATGTAGGTCAGCTGGCAGAACTGTGAGACAGGCAGCCTGGATATGCCCAGGCCTAGCCCAGACTCTGAGGGCCCCAGTCACCGATGTGGCGTCCAGTAAAGGGCAGCAGAGGCAGGCATGCTGTGAGTGCTAAGACGCTAGGGCTTAAGGATCTCAAGGCACTGCCCACACTGTCTCACCCTGAATCCTTCTTTGAAGCCACTGCTCTATTCCCAGGACAGCTAGGATCTCAGCCCCAGATCTCACTCTTGTCCCAGGGGTAAGGACTTTTAATTACTCTTCAGTTCTAGAAAATTGAAGGATTGTGTCTTTAATCAGAAGCTTCCTTGGGTGACTTCTGTGGGCTGCTGGCATTGGCACGGGTGAGCTGGACATAAACCTGCTACAGCTGTATTTTACATGAAGGTGGCAGGGTTTCTCTGGCTTCTAAGGTGTGGGCTTTTTCTCTAGCCTCTGACTGGGAAAGCTCAGAAGGACAAGATTCCATCTACGTCCTGCTGAGCCTCCTCCTCCTCCTCCTCCTCTTCTCTCTCCAAAAGGAAACTTTGTGTTGAAAATAGAAGGTGGAGGGGAAAGATGCTGGGTTGCTGTGGAATGGGTCCCTCTGATCTCAGTCATAAGCCTTGGCAGCAGCTATTTAGAAACAGCTGTTTCTGAAATCTGCCTTCACAACAAGTGAGGAGAGAATAGTGCCCAAATTGGTTTTTGTTGTTTTGTTTGTTTTTGAGACAGGGTCTTGCTCTATAATTCAGACTAGCCTTGAACTGGTGGCAATTCTCCTGCCTCAGCCTCCCCCTGCCTCAGCCTCCCAAGTGCTGGGATTATGGCAAATCTGGTTTTCATGCTAATTTTTACATAGTTTTCACAGTCTCCTGCTTCAGCACAGCCGAAGATAGAAAAGTCATACCAGTCTGAGAGAGGAGAGTCTGGGAACAGCTGAGAGCATCAGTCCCGGTATGAGGGAGAGGAACAAAGCAGGGGTAGCCAGGGGCCATGGTGATCAGACACAGAGTTCCCACTGCTGCACCTTGCTCCATAGCAATCTCTAAAGTGGTTCCAAACCCAGTTAGGTCCAAGCAAATTGTCCCTGGCCCTAGGTGTACATTACTCTCCTCTCTACTGCCCAAAGCCACTGACACCCACATTAGGTCACTTTCCCAACACTGCATTTAACAGATCCATTCCAAAGATTTTTCCCAAAAAATACATTCTGATGATTCAAAAAGAAATATGGTATCTTCAGGAACTGGACCTTCTGTTACACTCGAGGGAAAGCTTAATTCCACGGGCCAACCCATGAACATCGCTGGGTGGGCTTCCAGGCCATCCCCAGCTCTTGTTGAAGACGCGGCCCTGCCTGTCACTACTAACTGGCAAGACAGAAGTACGTGAGACCACATGTGATCGAGGACAGAAACAATGGCAAATGACAGCTTTTTCTTGTTTTCTTTCCAGATTTCCTAGCCTTTTAAGGAAATGTACCGCTTTGCTCTCCTAAGTATGACTGGTATTTAATCAGTACTAAATGCCCGTTTTGTCAAGTGCTGATGCCTGACAGTCTCGAGCTTTGCCCCTTCAGGAGCCCCTGGTATGGGTCCTTCTGCTCCCACACTTTCAGTTCCTCTCAGTGAGAGGTCACAGATCCCACTACTGGGGAGGCCAGACCGTGGGCTGCTGGCCTTCACGGTCCCTTCTCACCTGCCTTATGATGGAAACAGGATTCGATCTAGTTTTAAAGCCAATTTAAGGTATTCTTTCCATTTTATTTTAACAAGACATGGTCTCACTATGTATTTCAGGCTGGCTTTAAATTCACGGTGATACTCCTACCTCAGCCTCCCAAGTGCTGTGATTACAGCTGTGTGTCACCATACCCATTGTATTTTTAGATTGTTCTCCTATCTCTCAGAAGTCCCATTTTGTTCTGCCTTAATTTTTTTTTTTTTGAAACAGTTTTAGCAAGTTACTAAGTTGCTGGACTGGGCTTGGCTTGAATATTTAATATCCTAAAATTTACAGCTTCCCAGAGGGCTGGGGTTACAGGCATGCACCACCATGCCTGGCCTGTTTTGTCTCTATCAGTGTCCTGTCTCATTGTGATCACTATTAAAGGTGTTCCTGACAACACTAAGAAGAAGCAGATCCTTTGACCAATGGCATCATTTGGGTATCGGATAATAGCATTTCCCAAAATGTACAACAGCTAGACAAAATTAATAAATTTCATTTCTCTTTAAAAACAGAAAACAGGGGGCTGGGGATTTAGCTCAGCAGCATAAGCACCTGCCTGGCAAGTACAAGGTCATGAGTTTAATCCCTGGTACCAAAAAAAAAAAAAGAAGCTTAAAATGGTAAAAACAGAGAATAAGGCTAGGTGCTCATAGATACTTAAGAGATCAGCGGTCCTTGATATAGTTCAAAATGGTGGCACGTCCAACATGACTAACTGATTTTGGGTCTAGGAATAAGATGTCACAACATCCAGAAAGATGACAATAAACAAGAGAAAGTACAAGCTGCAGTAGTGGGGACTACCAAGGAGCTGGCCCTGAAAGTAACCAAGGCAAAGCCACTGCAGATCTTGGTAGAGGGAGCTCCACACAGAAAACCGGGTCCAGGCATCACAGTGCATCAGCGGTGTAAGAGTTTGCTCAACACCAAAAGCCCCAGGACCTAGGTAAGGCTGAGAAGGGACTTCTTAGGGACTCTTACATGGTTCTTAGACTTTCTGGGGGTCACACTCCTTTTGCAAATGCTAAGGCCCATGGTCTACTTTTCCTGAAACTTGTGCATGCCCACAGCTTCACATTTAGTAAGATTCAGAAAATCCATGCATGAAGTTCATCAGAGGCTTCTTGGAGAGTGCAAGGGTCCCCATTTCAATGACTCTTCACCCTCCACTGCTGGATGCAGTTCTGTTTTCCTAGGCCCTCTGTCCATGGGGCTCTGTTCTTCTAGGAATTCTAACATAGCTCTCTTTTTGTTTTCAGCACATAAAATACTAGCACTTTCCGTAAGACTTGCTATGTTCGAAATAGGATGATTCACCAGGCAACTAAACCGGGAGATGCAATAATACTACCGGTGTGCCAGCTTAAACAAGTTTGAGACATATCCGTGACTTCTTAAAAATCAGTGATTTCTGATTCTTGTCAGCATAAGACTCAGGATTTTTTTGTTTCTCACAGGAAATGAAAAGGCAGTGATGGCAAATATTTGAGGAGGGTTCTACAGAGTGGGCTGAATGGCCTTCAGTGGACAGAGGTAGCACACACACCAGAGGTGACAATCAAGTGGGCACCTGCATCTTCACACCTTTAAGACCTCCCCAGCCCTCTAGGAAGCTCCTACATCAGGAAGGCAGCTGCAGGAGCTGGTGGCTTTTTCCTGGCATTCTTTGCCAAGGGCCTGGTGAGACTGCTTGAGGACACCTTTCTCACAGAAGCCAGTGTGGTCGGCCAGTTTTGGGCATGTGTCCACGGCCTCTCTGCCATCTTTTCATAAAGCCTACAATTAATTGTACATGGGGATACTGTATTTTTTAATACCAATAAAAATGAATTATCTTTGCTTCCAAATCTCTCCCTTTATTATAATTAATCTTTACTCAGAAAACAAGCAGTAAAAATCATTCAAACTTCATCATCACGTTGTTACTCACTGGCAAATGAGACGGGGACTTCTGTCCTCTCAGGTTAACATGGGCACTGAGAAAGACGGACTGCAGTTCCCAGGAGGCTGACCCTTGATGGTCAGCACTAGAAACAGGATTAAGGTATAATTATTAAGAAAGTCTTGGTGGCTTAAAAAGCAATGTGGTGATAGTGGCAGTCAACATCATACAGGGAAGACTAAGTCCACACTTTGTCCTGAATCAACTGCTACCACGTGAGTCTTCTTGGTTAAGGCATTTGTGCCCACAGTGACAGAATAGGTCCCTGGATATACTTCTATGTAGAGGTCCTTTGAGATGTTCTCGGCCTGGAAGGAAAACAGAATATAGCAATTTAGAGACTTTTTATCTTAAGCACATCATGGCACCCCTACCAGACTACCTTTCTGTGCTGAAGGGATGATGAAGTACAAACGAGGGAGAAGAGTCCTGCTCTCAAGACTCAGCTTGGCCCAACTGTCATTAGGCGAGTCTCAGCCTTCACTTATGCTTGTTTCCTTATTACCAAAGCTGTAGTAACACCCATCTCACAAGTAAGCATATGAAAACACTCTGTGAATGCTAATGTGTTACAGGAACAGGAAGGATGACAGGAACACTCTAGCTACAGTAAGAATTAGGCAGATGGAAAGACTAATAGCCATTGTTTTGGAGATCAAAAGTGAACAGTGGCTCTTGTGAGCCAGGATTGGCAGTAATGGCAAGGTCCCTTAGCAAAATGAGAACCTTTCTTTTTCATTGTGCTTTGTTGAATTCATTATTGAGAAACTGAAGGATTTCTTTTTTCCTAAAGAAAACAGGAGTGGATGTTGTTTTGTCACCAGAGCAGCAAGTCAGCTGGCTGGCAAAAGCTCTCCCTTGGGGGACTGGTTTTCTGTGGTGCAAAGTACTGAAAGCTGGAGTTAACGGAAAAATTCATGTTTACTGGACACAAATCGTCCTCCAAGGTAGACATGGCAGGTAGAGGACGGGTCTCAATTCAACTGGCAAAGGGCAAAGTTACAAACCAGAGAACAGTAAGAGCCATGTGACAACTGGGATGCCACCACATGCTTGCTTAGTGCTCAGAAAGAGCCCCAAGCAGAAGGTGTCATTTCCAATGCCACACATGGGAAATAAACCAAAACCGCTAGCTAGCAGGTTCCACTAGCAGGAATAGGGGATAATATTTATATGCAGCTTCCTTCCTGCCTTGCCTCAGGTAGATCTGAAGCCAATTTTTTAAAAACTGCTTTATTTTATATCTTTTCACACCTACTGGTAGTTACCACAAACTTGAAGATTTATTATCATTTAACCAATTTGACTATATAAGACAATGGCACAACTATGTATTGGCTGTTAACTGTGGAAACAAAAATAAAGTTATGAAAATATAGCTGTGAAAGCAATCACAGCAGCCAAGGCTGCGCCACTTGTCTGCATACAAGGCAACCCTGGGCGGAGACCAGAGCATCAGGAGGACCAGCATTACCAAAAGGGAGCAATGATGGAGGTGTCTAAGCCTACCAGTTCATATCTGGCCTAGAAGCAGTGTATTCTTAGTGGCTGCTAACTCCAGTATAGTTCAGATCCTGGCCAGAAGCAAACTGTACACAAACAAAAAATAAGGAATTTATTATAACATGCTTAAGTTCCTTTTCTCAGAATTTCAGCCCTTCCAAGTTCCAAAAGATTCTGTTTATCAACTAATGAGTACTTTATCCTAAAAATGAAAGACTCACCATTATACGTTTTCACAGAGCAACATTTAGGAAATATGAAAACTAGTACCTCACAGTGTTTCTGAACCTGCTGCCTCACCAAATGTGTACGTTTCAGACTTTCAGCAATGGTTGTACTTTCTAAGGAAGGGGCTCAGGCCCTCCTGCTGCTTGAACAGATGGTGGAATTCCAGCAGGACCCAAAGCCAGCCCAGCTGAGCTGCAGGAACTGAGATAGGAATACTTCACATTCTTTCTGACCACAACTCTGAGTTCAGACACAAGAGCACAGCTGAAGCGTCCAGTGAAAGGAGGACAACAAGAAAACATAATTTTGCAAATTCTGTGCACCCTCCTCAAGTTGTAAGAATTTAAAAATACCACAGATCCCGTGTAGACAGAGAGCCCTATAATTAACAGGTCAACTGGCTCATGAAATTATAATGGTAGAGAAGCCCAGAACACATGCGGTCCCACACTCACAGGCTGGGATGCCTCGGGACCGGCCTCTGGTGTTCGGTAGATGCCTCCTGGATTGAGGGATGTGTTCCGTTTGTCTATTCTCTGAAGAGACAAATAGAAATACTGATCAGTGCCCAAGCTTTGTATTCTGGATTATAAAGAGAAATTTTCTCCCACCTTATTAGAATTGTTCTGTACACTTTTTCTAAGTTGTTACTTACCTTCTTAAGGCTCTCTTTAGTGAATTCTGTGAAGTACTTTTGTCAGCTGTTTATCATGATTACTTGTTACCCTTCCATGGGCTTTGCTATCAGATGGTCTGAGTTTGCATCCCATTCCTTGCTATATACTAAGAGGGACTGATTAATTTTGGAGCCTTGGTTTCCTACTCTATATTATGGGAAACTGAATTTAGGGCAGATTTCAAGTGCCAAATTCATGACACTTAACAAGCTCTTAGAAAATAAAATTCTCTTCTGTGTTTCTCCTAGAAATGGGATAATAGAAGGGAACAGTGACAAACAAAGCCAATTCTCTTAGAGCCACCAATTTACATTTTACAGGGAGAGAGGAATGACTCTTCTTCATACGTGACCTCTGAAGATCAGGTGCACTTAAGAGAGCGCTCAGGATAGGCTGGAAAGGGAACTCAGGATGGCGACTCTCCACATCTGAGAAAGGGATGCAGGGAGTGCTTCCAGCTTGTACTCAGTCTCTGCTCACATCTGGGTGCTCACCATCCCCACTTTTCTTAAACTTCTCTGCTCTATCCCCCAGAAGAACCAGCAGTAAGAGAAGTTGGGAGTCCAATTTGGGGATCAGGCTCTGGACTTAAATTTGCTGTTTTTGAGTACAGCTTGCAAGTTTATTTAAAAAAAAAAAAAAAAACAAAAAACAAACCAAAACCAAAAAGCCTACTCTCTTCAAAAGCCACCACTGTTTCTGGGCATGGGTGGTAGAGCACACCTGCAATTTCAGCTATTCAGGAAGCTGAATCAGGAGGCTCTCAAGTTTGAGGTAAGTTTGTCTAGGCAACTTAGTGAGACCTTGTCTCAAAAAATAAAAAGGGTTAGAGAACTAAGTGGCACAGTGCTTGCCTAGCACATGCAAGGTCTTGAGCTTAATACTCAATACCAAAAAAAAACCCCCTACAACTCCCCTCCTAAACCTACCAACCAACCATTGCCACCAGCTACTATTCAACAAGTAGAACCTTCAGCTTCCTCACAATGATACACAGTAAAAGGCAGGTAAGTGTGCAGTAAAAGGTCTATAACTATTATTTTTAGAAAGAGTATTTTGTTAAAATAGATGCTCCATCTTTGCACTTTTTAAAAATTACCAAACACATGTCAGTTATCATTACCTCATAGGAAGATATATTAACTATTAAAAACCTCCTTCCTGTCCCTGGATATAGAAAAGGATATGAGAAGCTCTTTTTTTTTTTTTTTTAAAGGCTGCCCAAGTCTCCCATGGCCCAGAACTGCAGGTTCATCCACAGATTCTCATATTTTGGACAAGGCCTCATGCTCATTATTGTAAATTCTCTCAAGTTGAGCACTGATATACTTCTAATGGCCACTGTACTGCTGGGTCACACAGATTTCCAAAACAAGGGTCCAGAGCTAGGCATGGTGGCACATGCCTGTAATCCTGGCACTCAGGATGCTGAGGCAGGAGGACTGTTATGAGTTCAAGGTCAGTCTGGGCCACAAAGTGAGTTGAAGGCCAGCCTGAACTTCACAGTGAGACTCTATCTCAAAAAGACCAAGACAAGAGTCCAGCAGAACCTCCCAAACACAGGGGCTTACCCTCAAGAGCCTGCAGGCACAGTGCAGGAGGGTGGGATACATACCTGACCATATCCTCTGTCTGAACACACATGCTGCTGAGATGTCCCTCTGTGGTAACGATAGACGTGGAACGCCCCTCCTTCCTCTGGCACTGATGAATAATATTTCTGGAAAAATAAAGTGAAAGATGTAGGGGAATTAGTCTGGTTGAATTTTCAAAACACTAAACACCTTTCTGATATATAAGCAAAGTATGATTAAAGAGGGAAGAAAGAGAGCAAAGGTAATAATTGTCCTTTAGACAGCCTCTTCAGTTCCAGAGCAAGACGGCTCACACAGCGGCTGCAGAGAGCAGAACTGCATTTGGGATGACTTTGCTGCCATCTGCTGCCTCTGTAGGGCAAGCATTCTGGCCAGGATCATGCTCTTTTTCCCAGGTTAGATAATTTTCACATCTCTGCTGCAACAACAAATACTGGTACACATGCCTTTTCATTTCCTCCTCTAACAAATTCTCATGAATACTTCCATGTTTACTGTCTTAGAAAAGGACCCAGGAAGATGGGGGTACCTTCCTTGAGATACATCAGGAAACAAAACATAAATATAACAGTTTTTCAGTCCTTCCCCCAGGGTTCCCATACAGGGGAGTAGAAGGAGAGGTGTCCAGGTTAAGAATAATCCAAAGAATCTGGAAAATGGATACATTTTCTCCTCTATTCCTTCCTTGACCTTGAAATTAACCTTAGATTTGCATTTGATTATGACTAATGATGAAGGCACCTCAATCCTGCTTATTTTGAACATACTGTAGGGACAGTGTCTAAGACATGTGACTAGAAGAACAAGAAGCTAGAGAAAGAAACAGCTTGAGGACACAGATCTAATAAGGCATTTTAGGGGCTGCTTCAAAGTTGTGGATACAAACTCAGAATACTAAATCTCAGTAAAGCCCAGAGGTTCTGAAGCTCTATTCTGTAACAATCTTGAACCAAAGCTTGAACTGAAAACCAACATAGAGAACACCAATCTGCAAAACTTAAAACCAAAGACAAATATTGCTGCTTTGAATGCATCATGAACCAAGAGTTTAAATTAATTACTTTACAATAGAGCTGAAGTTACAGATTTTTCTACAATCACCTCAGAACAAATACAAACATAAAAATATTCTCTGATTTATTTTGGAATCCTATTCTTGGAGTCATTGGAATTTTGGTAAAAGATGTAAAAAGATTAAGATTAGTTTTTTGGGATCTTAACATATCCCAAAGCAGGACAGAAACAAAGGAGTCTCTTCCCTCTGCCTTACTGACTAGTACCCTTCATGCATAAAAGACTCACAAAATGTTAAGGCTGAGAGAGAACAGTCTTGTGTGACTTGGGGAAGATACAGAGCACCTTCCATGCCAATCACTTCCTTCAATGTCGGCTGATCCACCTTCAACATTCCCTCCAAGTACATAAAAATGATCTAAGTGTACAGGTTTTAAGAGAGAGAGTTTAAAATCTTCATTCACTCATTTCAATGAACATACCAAAAGCCAGGCAGGGTAATCCATGTCTGTCTCTGTACCAATGAGGGAGGCTGAGGCAGAGGATCACAAGTTTACATTCTGTCTGGGCAATTTAGAGAGACCCTATCTCAAAATAAAAAATAAAAATGGCTGGGATGTAGCTTAGCGGTGGAGCAACTCTGGGTCCAACTCCCAATACTGCAAAATAAAAGAAAAAGAAAGAAGAAGGTACTCAAAAAGCTCACTTAAATCCCCCATGCTAGAGTTAATGGTAATTTGCTGGTAGAAACCATCATCTCTAGTAGAGACCAAAAAAAAAAGACAGAGAGAGAGAAAGGCTATAAAAACTGAAAAGGACTTTAGAAATTTTATGAAGGGAAGCTAAAATATACCATTAGCCTCACATTTTAAGTCTTTTCCCTAGCTTCTCAGTATTTTGGTCACCCTTCTTAGGTAAGGCTGAAACAAAGTAACTGGCTTAAGACATTACAGTCCGTACTGGCAGAACATGGGTTTGGCTACTTGAAGCTCCTCCTGCCATTAACCAAACACCTGACCAAGGAACTGCATCTGTTGCACAGACTGATCTTTGTCAACAACTGATGGCCCCACTGAGACACGTTTAACTAGCTCACCAGGGACTTGAAACAAACATTGGATGGAGGTTAAGGTCTAATGTTAAGATTTTGTTTCAATATATCTTAAGAGTGAGCCTAAAGATTTTGTTAGCTTCAGTTCAAAGTAAGAAACAAAAACCTAATACTTGACTTATTTTAGAATTCAGCAAATAAGATATTTCCCCCCAACAGACTGAAAACTCAATGAGGGCAGAGAAATTTTCTGACTTTACCATATCCTCAATAATCACAGGGTTAGCAACTGGCTAACTATTTGTAGGATGAATTCTAATTTGAATTTTCCAGCAGGTTTAATTGCTGATTACAATTTGCCCATGAAGATCTGCAGGGCAGCAATATCCCTACAGTCCAGAAAGAGCTACAATCAATTAGCAGGCAATTAGGGAAATATTTACTGCTTTGGGTCACACTAACTTACCCCACACTGACTTGAAGTATAGTCCATGAATTCAGCCATTATTCTGAAGGAAGCCTTAAGGGTCGGGTGTCTGTCTTCTCTCTATTTGAATAACAGGCAAGTCACATGTGAGACTCAGGATTCACTATTGGTGCATGAATTTTAAATATACTCTTTTCACTTTTGTAAAGCCCTGTACAAGTTTAAGTTAGAAAGCTCTTACTGAGAAGGAATTCCAAGACTGACGTGAACTCTAAAATACACAGCAGTAAGATAGACATGAATTTTTCAAGGACCTCCACCCGCAAAAAAAGTTTGCTAGTTTTCTCCAATATCAGATGTTAGTAAGAAATTTTTAGTAAAAAATTAATAGGGCCAAGCATTATCATTCAACAGCTGCCCAACAAGAACCTGTCAAAAACAGTTTTCAAAGGACTTTTCCTTGAGTCGTCCCGACATCTGCGGGGCGCACCCTTCGGAGCACAGTGCCCCGAGGGTCCCAAGCCGGGGCCCTCACCTCTGCGGGCAGAAGGCGCCGGGGCTCGACTGCCTGCTGTCCTCCGCAGGGCCCCTCCTGGGAAAGGACCCCCACGCCGCCCGTGAGGCGCTCCTGTAAACGCCAGTCCACTGCCCTCCGCCTGGCCCGCTCCAGCACTTCTTGACCCAGCCTGGCCGAGCGCCGCAGGGAACGTCGGTCCACCCCGTTCAGCGCCGCCGCCACCAAGCAGGTCTCCATGTTTCCCTAGGCGGGCACACCCAGAGAAACCTGGCCGGGTTAGCCGGCCGCCAAACCCCGGTTCTGGGTGGAAGTCCCGTCCTCCCTAGCGACCACCTGTCCCCTTCCGTCCCAACGCACACTTCAGCGGGCGCCGAGCCAGGGCTGAGGCTGCGCCCACCTGTCTCTTTCGTTTCCGCCCTCCTCCCGCTCCACCGAGCGAACCTCACCCTCCCAGCTTGGCGAGGCGCATGCGCCCACCGATCCTGGGCGGGAGGGAGGCGGGTTTGGCGCGCGAGGCACCGGCGCAGCAGGCCATTGGTGAATGGAGAGGAGGGGCGGGGCGGGGGGCGCGGCCCATGCCAGACACGCCTTCTACGTCCCTGCTGCTTAGTATATTGAAAACTGCGAGGCGGCGGGGAGCGGGGTGAGTCTGCAGCCAAGCCTCCTAGAGCAGGTCCTTCCTCATCCTTAGAGAGCCTCGCCGCTTAACTTGTTGCATCAGGTGCCAAGCCAGGTTGTCAAGAGTGTGTGGCCAGCAGTACGTAGAGGCACATGCCAGTAATCCCAGACTTGGGGGGGCTGAGGCAGGAGGATCACCAGTGATTTCGAGGCCAGCCCTGAGTACGTAGCAAGACCCTCTCCAAATATATTTAGATTGAGACGAGTGTTTCCGGAGCGTCTTTCTGCTGGTCTATAGGGTTATCGCTATCTAAAACCTCTCATGGCTCCGGTGTGTAGGCCAAAATGTGTGGCAGCCACGATGGCGTTTGGAGGAGGGCGCCGGTCTGCCTGCGGTCTGGCAGGTCAGCATGGAAGCGCGAGGCTGGGTTCCTGGGCCTGAGGAGTGTGGGTGTAATCCCCTCACCCCTACCACGCTGGGATGGATTCGTACCGTGTTAGAGAGCTCTTGGAGTCTGGATTCACTTTTCAAGAATAACGCCCCCAAGTAAGGAACCTTGGTTACCATTTACTCCACTGTCTGCAAGATGAGCGCAAAAGCCCCGGTGCCACTTGGTGTCTCAGCTGCATCACCTGCGGGCAGCAAAGCCTTGATGCCCGAGAGGCCACCCTACAGGGTGGGGCTCACTTTAAGATAAACAGCTAGTCAGACATGGGCTTGGTGAAGGAGTTAGCTAGCTGTCAAGTATTAGGCCACTGTTACAACCTCCGTCTACTTTTGTACATTTGCAGCTTTCCTTCAAAAAGAAGGAGTGAAGCCTTGCATTATCCTTGATGTGATCCTTCATTTCAGAAGTATTCAGAACTTTTTCTTAAGTGTTTCTCAGGTGTCTCTTTTAGAACATAGTGGTTATGTGCATAGGGTCCTGAATAGCCAGTCTGGACAACTGGTTTGTATTCTGGCTCTGTCACTTTTGTACTATGTGATTCTGGACAAATTACTTGTTTGAGGCCCTCTTTTCCTCATCTTTTTATATGGGGATACCAATATACCCTAGACTGTCTTCTTAGACTGTCAACTTCTTCAGGGCAAAAACCATATCTGTCTTGTTCACTGAATTTAAGGTTCACCTAGATTTTATCTCATAATAATGGCTGAAAATAGCTATTGAATTGAGTTGTGGTAAGGTTTTTGTGATACAAATTCCTTTAAAATGATTACCATAATGACCTTCTTCTCTAGAGATTTAGCATTATTACATGACAGGCACTGTTCAGAGAGTCAGGAGAGTAGCAAGTGGATCAGACTAGAAGAAAAAAAAGTAGGAAAAAATGATGCACATAAGATCTGTAATGCCAGGACAAAATATTATGACATAAGATTGATACAAATAAAATTCTATGAAGCTTAGAAAGTGATTTATGTTCAGCTGGGAGGATCAAGAAAAGCTTTGTAGAGAAGGCAGTATTTGAGCTACACTTTGAAAAACAGACCAGGAATTAATGAGAAAAGAAGTAGATAAGATTCCTGTTAGCTGCTCTTACAGTAAATGTGCTCAAGGTTGAGACAGAATTTGGTCTTCTTCATTATTTATTGATTTCAAGAACCGGGCTCTGTAACTTTTAGTTCTGTCTGTTCAACCATGTGCAGGTTTCTTAATCTTCCTATACCTCAGTTTTGTCATATATAAAATGAGTATTTTAATAGTACATCCCTTCCAGGGTCCTGAAGATCAGATAGATTAGTGCATGGAAAGTCTTTTTGGAACATAAAAAATGTTTAATAAATATTAGCCTGCATTATCATGTTAAACTTTAGTCTGGTTTCTCAATTTGTTTTCATTTACTTGGTACTGTAACATACCTCACCACGCTTGACCTTCTTGTCCAGTATTCTACTACTATTGTTCTCTGAAGGTCATCTGGGCAACCGAGTAACTTAGTGAGACCAGTTTCAAAATAAAAGGGGCTGAGAGCATAAAATTTTTTAAATTCTTACCTATTTGTACTTTTTTCCTTTAACAATATTTTTGTTTTAAATTTTTATTACGTCTGCTTAATAACAAACGCCTGTCTTCACATATGCAAGTAGGTATGTTGAAATACTATTATTGATAATTACTGTGTCTAAAAATATGGGACATTTCCTGAATTTGTGTGTCATACTTCCACAGGGTTCACACTTATCTCTATCATTTAATGAATATGTTGTTGTAACTACATTTTCCTGCAATTTAACATTAAGAAATGTAGGTGGGGGAAATGTAGTTGGAATGAAACTGGAGCCTAAGAGTGATACTATATTAAATCTTTGCATTTAAAATTTTGTACTGCTTATAAACACTTTAAAGTGTGTATAATTTCAAGGTTCATTGAATAAACCACAAATTGAGGGAACTCATTTTCTCTTTTAAAAGACTGGTTGGGGATAGTGATGGAGTGTGACCTGCCATCAGGTCCCTTGTTTAATAAATACAGCCCAACCCAGGTACTACATTGGTGAATCTTGGAAATGGACTAGTAAATGGAGGGAGGAAAAGTGTAAATGTAAAATTGTAAATGTGTCTGGACCACAGAGAAAATATCCATATGAGTCTTTCATGATCTGTCTTTTCAAAAAGTTAATTTACTACCATGAAGAACAAATAAAAGAATTTGTGTAGGTTATATGTTTAGGCAATAGATAAGCTTTAAGAAATCTTTATTCTTGAGATCTGAGGAAGGAGATTGGGACTGTATTTGGAACTTCTTTGAAGAGAGAAAAACCAAGTCTAGTTCCTTCCTGTGGGCAGCCAGTGTGGGCAGAGAGAGCCACCAGATCTGCCTCCACCTTTCAAGTGAGCCAGCTTCCTATGGACAGCCAGTACAGGCAGAGAGTACCAGTAGATCCACTTCCACTTACCAGCTTACACCTCCAGAAGGCTCCTTCCTGCAGGCAGCCAGCGCAGGCAGAGAGAGCCAGCTGATCCACCACTTTGTGTCAGGTGCTGCCACCAGATGGTTCCTTCCTATGGGCAGCCAGCATGGATGGATAGAACCAGACAGATCCACCTCTGCCTGTTGGCTGCCACCACCAAAAGGCTTCCTTCTGTGGGCAGCCAGCAGGAGCAGGTAAGCCCCATGCACCTGTAGTCTTACACCATTGTAGGCCCTTGGGTCCTTAAGGCAGCAATCACTCACCAGGAGAATCAGACAAACACACCCCTGTGTGTCTGCCACCATCGCAGGAGTCCCAGTGTAGACACACAGGCTAAGAGAAGCAGTCCCACCTCCATGCACACCTGGTCATTGGGGAAGCCCCAATGTAGCTGCACAGGTCTGGAGAAGCCCACTCCACACCCTGCTACCTCCCTGTAAATCTGGGGTCAGAGTAACTCAGGTGCCTGTCCCATTCCCCTACACTGTTCAGGGGCAGCCAAAGTGGGACGTGGGAACAACTAGCTTGTTGGAAGGAACCCGGGAAAATGTCAAGATGAAGGAGCAAAAGGCAATCTCAGACCTCTAACCCACACAAAACAAGTCTAGGAGATACAGTCATGGAAGAAAATGGAAGTTACACACTTGAAATCTCTTGAGAGGATAGCAAATGAAGTAAAGAAACAACTACATGAGATTATAAAAGTAATTAAATCAGAAATAATGTCTCAGGTAAAAGAAGAAATCACAAACACGCTGAAAGAATTGCTCCACATATCTAAATAAGACATAGATAAAAAAGAGGAGCATAGGAAAGTGATAGAAACCTTGAACAAACAATATAGAAAGGAATTACAATGCATGAAACAGATTCAAAGAGATACCCAGGAAATTAAAAAGTCAATCAAAAGCTGGCAAAACCATTCGAAAGAGACTGAAGATAGATTTTCAAACCTTGAAAACAGGATTGCAGTAACCATCACAAAGGAAAGATCTCTTAAAAATAACAAGGAATCAGGAAATAGTTCAGTGGCTGAAATATGATGCAAAAAAGCATAATCTAAGAGTGATAGGTATCAATGAAGAAGCAGGGGTCAACACAAATGAAATTAAAGTGCTATTTACAGAAGCATTAGCACAAAACTTCCCAAACATGGGGAAAGGATCTGGATACAGACAAGCGAGGCATATAGAACTCCAACTAGCCATAATCAAAGTAAATGTACACCCAGACATATAATAATCAAGATCCCAGATTCAGCATAAGAACAGAATATTAAAAGCTGTTAGAGAAAAAAATGATCACCTATAAAGGAAAACCAATCAGATCATGGCAGACTTCTAAACACAAATCATCAAGTCAACAAGAGTTTGGAGTGAAATGTTTAAATCCTAAAAGAAAACAACTTCCAACCCAGACTGATGTACCCTACAAAACTGTCTATCAAAACTGATGGAAAAATAAGATACTTCCATGATAAAGAACAGCTGAAGGAATTCATGACTACCAAACCAACCCTACAGAGAGTGCTAAAAGATGCTCTAGAGAGAGATAAAGATGACCATGGTTCCAGGAGCAGCAGCAAAGGAGGATTGCCAAACAAGACAGGCAATTGAATGAATGGGAAAAGTGGAAGGTCAACAACAAGAGGATAGCATTTCACAGACAACCAATGTATGCTGGTTGTAACCATTAATGTAGATGGCCTCAGCTCAGCAATAAAAAGAAACACAGGGAGAGTGGATCAAGAAACATGATCCATAGATATGCTGTATACAAGAAATACATTTACCTGGAAAGGAAGTTCATAGACTGAAAATCAAAGGAGTGAAAACAATTGTTCCATGCAACAGGAGACCAGAAAAAAAAAGCGGGGTAACTTACCCACCCAATCACAGAATGGATTAGAAAGACATGGTAGTTTCATACAATGGAAAGCTATCCAGCTATAAAGTAGAATAATCTTGAGGCTTTTGTAGGTAAATGGATGCAACTGAAGATCATATTCATGGGTGAAACATTTTGAACTCATATGATGAACTGTAGCATAAAAAACAGAAGGAGTTAATGGGATCCAAAAAGCAAAATAGTTATTGTGAAAGTGATAGGGGAGGGAACACCTGGGAGGGAAAGGTGGTAACTACTATTAATTTCTTATTGTCCTATCTCGAACTCTTGTATTGTTTTCACAATTTTGTTAGGTTTGGCTTTGTTCTGTCTTGTTTTGTTAGATTTTACTTTGTCTGAGGCAAGGGCAGCTATTTTGAACATAATGGGATATATTATGGTAATCATGGTTGGTTTCATATTATCTTGTTTTGAAGTCTTATAATGCTTTCATTCATTTGTTTAATTGGTTTTATTTTGTTGTGTTTGATTTTAGTATGTGTGGTGGTATAAACAGCTATTTTGAAGAAAATGAGAAATTATGGTAGCCATTGCTGATTTCCTATCATCTTGTTTTGAAGTCCTTTCATGCTTTTATTCTTTTGTTTTGATTGGTTCTATTCTGTTGTGTTTTATTTTATTATATCTGATAGTATGGGCAACTTTTTTGAAGAAAATGAGATATTATAGTAACCATTGTTCATTTCCTGTTATGTGGTTTTAAAGTCCTGTAATGCTTTCATTCTTTTGATTGATTTTATACTATTTTGTTGTTTGGTATTGTTGTGTGTGAAAGTATGGTCAACTATTTTGAAGAAAACAAGAGACATTATGGTAGCTACTGTTGATATCCTGTTGTCTTGTTGTGAAGCACTGTATTGCATCTTCTGTTCTGATTTGTGTTGTACTGTTTTGTTTTATTCTCTTTAAAATAAAAAAGCAAATCTAATGAAGAGCAATATAAAAATTTTTTTCTATGTGAAGGAAAGTAAAAAATGATTAAAAACCCAGGATGCAGAAGTATCATACCAAAGTTAGACAATGATTTGTACTGTGCATGGCAGAGAATGTATAATTCATTTGATTTGACAGGTGGTATTTTTATTTCTTCAGCAGATTTTGGGGGTTTAGAATCACTACAGCTTTGTAAAGCATTTTCTCTGATTATATCAACTCATTGGAGTGAAGTAAACTCATTATCAAGTGTCATTATGTGATTATTAAAGTGAATCAAGTTTATGAGAACTAGCTTTCCCAACCTGGTAAAAATTTAATGGAAGTTATAATATTGGTTGCAGAGTAGGAACCATTAGAAAAATGTTTTGTCATTTTTAAAAATCATAGATTAGAGGAAAAATATTTGGAAGATATAAACAGTTGAAATCCATGTAGCATTTTCAAAAAATTAGTTTATTGAGGTATAACGCACAAAATTCACCTATTTTAAGTGTAAAATTCAGTAATTTGTAGTAAATTTACAGTCACGCCAGTATTATCACAGTCTACTTTGGGAACATTTTGATTATCTGAAAAGATAATCCCACCTTGTGTGATCATTTCTCAGCTTCTGCTTCTTGACCCAGATAACCACTGTTCTGTTTACCATCTATAAATTTGTCTCTCTTTTTTTGGTATTTCATATGAATGAAATTATATGATATGTCACTCTTTTTGTCTGGCTCCTTTTACTTAAGTGTAACATTGCTGAGGCGCTTCCATGTTGTACCATCTATCAGTACTCTATTCCCTTTTGTTGCCAAATATTCTATTGTATGAATGCACCACATTATTCATTCACCAGTTGTTGGCCATTTAAATTATTTCCAGGGAACTGTGATATAACTCAGCGGCACAGGCGTTTGGCAAGTGCATGGTCACGAGTTTGATCCCCAGTACCAAAAAAATAAAAAATAATAAAAAAATAAAATAAAATAAAATAAACTGTTTCCAGTTTGGGAATAGTCTGATAATGTATATGATTTTGGGTAGATATGTTTTGATTTCTCTTGAGTGGATACTTAAGAATGAAGGATACAGTTAACATTTTAAGAAACTACCAAACTGTTTTCCAAGGTGGCTGCATGTTTTATAGTCCCATAAGTGATGTATGAGGGTTCCAGTTTTTCTATGTCCTCTCTACTACTTTTTTTTGGCTAGGGAGGTGTGTTTCCGGGAATCAAACTCAGGACCTTGTGCAAGCACTGTACCACTGAGCTCTATCCCTGCTTCTGTACTACTTTTTATTATCTTTTTTATTATAGTCATTCTAGTGAGTGTGAAATAATTTCTCATTGTGATTTTGTTTGTGTGTGTGCATGCATGCACGTATGTGTGTATGCGTTTTGCTGTACAGGGCTACATCTTTACCCCTTTTAACTTTTTTGATAAATAAGTTAAGAGTCTCAACAAGTTGCCCAGGCTGAGCTTGGACTTGTGATCCTCCTGCCTCAGATTCTCAGCCTGGTGGTGTTGCAGGCAGCTGGGTTAGTTAGAAATATTAGAGGCAGTGAGACAGGGCTAAGTCCTCAAAGGAGCCAGTGCATTAAATCCAGATACCTGGCAACTGCCGGGGTTGGGGGTTGGGGGGTGGGGGGGACAGGACGGACATACACCTCCTGCTGTGGGCCAGGCCTCAAGACAAAAGACCGGACAAATGCACCTTTATCTTGAGGATTGATATTCTAAATAGTTCCCTATCACCCTGTGGAAGCCTGGAGTCACCATCCCATCCCCCTAGGGAAGAGTCACTGCTCCTGAAGAATGCCCGCTCTCTACTTCCCCATTTGTCCCTAATGTAATCAGTTTTACTTGAACTACTAATCTTATTGGCTAACCATAGTTGTGTGCCACCTTATGCCCAACTGCCTTGTGAGTTCCCAGTTTTCCCCCACCTTGAACCCATCTCGCCCTATGATTTTGCTCTATAAAAGTCCCTAGAAAAGACAGAGTCCTTGGCAACCTGCTGGGAACCTCTTCTGTCTCTCTTCAGACAGAAGCTTTCTTTCTCTCAATAAATATATTTTACTCTTAACCTCCGTTGTGCCTAAAATTCATTCTTTGATTCTAGAGAACACGAACTCGCGGACATAGTAGTTGAAGTTTCATTCCCCTCTATCAATCAGTGGGATCACAGGGATGCACCACCACACCTGGCTTTGTATTTTCTTAATGAGTAATAATGTTACATACTTTTTTTCTTGTAGTTATTAGCCATTCCTATTTCTTCTTTGGCGAAATATCCATTCAAATCTTTTGCACATTTTAAATCTCTTTATGATGATCTAATTTTATTTATTTATTTTGTGGGAACCAGAAATCAAACTCAGGACCTTGCACTTGCCACGCAGATGCTGCACCACTGAGCTCTATCTCTGGCCCCTTTAATTTTTTTTGTTATTAAATTACAAAAGTTCAAATTCTGGACAAGAATTTCTTATCAGATATATGATTTAAAAGTATTTGTTCGCAGCTTGTGTCCTGTCTTCTATTTCCCTTTTTTATGTCTTTTATTTTCTTAATAGTATCTTTTGCAGCATAAACATTTAAAAATTTTGATTCAACAAAGTCAGTTGATTAATTTTTATATTTTATGGGTTATGCATTTGGTGTCATACCTAAGAAATATTTTCAAAACCAATGTCATGAAAAGATTTTTCCTATCTTTTAAAAGTTTTGTATTTTAGCTTTAACAGAATAGAGGATGTAGAAACAAACCCAAATTTATGCAACTCTTTGATCTTTGACAAAGAGATCAAAAACATACCCTGGAGGAAAGATAGCCTCTTTAGTAACCAATGTTGGGAAAACTGTTTTTTTTGTTGTTCTTGTTGCTGTTTTTGTCTTTTTGAGACAGGGTCTCTATGCAGTTCAAACTGGCCTTGAGCTCACTTTGTAGCCTAGGCTGGTCTCAAATTTGCAATGATCCTCCTGCCTCAGCCTCCCAAGTGCTGGGATTACAGGCGTGAGCCACCACGCCTGGCTGGGAAAACTGGCTATCCACATGTGGAAGACTGAATCTAGACACAGTCTCTCACCATGTACTACAGTAACGTGGATCAAGGAACTAAATGTTAAAACAGAAATACTTAACCTGGCAGAAGATAAAATAACTAAAACTCTTGAAGTCCTAAGTGTAGGCAAGGACTTTCTGAAGAAAATACCAGTTGTACAGGAACTAGTACCAAGAATCAACAAATAGGATCGTATCAAATTAAAAAGCTTCTGTGTAGGAAAAGAAACAACCAACAGAGTGAAAAGACAACCTATAAAATAGGCAAAAAAATTGTCACCTATTCCTCAGAGGACTAGTATCTAAAATGAAAAAGTCAAAAAAGTAGGCCCCCAGAATAAAAGACCCAATCAAAAAAAGTGGGCAAGTAAAATGAATAAACACTTCACAGAAGAAATATGGATGACCAATAAATACACAAAGAAATGCTCAATACTGCTGGCCACTAGAGAAATGCAATTTTTTTTTTTTTTTTTTTTTGTATCAGAGATCAAACTCACGACCTCACGCCTGGCACTTAAGCCGCTGAGCTAAATCTCCAGCCCAAGAAATGCAAATTAAAACCACATTTACCCTATCTTATCCCAAAAAGAATGTCCATCATCAAGAAATCAATAAATAACAAATGTTGGCAATACTGTCGGGGGTAAGGGGGAGATACTCTTCTGCATTATTGGTGGGAATGTAAACTAGTACAACCACTATGGAACTCAGTATAGAGATTCCTCAAAAAATGAAAACTAAAAATTCCCTTTAAACAGCTATTCCTTTTCTAGGTACTGCATCTTCCTGAAAGAGTAAAAGACATTTCAGCATACTGATGTTTAATGGCAACTCAATTCATAATAGCTAAATCTTGGAAGCTATGGATAAAGAAAATGTGATTATTTATACACAGTGCAATAATGCTACTCTGCCATAAGAAAAGATGAATTTGAGTCATTTGTAGGAAAATGGATGTACTTTGAGACCCTAACATTAAGTGAAATAAATCACATACAAGCTTAAATATAAGAAACCAAAAATATAAAGAGCAAAATATAGATCCATGGGAAATAGGGAGATAGATCTTTCTCAAATGGGAAAGGGACCAAGAGATGGAGGGAGGAGGAAGCAAGGAACGGGAAAGAGAATGAAAAAGAAATCAAGATGTGTTACCTGTGTGTATCAGCTCCACACGGAGTGTAAGCGTTACGTTCTGCAAAGCTGTACTAGTAAAAGTAAAGATTCAAAGCATGAAAAGTTCTCACTTTTTGTTTGGTACCAGGGATTGAACTCTCACTGTGCTTTAATTTTTGTTTAAATTATGAGATAAGGACCTAAATTCATGTCTTCAAGTTAGAGCATCCTGTTGGCTCAGTACCATTTGTCTATAAGACTGTTCTTTTCCTGGTAATTTGTCTGGCACTTTTGTCAAAAATCATTGAAAAAATTCAACATAAATATAGGAGTTAATTTCTGGACTTTTAATTCTGTTCTATTGCTTTGTATGTCTGTCATTATGCTCTATGTCTCATTATGTCTTTCATGCCACACTGTCTTGGTTATTGTTGGTTTATAGTAACTTCAGAAACTGAGAAGTTTCAGTCAATGAACTATGTTCTTCACTTCCAAATTGTTTTGGTCTTCTCAGTCATTTGTATTTCCAAGAAATTTATCAACTTCTGAATAATAACTGTAGGAGTTTTGGAAGGGATTATATTTAATTTATAGATCAATTCAGGAAGAATTATAATCAACAATATTGGATTTTTGAATTTATAAACAATATCCTTAATTTTCTTTAGTTTCAGCAATGTTATATAATGTCTTGCATTTATTTTAACAAATTTTCATGTTTTTGTGAATAGAATTGTTTTCTCAGTTCCATTTTCAGATTTATTGTTAATATATAAAGATAGTTGAAGTTTAAATGAGGATATAGCCTATGACTCATTAGCAAGTTCTAGTAGGTTTTTGGTGGATTCTTTTGAATTTTCTACCTATAGGATCAGATCTGTGAGTGAGGAGAGTGATTTTTATCTTATATTCTATTAATATGGTGTTTATATGAGTTGATGTCAGATGTCAGGCCAATTTTATTTACCAGGAATAAATCCCATGAATATATCTGGTGTATATTTGTTTTTATATGTTGCTAGATTTGATGTTCTAGTATGTTAGAGGAAGTTTGTATGTATATTCATGAGGGATTTTGATCTCTAGTTTTCTTCTTTGTGTCTTTATATATATTGATAGGTAAGGCCTCATAGGATGAGTTAGAAAATGTTCTGTTTTCTGTAAGAGTGTGTGTAGAAATGGTATTATTCTTAACATGTCTGAGTGAAAGCATCTGGGCTTGAACTTTTCTTTTTTGGAAGATTTTTAATTGCTAATTCAATTTCTATGTTTGTTTTAGGTCTACTCCTATTTTCTGTTCCTTTTTGAGTTAGTTTCAGTACTTTGTGTTTAAGAACTTGTCTTTCCATATACCTAATTAGTGAAGAGAACATAAAAGAGCTTCTACCACCAAGTTTTTCCTGTCAATCATCTATCATAACTAAGGCAAAGATTACTTATTGGGAAGATATTTGAAATTAGTGACTGATAGTTATGGAACATAGGGAAGATCCCTGAAGTTGTGGTGGGCTTAAACTGTTACTTGATGTGTTTTGACTATAGGATAGACAAAACAAAAGTATTTGTTATCTTTCATATTATTTTGTTCCTTGGTCATGGAAGCTTTGCTTCCCATTGTAACTGGGCAGGTGTTGTAGTCAGGGGTTGCTAGAAGAACAGTTACACACAGGACATATCATTAATTGTATTATTTTATGATGATCACTCAAGGAGTTAAATACAAAGAGAGTACAGGAAATCTGTCCACAAAACTAACGATCTAGAAAATCCAGCTAAGGGCCTCAATCCCGTGGCAATAACCTGCATGAGTTCAGCTGAAAGCCTAGAGCACATGACAAGGATCCATGCAAGTCTATCCCTTGGATCTGTGCTGGGAAGGCCCAAAGGTCAGCAGTGGAAGCTAAAAGGTCTATGCCAGCAAGGTGAAGGATCTGTGCTAGCAGGCCAAGAGCTCCATACTGCAGCCAAGAAGCCACACTCAAAATAAGGACTAGGGCTCCCCTGAAAAGTACCACAGCCATCCTCAATGACAATGAGGTCCCAAGCTCCTTCAACAATGAGAGCTGCCAAGTACGTATCAGGAAGCCAGCATGACAGCTTCTCCTGGAGATTAAACAGCATACATCTTCCCCTCTGGAGCCAGGAAGTGATGCTCAAAGTAAAGATCAGAGCTCCCCCAAAGTGAACCATAGCCATTCTCAAGGTCCTGAGCTCCTCCAATGATAATAGGCGAGTTCATATCAGGGGAGCCAGCATGATAAGCCCCTTCAGAAGAACCAATGGCTTCACACCACAACACTTAGGAGAATACACAATGCTCCTTTTTCCTCTCCAGGTCTCCCTTTTATGCTGGCAACAGTCCTCAGGTGGGCCATCCATGCTTAGCACCATGCTGATGTAGTTCAGCTGGTGTTTAAGTTGACCACCGGTTACCAATCTACTACAGCAGGATCAGGCATGAGGTTGGTGTGGCAGAGGATGCTCTCTGTGTGACAAAAGAAGAAAGAAGATAGATGGCTGCGACTGGAACTGAGCAGAACAGGTGATGGATGGAGAGAGAAAGGAGGTGCAAGAGGACTGAGTAGAGATTCTATAAGGCAGGATATGTTTGGGTTGGTAGTAGTCCTTCTTAGTCAGTACCTGGATTGTCATTGTCCTTTTGCTGTTAAAGACAGTAGAAATAGCCACGCATGCTAAGGCGTGCCTGGAATCCCACCACTTGGAATGCTGAGGCAGAAGGGTTGAGAGTTTGAAACCGGCTTGAGGCTACATAGTGATAGTCTGCCTCAAAACAAAGAGGCAAACAATGAAACACAAAATAATTACAGTACAGTAAAAATGAGATGAGGTAAAGTGATTAATTTAGTAAAGATGGTCCTGTGATGTACAGATATATTTTGTGATACACATTGAGAACAGAGAGGAATATACTAGAAAATGTCGGGGGGGGTTGTTTTGGGTTTTTTTAGAAAATGTTTTTATCTAATTGGTTCTAGACCTTTTCTCTAGCTAACTTAATCTGTCTACAACTAAATTAGTGAACCTGCCTAAGTGTTAATCATAGTCAATGAGATTATAAAAATGTATAATTATGTAAAATATTCTGAAAAACTTATGTAAATGTAAGAAAGAATTGCCATTCTGTAAAAACTAAACATGTTAACAGTTGCTGCTAAATGAAAACTTCTCATAAGAGAAAGCTTTGGTAAAATCATAATAAAAACTAGTAGAAAGATAAGATTTCATTTAGCGTACGCAGTGTTCATTATATGCTTCCTAAGCAGTGAGGTTCATGTATATTAAAATGAAGTATAGACCATTTAATTGTACCTATAATTTATCATTTAAACCTTTCAGTGGCCTTTTCCACTAGTCTGGTTGTGATGCTAGTTAAATGCATTACATTAGTAAGAAGCCAAAGAGAATGTTTTTCCCCAAAAAAGAAGATAGTCTGTTTATCTAGGTCCTCCAAAAGCATTTCCTGCCAGGCAGTTGACATGTAGCCTTGGCACAGTTTCAGGAAACTATTTGCTTCTGTTTACCCTGTCCAGCTACAACATCTCCTAGGAATTGAGATGAGGCATCTCCTTTAACTCTTTGAAATTTTAGAAGTATACTTTATATAACACTTCAGAATTTCTCTTTATATTGGAGCAATGAAAATGCCTATCTGGGCCAGGGATTTAGCTCAGTGGCATAAGTGCCTGCCTTGCAAGTGTGTGGTCATGAGTTCCATCCTCAGTACCAAACAAACAAACAAACAAACAAAAAGCCTATTTTTAAAAAATGTATCTGTTTTAGTAATTTATTAATGGAAAAGTCAGCATTAAAGTGAGTTAACCTAATCAACTGTACTCAGAGTATTCCTTTCCATAAGGTTGTTGATGTAAGTCTTTCTCATAGAAAACTCAATGAAATTATATCTGATTGTATGAATCCTGTTAATTATGGAATAATTGTCTACATTTTCAAAATCTTCCTTCACCATGAGAAAGAATATACCACTGACTTACTTCAGAAGAGTGTGCTCTTCTTAATTTACAATATTTTTTCTTTCAGTAACAGTTCTAAAATATTTTTGAAAGGGTATAGATACTGTATTTAAAACATAAATTGCTTGAAATTTGTGTTCCTTTTATGGAACCAGTTTGTTTTTAGATGTTTTTAGTATCATTATATAGTTAGGAATGCAGGAGTATATTATAACTTTATGATAATCTCAGAATGTATATTACTTTAATTAAGTATGTCTGAAACAATTAGTGGCAAATGTACTAATTTGAAGATGGGAAATGACATACAGAAAGATATAACTTGATGCACAACTGTAAGCCAATTTATATCTTCTCTGCATAGTATTTATTTTAAATAATTGAGTCATTATTTAATTCTTTTCTCTTTCCAGGATGATTTTTTAAAGATTCTATAATTCTGGCCAGTACTAGAACTATAGGCTTCAGTGGCTGGAGAAGGAGCACCAGAAGCTGCAATGCAATGAATGGCATTGAAAGAAATGGCAAAAATGAATGAATGAATGAGTAAATTTTGATTGTCTGGGGCCAGATAAATGTTTCAAATTGAGAGCATTTGCCTGATCCAAGGTCAAAACCAGTAACAACTGAAAGGCAGGGATCTGGCCAAGCACTAGGACCAAGACACAGAGTACAGAAAGCTGTCACACACATACCAATGGGATGTGTAGAGAAAGAATGAGCAAATGTCCACCACTTACAGCCTCCAATTTCAGTACTAACCTTAAAATCTGGCCCTTTAGTCTTTTGCTTTGAAACTGTCATGTCTGCCCAGAAAACTGTATTTATAATTCCTCACAAACAATTGCTCTCCAATACACGGGTCCTCACATCTCAACTCTTAACACCTTCCCCACTCTTAAGAGACACACATCTCACAACCCCTCCCATACTTCAACCTTTAAACAACACTTTTAACTTTTATATGCTTTAAATATCTCAGACCCTAGCTGCTGGCTGTCTACCCTAAAATCAGTCTCCCACAATGTTAATTCACTCCAAGATCAAATAAACTCACTGGTCATGGTAGTTTTCCAACAAGGAAGGGCACTCAGTATTCTCACATCAGAAAAGGGGGATATTATGCCATGTTGGGAGAAAAATGCTGCTATTTTATTAATCAATCAGATATAGTAAAAAAAACCAGATATAAAACTCAAAAAAATTGACAACTGATACATGAAGCAGACACCGCTTTTCAAAATCTACCTCCTGGTTACAGTGGAGCTCCCTAGACACATGGGCCCCCATCTCAGTGCCGATTATGAGTCCCCTAATTACTATAATAATTTTTTATTTTTTGGTTTTTTGTCCCTGTGCCTTCAGGCTCCTCTTGCAGTTTATCCAAGCCAGAAAACAGTTGTTCACTACCAAACAAATTTACTGCTGAGTGACATCTTGATCTCACAAACTTGGATGGGACAGATCCCTCAATCCCATTCCTGTCTACCCTAGGCCCCAACAATGCCTCCCTCTCAGCATGAAGCAGCCAGAGAGACTCCACGGCACCCCCTAACACCAAAGAGATGGGAATATTAGGTCCCCCATCTGAGAGACAGCACAATCATCCTGGCAACAGTTCGAAACTGTGCCCTGATAATGCATACCTCCTTCTTCCCAGAAGCCCCTAGCTTCTCCCTCCCAAAAGTCTGCCACAGCTCAGGAATGTAAAGGTTTACCCAGTCCCCTGCTCTGTCACAAAATAAATCAACTCACGTCAGTCCACGGAGCCCTACCCCCATCAGAGGCTATATCAGGCAGAACCTGCCCTTTGTCTGCAAAAGAGCAGCCACAGCCTTCCTTGTGATGATTCCCTCTGTGCCCCCCCTCATTTAACTCTTTTCTTATCTACTTGTCTTCTCTCTTTAATATTCTGCGCTGCTTTAGATTGAGTACAAATCACTCAATCAGAAACAACATAAGTCTCTTATTTCTCTTCCTGCTTTCCACCCTCCCACTGCACCCTCAGTATTGGAGATTGGATTTAGCTCTCTAATTTTTTTTTAACTGCTACAGCAAGCAAGTAGAAACTCCACAATGACACCCAGAATTTGGAGGCAGATTTATTTGTCAGTGGGCATTGATTGGAATCATTCTCAAACTCTGGTAGTCTAGAGCCTATATGGGATAAGCAAGCAGGAAGTACAGGGGCAGAATGGCTTGTCAGTTGGGGACTGGTTTATACAATGTGCATTACAGTGACTGGCCATTTCTTACAGACAGAAGCAACTGGGACTGGAACAGGAACTATTATCTAGGCAACTAAGAAACTGAAGTATACTGACTGGGGTGGGGGTGAGGAGCATTTTCTGTTAAGTAACTAGAGTCTTGCTAAATTGCCCCAAGCTGGCCTTGAATTTACAATCCTCCTGCCTCCATTTCCTGAGCAGCTGGGATTACAGGTTTGTATCATTTCACTGTTTCCCTCCACTTTTTATTAAGTTCTAGGTTTAGTTGCAAGATGTGATCATTGCTCTCATACACTGATAGTAAAACGTTAGGAAGTGAATGGCTCTCTACTTTTAGAGAATAAGGAGTCAACCAATGCTGGGAGTGATGGTGCACACTGTAATCCCAGCATTAGGGATACTGAGGCAGTCATTGCTGTGAGTTCAAGGCCAGTACTGCATAGGGAGAGCCTGTCTCAAAGAAAAAGAAGAAGAAGAAGAAGAAGAAGAAGAAGAAGAAGAAGAAGAAGAAGAAGAAGAAGAAGAAGAAGAAGAGGAGGAGGAGGAGGAGGAGGAGGAGGAGGAGGAAAGAGGAGGAAGAGGAGGGAAAAGTAGTCAAACAGCGAGGTCTTGAGAGTTCTGCCTTAGTGGCTGGTGTTAAAAAGGAAAGAGCTTCTGCAAACTTAGGGTCACCCTGCTACCACACACAGAGTTATCATGGTCTTGTGAATTGGTGACTTTGGTTGTTCCATGACTAATTATCTCTGTCTTGAAACCATGTCGGCTCCTAGACTGCTTTTCCCTAGAACCATCTGATCATTGAGTGACTGTCTTAACCCAGTCCTACAAATCTAACCAATTTTTAGGGTGCCCAGCTATATATATTCTAGAAGGAATAAAGAATAGGAAATCCAAACAGTCAAGATGAAACTAGCAGAATGAGGCAATCTTTTCGGTTAATCAATAAACCAGAATTAGTATCTCCTCAGGGAATGAGTTCATCCTTATCCTCCCTACAGTAGAAGGCCTTTAATAAGTATTGGTTGAATATTATATTGAGGGTCTACAGATGATGAAAGTAACTGACTAGGAGAAGGAATGAGAGAGCCACTCTTGGTAAATGAATGCAGCTTGAGAACATAATGTTAGGTGAAATAAGTCAGACATACAAGTTCAAATATTGCATGGTTTATCTTACATGAGAGACACTATATATATATATATACATATATATATATATATACACATATATGTACTAATCAAGGCCTTAGAGAGTAACAGATTTAATATATATATTAATTTTTTTTGGCTGACTTAAGCATTAGTTTTACAGTTTGTTTATTTTAAAATTAATTTTATTGGTACACTTTAGATGTACATAATGATCACATTCACCATAGGGAATTTGTGCCTGTACATGATATATCTTGATTCTTCTTTTTTTCCATTCCCCTCCCCTCCCTTCTATGCTTCTTCCCCTCCTATTTACAAAAACTTTATTTTCATTTTTTCCCTTCTCTTTTTTTTTCTTTCCCTTACTTCTCTCCCCCCACAGTTGTTCCCCTTCCTGTTTGAATATTTTTTTCCTATTTCCTAATATCCATTATACATTTTGGTCCTTATTTACCCTTTTGGTCTCTCACATAAGTGAAACAATGCAATATTTAAACATGTGTCTAGTTTATTTCACTTTAGAGTGTGGTCACGAGGTTCATCCATTTACCTAGAAATGTCCCAAGTTTTCTTTATGGCAGAGTAGTACTCCACTGCGTACTTTATCTACACCTTCTTTATCCATTCATCCAATGATGGGCATTTAGGCTGTTTCCAATATTTAGCTATTATAAACTGTGTTGCTATAAACATGATGTGCATATTTCTCTGTGTTATGATGCTTTTAATTCTTTTTGGAAGATACAAAGAAAGGGGATATCTGGGTCCAATGAGATCTCTAGTTTTAGTTTTTTGAAGACTCTCCATACTGATTTCCACAGTGGTTGCACCAGTCTGCACTCCCACCAACAATGGAGAAAGGTTCAGCTTTACTCACACGCCCACCAGTACTTGTTATTGGCTGATTTCTTGGTAATAGCTATTCTTTCTTCAGTGAGATGGAATATCAGTGTTGTTTTAATTTGCATCTTGATGACTAGTTATGGTGAACACTTTTTCATATATTTATTTGATGTTTGTACTTCATCTGAAAAGTGTCTATTCATTTCAGAAGTCTATTTTTGGATTGGGCCTTTAAATTTTAAGGGAAACCATTTGTTTAGTGTGCACAGCATAGATGAATGGATGGATGCATAGATAGATATAGACAGACAGACAGGGACAGAGACAGAGGAAGATAGGAAGTAGGGAGAAGTTCAAATATTTCCCCAAATTAAATATTTTTTAAAAAATATTTCAATATATATGCTAATTTGTTTCATTTATAGTTTTAGTTTATTGAAAACAAAGTTTATGTTATTATTCTTTTTTCCTAGGAATATTTTTGGCTACATCTTATACTAAGTAACTGCTTTGAAGATAATGGTAGAGTATAATAACTATTGTTAGTCTCATTATTTGGTCATGAAAATTTGTTTTCTGTTTTCAAAAAAAAAAAAAAAAATACAGCCACTCCTAACATGGACACAGAGCCCATGTGGCTTTCAGGTTTAGTAGGGTGGAGCTAAAGATGCAGAAATGTCCTGAAGTGAACTAAAATACAAGAAAATTACTGACCCCTCCAAGACGATAGACCATTCATGGCAACACACCAAAAATGGAGTTGGTATCTTTATTCCTAGATGTGTTTTGGGCACACTAAACAAGAGATTTGTTAAAAAAAAAAAAAATGCTTGTCAGCCAGAAAAATTTTTATTAATATAAAGTTTGAGTAAGTAAAATTTTGCTGATGATAGACTAATTGATAACTTCCTTATTATTCAACCTGTAGATAATCCCTTTTATAAAATGCTCACTGTAGTAGTGATTATGCAGGGAGAAAAGCCTGTGATGAAAATGTAGCATAAGATTGTGTTCTTTGTTGAGCAAGTTAAAACAGGCTGATCTGTAAGCAATTATTATCTTCATCAAAATTCCTAGCTCTAATGTTTTGGCTTCAGTAGCCCAGCACGTATGCCTTCTCAAACAATTGGATGGATTTAAAACACTTATGAAATGTTTGTGCTTATATCTTAACATAAAATCAGTTCAACAGGAAAAAGAAAAAAATATAACATTTGGCATTAGGCCTTAGTTTAAAAAAGAAAATTGAACCAAAACTAAAGAAAAATCCCACAACACTTAAACCGCAATGCAAATGAGTACTCTTTATTCATCCTCATAATGTCCATGGTACCAATGCTCTAGTGAAGGCTGCAGATGTATTTCTTTTCCTTACTCTTTAGTCACTTAACATTTCTGGAAAATATAGTAGTATCAGAGAGTTGGCATGTTTGTGTATTAGACATGACTAACTTTTTATATGGGTGATACATTTTAAAGAGTTCTCTTTGGATCTTTCTTATTTTATTTTTAGTTGTTCCTTTTTTTATTTTTAGTTAATCCAAACAACAACATAATATGTTTTGTATTCTGAGGAAACTGGTCAGATTCCTGCTTGGGTGAGCAGATGATTTAAAACAGGATTAGCTTTCCAAACTGTGAATTTACAAATGTGCATACGGCTATGAAGAGTGTGCATTTGGACGAGATTGGGAAAGATTAGTTAAAAATAATAGTCCTTTAAGGTTAAAAATAGCCAGAGATATATTTTGAAACATGTAATTTTTTTCTAGTGGGCTAGGCTTCTGGGGACATTCTATGATTAATTAACAATTGTCAAGTGTATATTCATTTGAAGTTACTGTTAATAACTATTTATCAATTTAATAGTCTGATAGACTGATGAGGATGGATGCATGCTAATAGAAAGATAAGTAGCCCATGCCTTCAGGAGGCTCACAGTCTACTAGAGTCAACGGATTAGATGCTGGTGAGCAGCATTTGTGAAAAAGTGTTACAGGCTATGAGCTAAGCATTGGGAGCCAAGAGAAAGAATAATCTCTTCTGCTGAGGGGCGGGAAGTCAGAGAAGATTTGACTCAAGAGGTGACATGTGAGGTGGGACCTGTCATACATGTTAACTTTCATGGTATTTTGGGGAAAATTACAAATTGTTTATGAGACTGAAGTGTACAGTGTCTTAAACCACCCTAAGGCATGATGGTGCATGTCTGTAATCCTAGCCTCTGGGAGGCTGAGACAGGAGGGTTGCAAATTCAGCCTAGCTCGAGCATCTTGGTAACTAGTTAGGCTCTGTCTCAAAATAAAAATAAATAAGTAGGGGCAGGGGATTTAGCTCAGCATCATAAGTGCCTGCCTGGCGTGTGGTTGCAATGAAAGTATGTGGTTGTGAGTTCGATCCCCAGTGCCAAAAATTAATTAATTAATTAATTAAAAAGTTTTTAGAAGCTGGAGACGTACTTCAGTGTGAAGGCCCTGGGATCAATCCTCGATAACAGGGAAAAAATTGTCTTAAGTCTGAAATAAAATGTCAAGTTTGAAGTATCTCTAGGATATCCAGGTCAAATATCCCCCAGGGAACTGGAAGTTCAGGTCTAAAACTTAAAAAGCTAGAGTTAATAGCTTGACAAAGTCAGAATATTTAATTAAAATTATGGAAGCAAATAAGGTACTTAAGGCAAGGCTCTAGTAGAAAAGAATGAAGAAGTAAATACAGCAAATCCCTGACTTACAAACGTTGGAGTTTTGAACTTTCATGGGTGTATTATATAAGACTCATTTTGTTGGATTACAAAGGAATCTAATTTAAGAACTTTCTGAAACAGAACATATTTGTAAGTCAGGAACTCACAGGGTGTGAAGAAGAAGAGGTAGCAATGAAAACCACTAAAAAGGAGTGTTCGTAGAGATAGGAGCTGGCCGTGACAAGCACACAGAGCAGGTCAAATAAGAGGATCTATGTGCTATAGAAAAAATAAACAAGAATAAGATAATTAGGAAAGTAAGAATACGGTAGTTGTCTCAATCAATTTTCTTGTTGCTGGGACACACGACCTAACCCCTGTGACTTGTTTATTTTGGCTCACAGTTTCAGCCCATGGTTGGTGGCTCCAAGGCAGAAACAACATGACAGAGGGGCCTAGTGGAGGAAAGCTGCTCACATCATGGTGATCAGGAAGCAGAGAGAAGGAAGGAGCTGAGGAAGGAGATGCACCCTTCCAGATCAGATGCCCCAGGGACCTTCCTCGACCTACCAGGCCCCACCTTCTCACAGCATATTCAGCTGCAGAACTCATAATTGGACGGATTCGCTGATGAATATAGTGCTCCTGTGATCAGTCACCTTCCAAAAACTCTGCCTCTGAGCTGATGAAAGTGTTGGGAGGGACAATCTAAGTCTAACCCCTAGTGATAAGTTGACATTTAAAAAGAAAAGATAGAAAAATTGGAGATAGGGCCGGGGATTTGGCTCAGCATGACAGCACCTGCCTGGAAAGTGCAAGGTCCTGAGTTTGATTCCTGTTACAACAAGAAAATTGGAAATAAAATAGAATTTAAAAAACAATGAGATGGATAATTAGATCAATCAAGAAAGTCCAACAAGGATCGCAGATATAACTCGGTAGCAGAAGCACCTTCCTGGAAAGTGCAAAGTCCTGAGTTCGATTCCTAGTACAAAAAAAAAAAATCCAACAAATAAATAAGAGTTCTAAAAAGATAAAAAAAAAAAATTTTTTTTTAGTACCAGGGATTGAACTCATGACCGTGCACTTGCAAAGCAGGCACTTTATGCTGCTGAGCTAAATCCCCAGCCCCTAAAAAGATAAAGAAAATCCAAGAAATTCAAGAAAATGCAAGGGATGAAAATTTTTTAAAAAATGAACATTTGTTGGAACTAAAGGACATGAATCTCTGAATTAAAAGGGCCTACCATGCATAGTATTTGAAAAAGGACCCTTACCAAGATAAATTACCATGAAATTTCAGAGAAAGGTCCTATACAAGTGATGATAAATCTTTTAGAGATAAGTGCCCAAACCAACCCAGAACCCACTTCTTTATCATAAAGTGCCAACACCGCAATTAAACCTGAATACTGAGGTTTTAGTTTAGAAAAAAAATTCATACTTTAGTATCTTTTATTTTAAAAATAATACATGTACCATAGGTTTGCCGCCACTACCCTATATGCTTCTAAAGACAAAAAATATTCATTATGTTCTCCAGCAACTGTGTTAGAAAGTGCCTAGGTGTATGACCAGTGGAGCTAATGGCTTCCAAAGTCTGAACTGAAAATACGTTTTACCTACAGTGCTGTACCCAGCTAAACTATCCATGTAGTAGAAGAGATTGAAATCATTTTCAGGGGCTGGGGATTTAGCTCAGCAGCATAAGTGCCTGCCCGGCAAGTGCAAGGTCGTGAGTTCGATCCCCGGTACCAAAGGAAAAAAAGAGGCCTTGTGTGAAATCATTTTCAGCCTTGTAAAGGAACAACAACAAAAAAATTTACCTCTTAGGAGTTCTTTCTCCTCTCAGGCACTCCTCTCAGGAGGAGTTACTCACAAAAATGAGCGGGTAAAACAATAAAGACGAAAACCTGAAGTGCAAGAAACAAGAGACGCAACACAGAGATCATCCTTGAAAAGGAGGAAGCAAGCTTCTCAGACAGAAGGTGGGAGAATAAAGATATATTTTGGCATGGAAGAGGAGTGCTGAGAAAGTTTACACCTCTGTTTTCTCAGAGTTGAAGACAAGATGACCTGCTGCCAGGAGATAGTTAATGTTTTAGGAACAGGCTTTGGACAATTGCTGAGGGGCACAAGAAAAGAATTTGAATCACTAGGAATGACAGGACTGTTGAGCAATAGTTAATCTTGAGAGGAGGTTTGTAGTGAAGTTTGTCAATTTATTTTATATCCTATAGCAAATTATCAGAAATGATGGACTGTTTCTATAACTTTGAGTGTTATTTGCTGAGACCACATCACTTCAAGGTGCTCTGAAGATGTGTTTTTGCCACATGGGTTATTTTCAGTAAAATATTTCTTTATAATGTTGGAGTCTCTGCTAGAAATCAGAAAATTTTAGTGATTTTATATAGTAAAAATATTTGGTAGTAAAAACCACACGTGTGCGCGCGCGCGCACACACACGATTTAAAGTGGCAGCTTCCAATGCATCAGTAATTTAGGCTTTTTGAGCCCTAAATATCTTGCCTGCTCAAATCTATTAGTTGACAGTTGGCTAATGAATATAGAAGAAGCTAAAAACAGTGTGGAGTGTAAATTATCCTAAAAGAAAAGAAAAAAAAGGAAGAAGTTAGACACAAGAGGTTAGCCTTCCATTGAAATGAAGCTAGTTCTGTCCTCCACCTCTGGTGTGTCAATCATGTTCCCCAGCATAACAGAAATGTCTGGGTAGACTGCCACATAGTAATAGAGCAGATGTAAGAAAACTTCCAACCCCCATTTTAGTGATGTTTAAAATGTCAGAGTCATAGCTGTGACCGTAGAAATGTTAATGCAAATAACCTTTTCATAGCTTGCTATTTTAACAGAAACTCCCTCAGCATTTATCATTCCATTTGTCAAGAGAGTATTTTATTTATGCTATTTATGTGAATTTGGTCATCCCTGAATTCCACACTTCCTCCTTGCCTCTAATCTGTAGTTCAGCATTTCCCATACAATTTGTTTTTCTCAATTATATAGTGTTACTTTGCTGTAAAGAAGGATAAGCTTGGGTGATGTGTAGGAAAATGAATGCACCTTTAGACCCTAATGTTAAATGAAATAAATCAGACACACAAGCTTAAATATCTCGTGGTTTTTCTTATATGTTTGAAACCCAAAATATAAATAAAGAGCAAAGTAAAAGATAGATAATAGGAAGTAGAGAGATCTTTCCCAAATGGGAAGGAGATCAAGAGATGGAGGGAAAGGGGAGGGAAAAAAGAGTTAAGTTGTGTTCATGTACCAACTCCCACAAAGAGATGTAATTACTATGTACTGCAAACACATAAAAATGAGAAATAAACCAAAAAAATGTAAAAGTGAAAGCTTAGGATTATTTGCTAAGACCTCACCTCTAGAGATTCTGACTTAGGATATCTGGAGCTATCTTGGACTACAGCACTGTACTTTAAATAGCTTCTCAGGTGATTTTTCTCCTAGTAGACAGATATTTTATTCTTTATAGAATGTATAAAGGAATGGAAGATGACTACAGTTCTTCTTGGGTGTTTTTTGATGTGTATCAAAGATTAAGAGACACTTTTGTTTCTAACTTACTCTGCACATTGTACCCAGAGTTATTTTCCTCAAGACATACCATGTTACACATCTCAAAAATATTCTCTCCAAGCCCTTTGGAATAAAATTTGAATTCCTTAATGTTGCATTCATGGCCTTTCACACATGGAAAGACATCCCATGTTCATGGATTGGAAGAAGTAATATTGTTAAAATGCCCATACGACCCAAAGCGATCTGTGGATTCAATGCATTTCCTGTCAAAATACCAGTAACATTCTTCACAGAACTGGAAAACACAATCAAGAAGTCACATGGGACACAAAAGCATTAACTAGTCAAACAATCACAAAAAAGAAACAAAGCTAGAAGCAATACAATATCCAATTTTAAAACATACAACAAAATGATAGTATCCAAAACAGTATAGTACTGGTATAAAAACAGATGTATAGATCAATGGAACAGAATATAGAACTCAGTAATACACTTATTTACAGTTGACTGATTTTTTTTTTCTTTTGGGATTTTTGAGACAGGGTTTCACTGTGCAGTTCAGGCTGGCATTGAACTCACTTTGTAGCCCAGGCTGGCCTTGAGCTCATAGTGATCTTCTGCTGCAGCCTCCTGAGTGGTGGGATTACAGATGTACTCCACCATGCCTGGCACAGCCAGCTGATTTTTGACAAAGGCAACAAGTATATACACCAGAGAGAGCAAAATGTTCCATAAGTGGGGCTGAAAAAACTAGGAAAGTAGAAGTAGACCCCTGTATCTTACCATGTACAAAAGTCAATAACCATGGATCAACTGTATGGCCCAGAACTTTGAATCTACTAGAAGAAATATAGGAGAAACACTTCAGTATATTGGGCTGGGCAAAGACATGACCATAAAACACAGGCAACAAAAGCAAAGTTGACAAATGGGATTATATCAAACTAAAAAGCTTGTGATAGCAAGGAAATAACAGAGTGATAATATTTTCAGACTATGCACTGGATGAAGAATTAATTTTCAGATTATATGAGGAACTCAACTCAAAACCAAAACAAAACAGAAATATCAATTAACAATGAGTAAATAGTCAAACGTGGTAGCACATGACTGTAATCCCAGCATTTGGGAAGTTGAGGCAGGAGAATCACCACAAGTTTGAGGCCAGCCTGGGCTAAAAGTGGGTTCAAAGCCTACCTGAACTGCATAGTGAAACCCTGTCTCTAAAAGACAAAAAGATTAAAAAAAAAAAAAGAGTAAATAGTCTGAACAGATATTTTTCAAAAGACATACAAATGGACAAGTATATAAAAATACTCAACACCACTAATATCAGAAAAATGCAAATCAAAATCACAGGGAGGTAGCATGTTAACACTAGTTAAAATGTGTATTACAAGAAGACTAAAAATACATGCAAGGATTCAGAGAAAAGGGAAACTCTCATATACTGTTGACGGGAATGTAAATTACTATAGTCATTATGGAGAACAGTATGGAGGTTCCTTAAAATACTAGAAATAAAATTTCTATATGATCCAGCATTCCCACTACTGAGTATATATCCAAAGAACCTGAAATCATTATGTCAAAGAGACATCTACACTCATGTTTATGGTATCACTATTCACAATAGCCAAGATATGGAATCAATGTATATATCCACTGAGAGAGGGATGGATAAAGAAAATGTGGTATGCATACACAGAGAAATACTATGCAGCCATAAAGAACAGAATTCTGTCATTTGTTAGAAGTGGATAGAACTAGAAGACATTATATTAAGTGAAGCAAGTCAGGCATAGAAAGAGAAATACAGTACCACATATTTTCATTTACAGATGATCTCAAAGAGGTACAGATAGAGTAGTTGTCAGAACCTGGGAAGGTGTGGAGGTGTGAGAGATGGAAGGTAGTTAATGGGAGCAGAAGTATAGTTGGACAGAAGGAAAAACTTATGTTTTTAGCATAGTAGCATAACTATGGTTGACAACAAAAGAATATTTCAAAGTAGCTAGTAGGATTTTGAATGTTCTTAACACGAAGAAATGCTACAGGTCTGATCTGATAGATACACCAAACACTCTGATTTGATCATTATGCATCATGTATTGAAATGTCATATTGTACCTTATAAATGTGTACAATTACTATATGTCATTTAAATATTTTAACTTTTTTTTTTTTGGTGCCAGGGATTGAACTCTTGACCTTGCACTTGCCAGGCAGCATTTATGCCACTGAGCTAAATCCCTGGCCCTAGGTGTTATCTTGATATTGGACTTCCCAACTTGCAGAACTGTGAAAAATAATTCTTTTTATAAATTACTCTGCCTCGTGTTTTCTGTGACAGCAACATAAGAAAGACGATGACACACATTAAGTAATTACTTCTCACTTTTCTCCAAATACTTGTCAATCACTGCTTTGCTTTTTCTCTGAATTTAAACTGTTCTGGAGGGCAGTGGGGTGGCTGGGCTGGCGGCTGCAGCGGAACGAGGCGCGCGCTCGGGGTCCCAGTCGCGAGGAGGAGGAGGACGAGGAGGAGGACGACGAGGAGGACGACGAGGAGGATGTGGCTTGCGGAGGGGAAATGGCTGTGCCAAAAACAAGCCGAAAGATGATCATGGGAACAGCAATAGTAGTCATGTAAAAATCTTTTTGCCGAAAAAGCTGCTTGAATGTCTGCCGAAGTGTTTACCAAAAGAGAGGCACCGATGGAACACTAATGAGAGACCACGATGCAGCCGTCCTTTTGGATTTCTTTTTAATAATGTGTGACCCTTCACCTTTGATCCCCTGACCTGCATTACCTTGGGTTGTTGGGAGGATAAATGAAACACACTGGGAACTCAGAAGAAAGGTGCTTTTGAAACAACTTCATCCTATGGCTGTGCCCAGAGGCAGTGGTAGTGAACCTGTGGTGAAGGGCCAGGACCGTGGCTCTGGAGCCAGGCTGCTGGGGTTCGAACCCACCTCGGCCTCTGGCAAGTGTTCTGACTGCAACACATTACCTAACCTCCTTGTGCCTGAGTTTCCTCCTCTTTAAGTTGGGGATGATAATAACACCTGCCCAAAGGATCATGGTCCTAAAGTTTGGGTAGCAGAAAGCAAATGTGCAGAGACCAATGGAAAACAAGTCAGAAGCTGCTGATTCCAGTGATGGTCACATTTTCTGTAAAAATGCTTACACACTTGTTCATGGGCGCAGCAAGAAGAAGGACCCAGGGAGCTGGAGCCGTGAGGGCTGACATGGTGGGAGGAAGCTGGCAGACCTCACAAGGAGAGCTTTACCATCCTGCCAGCTCCATGCCTGGCTTGGAGATAGTCCCGCCACTGCATTCATTGTCCTCAGAGCCCCAGGTCAATTTGAACTCGGTGTTACTAAAAATGAAATAGATTAAAGTAACCTCTGCCCGACCTAGCTCTGGAGGACAGCATCCCCATGCGGCTTGGTCCTAGAGGCCTCTCTGTGACTATCCCTGACATGATTCCTTCCCCGCAGCAAGTTTCCCTTCTTATCAGCACTTACACCACAGCGGCAGCTCCTTGCTGTGTTGGTAACTGTCTTGTCTCCCAAGAGAGTGGAAGCTCTGTGAGAGCAGGGTCTCTCTGTCTTGCCCATGTCCCAGCACAGAGAACAGTGTCTGGCGTGGCAGAATTTCAGAAAAGGCTGTTGAGTGAACTAGTGGGTCCCCTTAATGTGCTGCTTGTGTGTTGTGTACCTGTTGCAGAGATGAAGTAGTGAAAACTTGGGACTAAGTATAAAAATATAGTTCCTATTAGAGTAACTGGCAGCCTGGTTCAGGGTTGTGCTAGACACTAGAGTATATGAGGACTTTGGAATTCTGAATTATATAAACTTTGTATCTCCTGAGTAGTAGAAGACATAGATGTGGGAGAGGCATGAGTCATGTCTCTTGAATATCGTCACAGCAAGACATCTAGGGAGAGTCCAGGAAGAAACATCAAGAAATAAGAACAGGAAGGTAGAAAATTGGCAAGTACTGACAGTTTCCTTAATATTTAATAATTTTGTTTTGGCATCAAGTAAGCAAGAGACATATTTTCTAGATCAAGTGGATATTAAAAGTATGCAGGGAACGTGGAGGTGATGACAGTCTTGTGCCACATAATAACATTTGGGCCGTCCATGGTCACATGCATGCGATGGTGATCCTATCAGATGATGTGACCTACTCGTGGCACACTTGTCTCAGTTGGTGTCAGTATACTGGGACCGTTCGCCAATGACACAATAAGCAGCAACAACTGTTCAGATAGTACTGACGGCAGTGCCTTTTGCTCCAGATCACCCTCACTGGTGCTGTAGTTACTCTGTTCTGTGAGTTGGCATAGTCAGAATACCATCGCTGTTCTTGAAAACCTTTGGGGAAGTCTATTTTTTTAAAACAAAAAATAAAAAACCAAGGAGACTGTATCCTGTGATGTAGGCTGTTATCTCAAGGGTGAGTTTATTTGTAGCACTAATTTGTGCTAATTGTTTAAAGAACTAAAACTTCTTTTCAGGTATAGCATATTTTATTTGTCAAATTTTGTTCATTTGAGTATAACCTTTGGTTGTTACACACTGAATCAACTAAAACAACAAAGGACCAGTTAAGCTTGAATTTTATTTCGCAAAGATAATGACCATTATTTTTGCTCAAATCAGTAAATATGATTCAGCTCTTTAAGTGTGAAAACAAAAGGGCAGATTTTTAAGTATCACAAAACAAAACAAAAAACCTTTTGATACATGAAACATTTTCATCAAACTTATTCCTGAATTACTTGGATTATATAATCGTAGGCTCCAATGGAAGATAATCGTGGAGTGAAGATAAAACTGCAAAAAATGGTTAATGAAGCAGAACTTACAAACCCATATATATAGTTTTATGAACGAACCACCAGTGGTGGACATGAAGGTAAAGAAAAATTCTTGATTGCATTCAAGGAACTTTGCTACAGTAGAATTTTCAAGCCTCTCAGAGGGATGTTATGTTAAATAAGTGTAATGTGCTTAGAACAGCATCCTAGGATGTGGTGAGCCCTTGGAAAATTTGTTCTTGGAAGTATTCAAGTGTGTAAAATTAAATCATGTTTTAATCATGCTTAATAAACTAATTTTACCATGAAAAAAAAAAACTGGATAGTTCATATGAAAGGAATCATACAGTATGAGACTTTTTGTTTCTGGATTTCTTAGCATGATGTTTTCAAGATTCATTCACACTAATGCATTATTTGTACATTATTCTTATTTAGTGATCAAATAAGATTCCATTTGTACAGATAGACTACATTGAATTTATCCATTCATCCACTGACAGGCACAGGTTAAGTATATATATTGGCTTCTATATGGAGCACTAGGAATATTTTTATACATGTTTTAAACAACATGTGTTCAGTTCTTTTAAGAATGCACATAGGAGTAGAACTGCTGGATTCTAATTCTAATTGTAATTCTATCTTTAACTTTTTGAGAAACCATTCAGCTCTTTTTTATCTAGTTTACCATTTTAACCTGTTATTTTAGCAAGTGAGGACCAATCACTATTCTTGTAGTTTGTCACTTTCACAGCTCAAATAATTCCTTTGATTATGAATTCTTTATTATCTGTCTACATGTATCATCTATCATTTCTAACTCACATAAGGGTCATTTGTAACCTGTTTCCTTCAGTTGTAGTAAGAACCTGTGCTTCTACAGTCTTATATTTCTTTCATTTTATCTCTTTTATACCCTTTACTTTTTATAGGTGTCTTCTCTAGATTTTAAATTTGCTTATACAATTTCTCTTTTTTTCCCCATGGTGTCCAAATTAGTTTTTGCAGATGTTCAGTAAAATCTTACTGAATGAATAACTGAATGAATAGCCATAGATAAGCAGAGCATGGTGGTTCATGCCTGTAATCCCAGCACTGGGGAGGCTGAGGCAGGAGGATCGTTGTGAGTTCAAGACCAGCCTGGGCTACAAAGTGAGCTCAAGGGCAGTCTGAACTGCACAGGGAGACCCTGTTTCAAAAGACAAAAAAAAAAAAAAGCCATAGATATATTTTGGAGGAAGTATTTTTTGGTAGTAATATAAAGAATAAGAAGAAGATAATACATTTTAACAACTTTGATTTTAGCTGGGTGCAGAGGTACATGCCTATACTACCAGCACTCAGCAGAGTTTGAGACCAATCTGGACTACATAGTGAGACCCACGTCTCAAAAACAAACAAAAAAATAACAACAAAACCAATTCTGATTTCAAAAATGCTTCTTGGGTGAAGTTTAGTTTATTCTGGAAATGGTTAATAAGATCCAAGACTGATAGCACTGGAGCAAAGATGGATAACTAGTATTTCAAATCAGTATATTTTTAGACTTTAATTTTTTTCCAATCAAACATTATCTTCAAGCTCCTAGGGGAAAGAAAAAGGACCAGTCGGCAAGACACATGAGCGAGCGGCCCATCGGGGTGTAGAGAGCCTTTCTGAACCTGTTCTCAGCGCCTGAGCAGGTAAGGAGCACCTGGCGCTGTCTGGGGCTCACTCAGTTCCAGCCCTGCCAGATACACCAAACAGGCTTCTCTGATGCTCAATGTAAATGAATAGCAAACAGCCCAGTATTTAGAATAAAATCCCAGACATTACAGAACAAAAACAATACAAAGACTGAGGTCTGACTATTTTCATGAGTTGATTACAGAAAGAGGACTTACATTTTATGTATTATGTCTTTTGTGTTTTTTGGAAGAGGAGAGTGAAAAGAACGCATGGGATCCAGGCAAGGAAATTGTATTGCAGAATAGGGAAGAGGAAGACACTTCGGTTATCCTTTATGCATTTTAAGAAACTAATAATTTAGCTTTTCTTCAATTTTTATAGTATTTGTGTCAGTCAGTACTTCCTAGAGAAACAGATGAGAGATATATAAGTATAAAAATTTACAAGGTAGTTTTACAATGGCTGCTTGTAGTCGGGTGCGGAAGCATGCGCAGGGGCTGTCTGCATGCTGGAGAGATGACGGATTCAGCTGAAGGTCAAAGGCCTGGAGCTCTCTGTAGAGTCCTGTGCAAGTCTGTATTAGGAGGCTGCAGGGTCCGCGATGGAAGCCAGAAGACAAAGCTGAAAAGTGGAGCTCTTCCAAAGAAACAGAAACAGACTTCCTTCGTTTCCCTTTGATTCATTCAAGCGCACGCCTAACCTGGGTGGATCGTCTGGACATAACACATCTAAATCCTGTTTTTCATCCCTTTCTCTCTCCTTCTCCTCCCTCCTTCCCTCTTTTGGTCCCCTTTACTTTTGTTAAAAAAAAAAAAAAAATCTATCTTTGGGCTGGGGATTTAGTTCAGTGGCATAAGCGCCTGCCTGGCAAGCGTGAGGTTGTGAATTCGATCCCCATTACCACAAAAAAAAAAAAAAATCTATCTTCTTACTTCCTATTATCTCTATTTTGCTCCTTATTTCTATTTTAGATTTCTCACGTAAGAGAAATCATGTGATGTTTAAGGTTGTGTGTCTGATTTACTTAACATTATGCTCTCAAGGTGCATTAGAAACTAAGAATTTTAAAAATTTTTATGTGAAAATAAAACAAAATTTCATAACAAAATAAGAGAAAAAATAATTATATACTGTATCACCTTCAAAGTGCTAGAATACAACACATAGACATAAAAGATTCTCTTACAAGAAAGAAACAGGTAATAGCACAAAACTTTCTTTTATATGTTTAAATACTTTAATTTTTTTATTTCACTAAAAAATAAAATAAAATTTCATAATCAAACAATAAGAAAATAACAACAGTTATTACATAGGTTATCATTATCTTCAGAGTAGTTTCCCAAGAGTAAAAGACATAAACCAAAGAGATTCTTATGAAAAAGAAATTGGTAACACAAAACTTTCATTTCAGTGAACTAAGATAAACTAGTAGTAAAAACTAAATGAATTAGCATACATGTTAAATACTTTAGAAATAGCAAAATAGGTAATTTAGGGAATTATTTGAATTTTTTTATTTCCTATTTATCTTCCATTTTATTCTCTCCTCTCTCTCTCTCTCTCTCTCTCTCTCTCTCTCTCTCTCTAGTTATATAAGAGAAACCATTTGATATTTAAGCTTGTATACCTACCTTATTTCACATAACATTGTTTTCAAGTTGCATCCATTTACCTACAAATGCCTCAAGTTTATTTTTAGACGGAGTAGCATTCCATTGTGTATATATACATTTTCCTTATTCACTCACCTGTTGATGGACATATATGCTAATAGTTTTATATTAAAATCTCAATGATAACACTTAAGCACATGTTAAGCACTGAAATCCAAGTGAGATCATGAGACAAGATTAACATATATCTTAAAGGATATGGTTCTTTTCTTAAGATCCTTAGCCAGGAGTACTAAGTTAATTTTCCCTTTCAGCTCTGCATAGATATAGATAAAATCTTCCCTTTATCCCAATAGAAAAATTTCTGGCTCTGAGAAGAAATGCTTGTTGTCTTTGTGTATACAAAACTTTCTTTTCGTGTTTAAATGCTTTTTAAATTTTTTTTTATTTCACCAAAAAATAAAACAAAACTTATATAAGTTATCACTATCTTTATCATAGTTACTCAGAGTACCAGACATAAACCAAAAAGAAACCGGTAACACATATGCCAGAAATTTCCTACATTTTTATTGTTTGTCAGTGAATATAGTAGCAGAAGGAACTATTCTTTGCAGGGATTGTTTGAGACAGAAATAAAAATCAGGAAGTTATTCACAAACAGATGTGGTATTTTATAACCACATCTGGATGTTAACCAACATTGTTTTCTAAAGCAATTTTGTTGTCTGAAATTATACATAGAAATACTAACAAATATAGTACAGGTTGCAATTCTGTGAATTGTACAAATAGACTGAGGTAAGAGTGCAAACTCTGCCTTTCTCTAGGGTCCACAATGATGATTTTTAACTTTTTTGAGATCATGAACCTCTTTTTTTTTTTCCCAGAACCAGGGATCAAACTCACGACCTTGCGCTTGCCAGGCGGGCGCTTATGCCACTAAGCTAAATTCCCTGGCCAATCATGAACCTTTTTAAGAAGCTATTAAAAGCCACAGATCTGTCTTCCCCAAAATAAATTCTACAAATGTAAACAATTTTGTGTCCCCATGACTGTCTCTGGAACTACACCACCAACTGCAGTGATTGCCTAAAAATGAGGGAACTGGAAAGAAAGAATGAGAGGAAAGATTTGTTTTTCTTTATATAGTCTTTTTGATTGTATTTGAAGTTTTTAACCAAGAATATAGGTTGCCTTATACAGTATAAAAAGGTTTTTTGTTTTTTAAGTCACAATGTCAAAAATGCATTTTTGGGTTTTGGGTTTCCTATTCCCTGCAATTTTTTTCTTTTTTTCTTGAGACAGGGTCTCACTGTGTAGTTCAGGCTAACCTTGAACTCATGGCAATCCTCCTGCCTCAGCCTCCCACTGTATTTGGCTATTCCCAGCAATTTAAAAAATTAAGTAGCTTTTAATTAGATGTACATTAAGCTGTTGGGACCTATAAAAGGTAGAGATGTAATCAGTGACTTACTGGTACTATTATATTTTAAACAAAATATTGCCAATTCCTCAGTAATCTGTTCAAATCTTGTTAAATTTCATTTAGACTTTACTTGGTAGGCTTTTTTGTTTGGTTGGTTTTTTTGTTCTGGGAATTGAATCCAGGACCAAACACAAGGTAGGCAAGTGCTCTACTAATGAGCTATATCCCTAATCCTATTGATTGATTGACTGAAATAAGGTCTCACTATATTGCCCAGGCTGGCCATATGCTTGTGATCTACTTGCCTCAGCCTCCCGAATTGCTGGGATTTTGCCCAGTGGTAGGAGTAGGGGTGGGGCAGGGAGATCGCACTGAGGATAGAACACAGGCCCTGCACAGTCAGCTACATTCTCAGTCCTTTTATGATTTTAATGTTTGTTACCTACTTATTTTTGCAGACCTAGGGATCGAACCAGGGCTTTCACACTGAGCTACATCCCCAATCCTTTTTTAGTTTTTGAGACAGGGTCTTGCTAAGTTGTCCAGTATGGGCTTGAATTTTTGATCCCCCTGCCTCGGCCTCTTAGATTGCTGGGATTACAGATGTGTGTCATCATGCCTGGCTGATAGGAATTAATTTTTTAAAAAACTTTATTTCATGGATTTTTTTTTTTGAGACAGGCTGTAAATATGGATGTACTCAAGTAAGTTAACAAACTGCATTATATTTCCTTATATTTCAACTCATGTAATGGCTGCTTGATTCCTTTTGGGAAGTTTGTGTGTGTAGTGACAATGATGCTTTCCTGTAAAGAAAATTGCCTGATGTAGAACTGGCAAAATATATCTCTTAGAATTCAGTGTTTCTCAATCCTGGAGATTCTAATTCAGTAGTCAAAGAATCCATATTTCTGACAACTGAGAAGACTGATTTAGGAATCAGTGCTTTTGTACACGCCATTATACCTTATTGATTATGAAAACTAGCTACAGGGATTCATACTATTGACTTTCTTAGTTGTTTCTCTGAAAATATAAGCCATATTTTATTTGCCTTCTGAGAGGCTTAGAAAATAAGAACGCATAAAAACCAGAGATTACAAGGTCATCCTTCTGCACTTCTGATAGCTTATTTCTGAGGGCGCTGGTCTCCTGGAAGTCACAGATCACAGGCATTTGCTGCCAAGCTGGTTCAAAGCCTTGAAGCTTATGGAAAAATCTCCAGTGTGAATGTGGGGTGGTTTACAAATGGAGTTCTACTCAAATCTGGGGAGAATAGAAAGCAGGACTGGGTTAAATAGTACTTGTTGAGATTATGGGTTAGTAATTAATAATGATTTTTTAAAAATGTTTTGGGAAGATTTCAATCTTTAGCATTTAAGTTTGGCTGTTTAAGTAAAGAATGTTTTTCCTGAAAAATAAAGAGGGAAGGATGTTTAGAATCACAGGATCTAAAAAGATACAGTTCATATAAGCAACCACCTTTCCCAGTTGCAGCCTGCTTTAGAGAAATCTGATTTTTTGGCTCATGAGGCAAAAGAAGATCCCACTGCCTCTTCAGTGACCACATATATTACAGGCAGAAGACCCAGGAGAACATAAAATGTCTCCTGATTGTTAGAGCTGCAAACCTAAAAGTCTTCCTGGAAAACTTCAATCTCTTTCCTGCAGGTAAAACAAAGAAACAATTTTAACAAGGCAACTAAGAAAATGCCAAGGCAAAATTCAGGAACCAGAAAACCCAAGCGACTCACCAAGCTTAAGTGCAAGATTTAAAATAGCAAAAGGAAGTAAAGCCCTCTCTGTGATGTCAAGGTCTATTTTGGTATGTAATAAAATAGTTGTATTTTAAGTTTCTCAAAGTGAAAATATTAAGCAGACCCTTAGCTAGAAGATGTGTTGCCAGGCATCAGTGTGGAGTATAACCATGTAATCAGGGTGCATTGTATTGCTCTACACAAAGAGAATGAAAGCTACTGCTTCTAAAGATTAGGAAACTTTCATTAGACTGGCCAAGACAGTATAGAGGAAATGGCTTGGGGGTGAAGGAGGCGTATGAGAGAGGATGAAAGGAACAGTATTCATGCTATCCAAATTAGAGTCAGGATGTTTATGCTCAAATCTTATCTTGGCTCTGTGTTGATGGTACTGAATAATGGGACATGGGAAAGTATCTCTGAAGTCTCTAAATTAGGCATTAAATATACCAAATTTCTCCTACAAAGCGCTTTATATTTCCAGCAGTCTGTACATTTCTGAATCTATATTATGATTGAAGTCCATGGCTAGCTAGTGTTAATTTCTGCTTTTTTGTTCCTAGAGGCCTTCTTATAGCTATTATTCATTCTGTTGTTTACAAGTTACATGTCTTTACAGGATTGCATTTTTGTCTTCCTAACTGCATTCTTTTGTTTTTGAGGTCTTACTGTGTTTCCCAGATTGGGTTGGAACTTGGGCTCAAGTGATCCTCCTGCCTTAGCCTCCTGAGGAGCTAGGATTATAATCATGTGCCACCATGCACAGATTTATCTATCTTCCATTTGCTCAGACAGCATTGTGCATTGTGCACTTATTTCATGTTGGGCACTGTGTTAGGCAAGTAAGACATAGTGAAAAGACAGACCTGGCTCTTGTGAGTTTTTAGCATCTTCTACATAATTGACTTTGTTTGCCAAATAATATGAACATTAGGTTAATGCAGATTAACACCACTTAAAATAGTATTAAAGTATTTCAGATGTCAGTGTCTCAAATAAATATCTGGCCAATATATATAAGCAGTACATAATAATATATAAGCAGTACATAATTCTCATATAGTGGAGCTTACACGCAAGACTATATTTAGACTATATTTTCAAAAGTTAAGGGATGTTGATTTTCTTTCTGAAAGAGCAGGTCTAATAAAGGTTTTTCTCAGGAATTAAACAAAAGCTCCATACGTAATTTCCAAATGGACCTGCGAAACAAAAAGAACCATTTATTCATTGTAGTACTCTTACATTGCTTCAGCACACCTACATAAGAGGCAGCAGCAGCAGCTGCTGGAGATGAAAATAATTACTATCTCAGGTCTGAAGAGAAGAAAATCTCAATGGTGTTGGCTTTCTTCGCGGTTGTTACTACCAAGAAAAACAGGATTTTTTTTTTTTTAACTAGGGATCGAACTCATGGAAATAGAGGACTTTATTAGGAACTTCCAGAGCTTCCTTAAAGGGCTGGGGGTGTAGGTCACTGGCAGGGTTTATGCTTCTAGCCTCTCTGTTCAATCCCCAGCACCAAGGGGAAAAAAGTTCCTTAAAGAGCTTAGGGAGCTGCAGGTGGAATTGGCCTCAAGTTTGGTCTTCTGTGGATTGCTTTCACATTTATGAGTTCTTTCCTTCTGGGATGGGGCAGATGGGAGATTGAAGAAGAATGGAGGGATAAGTCCATTCAGGTCTCTGGAGAGGTTCACATATGTCAGCAGTGACCTAGAAGAGAAACTCACGTTAGAATGTGAGTTTGGAGTAAAACTTGTACTGACTTGCCTGGTTTCAAGTTGTCCCATGTGTTTTCTAGTGTGACTTTAACAACAGCTGAAATCTCGGGTCTTCCTCATGTACAACCATTTCAACCTACCAGAAATTGATTAATTTTTCACAATTGTGTTGTACTGCTTATAAGGCCAAATATATCCTCTTGCATCAATATTGTGGAAACAAAGAGTTAATACTAGTAATTCATGCATAATAGAAATTTTTCACAATAGACTTTATCAGTTTGACTCTTGCTGTTGTGTTCGATTACTAACAAGTTAAACTATTTCCAGGATGAATCCTAAAACTCATTATTTTTGATACTTGCCCTGCAGCTGAGTAAATACCTCTTTAGGGTATGTGACAGTTGCATTGGCTTGGGTTTTGAAATACATCTTGGCTTTAGAGCCTGCTTATGTTCATCCGCACACATCGAGTAAAACTGTAAATGTGAAATTCCGAATTTTGAAAGTCAATTTTCATTGCTGCTCACCAGATTTGTCTGTATCAACATCACGGTCTATTTGTAGTGATTTATGGAAGGAGAAACTGGCTTATATGGCTTCCTAATATCCCACCAGCTATGTATGCGTTTGGATTTTAAGTGATTTACATAATTTTCCAAATGAATTGTCACACTGGGTTAACAATTTCCTTCAGAATTCTCACTGCTAGTATTTCATTATTTTATTATTAACACACTCCTTCCTAGTTTTTTGGTTTTGCAAGCCTCTGGATTTTTTTTTTTTTTTTAATTCTCAGAATACCCTCCGAGTTTTCAGTTCAGACCGTGATCTTTGGAACTCTATTGCTTTCTGAGTTTTGCTAGTAGCTGCAATACCCAAGTAGCTTCTTTTACTGTCCTTTGGGTTTGTAGGGCTCCCCCAGGCAGAGAGCTGGGAGAACGGAAAGAGCTCATCGGTTTGTTTGAAGACAGGCGGCTGTACAGGCAGCTTTTCCCAGACTCTCCCTGCTCCGGCTTTTCATGCATACCAGCAAAGCCGCTTTTTTCCTCCAGTGATTGAAACCATCTGGACGGTAGGGGGGTCACGTGTGTATGAGAAAATGACATAAAGTTTCAGACCCCCTTGTGCTTTGCTCCAGACCCAGACAATTCTCGGTCGGATGGTGCCAAGGTGAGCGCCTTCCAGCTGGAGGGCTAACTCCCCATCCGGGTCTCCCCGCCCCCACTCTGCCCACCTCGTCCCCCACCTCCCTCGTACCCTCTCGGCGGCGCGGCTTCCCTGCCCCCAGCCCCCAGCTCCGAGCACACCCCTCCGCCGGCTCCAGCAGCCCACCCTCTCGGTCTTGGGTGGAGGCACACATCCTCCACGCCCCCTCCCCGCTCCCCTGCAGCCCGGCCGCAGCCCGGGGCGCGGATGCCTGCCCGCCGCCCGCCCTCTGCGGGAGCTGCTCCTCCTCCGGGCTTTGCGGCTCCCCGGGAGCCGAGCGGCTGGCGAGGCTGGGCAGCGCAGAGGTGAGCGCCTCCCGCAGCCTCCGAGAGGTCGCCCCGCTGGCCCTGGTGTCCGCTGCCGCGCCCCGCCCCGCCCGGGCACTTCTAGCCCCTTTCCCGCTACTCCGCTTCTCCTGCCCGGCGGTGTTCCAGCTCCGTGAGTATTTGCTTGCGGGCGGCGCGGGAGGCGCGAGGAGCGACGGGCTGCTCCTGGGCTGCCGGAGGCTTGCTGGGGACTACCCGGGGCTGCCCTCCGGGAGGTCGCTGTGGAGGCCAACCCTGCCTTCCGCCCCGCTGCAGCCGCGCGGTGGGGGTGGGGAGCTCGAGGCGGGGGTCTGGGCAGTGAGGAGCTGGGGTGAGCCGAACTGGAGGGGTCTGGCCGCCGGAGACTCTCGGAGCGTCCAAACGGCTCCTTACCCGGGGCTGTTGTAGCTTGTGTGCAGGCTCCTTAAATAACACTCACACATAGACACATACACACTCACACTCACACTCAAACAAAGGAAAATTAACTTTGCACTCTATCACTTCAGTCAGTGAACTGTGCTTCTGGATCTTACCTTTCATTCTTTTTGCCCTTGTTCCAGTCAGTGTGCACTTAGTATTAAAGTTTTTTTTTTTAAGTGACCCAAGACTGAAGGAACATACTTTCAGCCAATGTTTATTATCCTTTGTCCAGTATTCTAGTAAATGAGTAAGATTCAAAAGGATGAGCGTTTCCCATTGTTTTTGAAGAGATTATTGCAGTTTCCTGGGAGTGTTGTATGAATGTAGTTTATAATTACTGGAACTGGAATAAAACCACTTCTTCACTGAACGAGACAATTTACTATAATACTGCCATAGACCAACCTTTGCATTTATTTCCATCAAGGTGTTTTTGCTGCTTAAAGAGTATGATTTTGGGAATGGTGAAGAGATCACTAACCCATCTCTGAGACTGGTTTCTTGTTTGTTTTTGCTGCAGGGGATTGAACTCAGGGTCTTTGCACTGAGCTACATCCCCAACCCTTTTTATTATTTTGAGACAGGGTTTCACTAAATTGCTAAATTGCCCAGGCTGGATTCAAATTTGAGATCTCTTGCCTCAGCTTCCTAAAGTGCTAGGCACACAGGCTTGCGCCATCACAGCCAGAGTCCCAAGATAGTTTTTGAGCTACCACTTAAGTACATATACCTCAACTCCCGTCTTAGGGTGAGACCACAAGGATACAATACAAATGACTGCCTTATTGCTTTGTTTTGTTTTCTACAAGTGGTACTTTTCAGAAGATGAATCTTTTCAGTGTTTTTTTTTTCTTTCCAGAAAGAGAGGTTTCTAAAGATTCAGAAATAGTCCGCGTTTTACAAAACTAATCAAAGACATGAATATCCATAGTTGGTCTCACATGCTGAATTAAAGGAAGACTAAGCAAGAACTTATGAGCAGACTGAACCCATGAAATGAAGCAAAAACTTTTTGGGTTCTGCTGGGCTGGCAGTTCCTAGGGGATTAACATAGATTTAACTTTTCTTTTTATTTGCTCTGTAGATTTTTTTTTTTTTTTTGTTACTGGGGATTGAACTCATGACCACACGCTTGCAAGGCAGGCGCTTATGCTGTTGAGCTAAATCCCTGGCTTGCTCAGTAAATATTACCTTGAAAAAACTCACCAAGATATGGGAAGAGATTTATTCAAATATGTATGGGTAGTATTATCCCCAAACTGGAATATAAGAGTACTCATTTTGGGTAGATGACTCCAAACTAACTTTTATCTTCAAAAACTATTTTATTGAACAGTTAGGTTGTAACTGGCTTAATGAATAGTAAAGTCCTTGCTCTTGAGTTTGTGGGCTTCTTGGGGAAAAAAAGAGTATTATATGTGTTTCTGATTGATAAACTTAGACTATAAAAATTATAGAAACCCAAGACAAGGCAGCCTTTAAAAAGAGAGATTTAAAATGGACCTGGAAACATGGTTGTGAAACTGTTGGAGAGTTGTTGGAGAGACTCTCAGGAGAATTGAGCGCTGGCCATTTGGATGGGAACTGGAGAGAAAAGTAGTGATTGACCGTCAATTTTGTGCCATGTGCGGTTCTCCCTCTTTGGTCCTTTAGTGTAGTGACGTGGGTATCGTTTTTCTTGTTTTAAAGATGAGGGAGTTCTTGTTTTAAGGAAAGAAGGGCAGAAAGATAAGCGACTTGCTCACCATGACATGGTAGTAAGTGGCAGAGCTGGAATTCCAGTGCCTGGTTGTCTGGCTTTTGGGCTTTTCCACAGCTGCCTTCCACAGTGAGAGTCTAGTGGGAGGTCCAGCTGAAGGCCACTGCAGTCAGCTTGGATTCTGGCACATGAGCTGGAACTTTTATCTCATGGACATCCTCTAGCTTTCAAAGATTTTTGAGAAAAGAGTAAAGCAGTGTTTTTAGAAGATTAATGTGACATCTGTGTACAGGAATGTTACATGCACATCACAAGTGGTAGTTCTTAACTAGGAGGTTGTAAAAGGGAATGTAGCCAAGATGTTTGGGAATTTTGGTTTTTGCCGTTTACACCCTGCAGTAAGTAGCTTGGTTCACTGGGCAGTGACTGCAGGGATTCTGGGGATCAGGAAAGAGCTGAATCTTAGTGGGAAATGTTAAAATGGAATGTATTTGTGAAGCTGCACGACTGGTGGCTTCTCCCTCATGTTTCCCAATGCTTTCCTGAAAGTTTTTTTTTTTTTTTGTAACAGCTACCTGAGAGGTAGATAAATGCTGTAATTTGTATAAGAGCCTTTAATTGTCCAAATTTTGAGATGCTCCCCCTATTCTCATTTCTTAAAAATACTATATTTTGAAAGTTGATAAGACTAAAAAATGAATTGAGATTACCCATTCACATAATGAAACCAGCTAAGATAAAATGTATACTTATTTAACTTTTTGTAATGGATAAGCAATAGAGGACCTCTGGGTAGTTACTGTGTAGGAACCAGAAAGGGATATAAATACCAGGATTTAAAGATGTGCCATCTTGTCCCACCCCTCCATTTTTTTTAACCAGTAAATTGTGTTGCTCATACGAACAGCTGGGAGCTTACAGGACCATTGAATACCCAAATTTATAGCCAGACCCTTTGATTCTCTGCTGATAATGGGCACAGGAAGGGCTGCAGTGGGTTGAGCCAATGTACTAAAATTGTGTGCCACTTTGAATACAATCCAGATTTCTTGCTGTTCCTTGTGTAACCTCTAGTCCTTTTTGTCTGAACTTGTTCGTGCTCTAAAGACTTGGTTCATAGGCTGTGGGTATCAGGTAACAGGAGGTTGCATAGAAAAGGGCAGCTGACAGGCAGAAAATAAAATTTGTTAACTAGAAAAGTTTTATTTTAACCAATGTGAAAGTCAACTTTTTTTTTTTTTTTTTTTTTTGTGAAATAAGAAATGCAGAACCGAAGTGTGGTCTCAGTTCTCCATACTCATTTTTACCCTTAAGAACCATTAGCTCTGGAGATCTGTCCTATTGAGTAGGGTGTGACTCAGTGTTTAGATTCTGGACTTTTGAGGAATGTGACTTTACTAGAATAGGGAATTGGAAGTCCAAAATATGACTTAAAGTTCCAGGTTTGCCATTTATTCAGAGGTTTCTAGAGTTTTATTTCTGAGGGCTCTCCTAGCTCAGCTTTCCTTTTAGACCATGGTCATCCCTTATGACCAGACATTGGAAGTCATGCTTGGATTATCACTTGGGTTTCTTCTCCCATTTTGTATCTTGTCACCTCTGAAAGCCATTTGTTTTATCTGTATCCTCCGTTTTAGAACAGAAAGGAAGACTGTCTAGGGTTTCTTCCAGCTGGTTGGTACATGTTGGGTATGAGTTCCAGTGAGAATGCTTTCAAGCTTTGAAAGTTGGGGTCTCAAAAAGAATCTCTGGAAGTGCTATTATTTAAATGTCAGAGGTATTTGATTGCCTTTTTAATGCATTACTTACAGAATAGTTAATGCTTTCGTATGTTAACACTTGTCATTTTTTATAATTTATTAAAAAAGTGATTTAGGTTTTCTAAAATAACTAAAAAACAGGACTGGAGTATCCATTTGATACTCAGATGTAGTGTCCTTAGTATGCAACTCTATTTTAAACTATTCCATTTTCTAGGTATCCTTAAATCTTTCTCAGGGGATTTGATCTGACTCTCAGGAGATTTGGCAACTTCCCTAAGACAATGGTTTCTGAGGTTTGTGGATTGATGGTCACAGATTATCTCCTTGTACTGGTAGTAGTTAACCTGTGTTTCTTACTTTTACTGTTTGTCTATACTTCTATGCACAGATGTTCAGAGTGAATGAATTGTCTTTCCTGGACTCCAGTGGCAGTCATCAAATGGGCAGACTCTCCTTTCTATACCCATCATTTCCTCCCTTCTCTGGCTAAACAAATTGAAGTTTATATTTTCCTTACCAATCTTGCTTTTTTTGACCTATGCTTATGTTGTATACTTGTTGCTTTGTGTTTTGTTTTATGCAGGAAGTCAGTATTAGACACGTTGCCAATTAGAGCTTTCAGTTTGAAGGGAGTTTTTTTGGAATAAAATGTGCTCTTTATCAGCATAACTCATTATGGAACATATGTAAGCTTCAGAAGTGATCTTTAAAAAAAATTATTATCAAAAGAATTTTACCCAAGTCCCTTATGGGCTTAAAAAGAATCTAGCCTTTGCCAGACAGTGCTAAAAGTAACAGACTAGCCCAATTAAGGCCTTCCTAGGAGTGTGGGAATCATTTACTTAAACAGAAAGTTAGGATTCTCCAAGCAAATATGATAGAAATAATCTCCTTAACCTTTTGCTAATAGCAAAAGAATTAACCCTGCATTTTTACAGGCCTTCTGTGCTAAAAGACCATAGTGATTAGAATATGCTGAGGATATGTTCCTATTTGTTAGTGTTTTAGAAAGTACCTTGAGTGGGCAAGGGTCAATTTTGGTGTCTTTTTGGTCTTTGATGGAAATTGCAGTTTTTGGGGGCGGCTGGGGTACTGGGGATGGAACCTAGTGCTTTGGCACTAAGCTATATCTTCATCCCTTTTTTAGTTTTTATTTTGAGACAGGGTCTGCTTAAGGTGTTCAGGCTGAGTTTAAACTTGGGATCCTCTTGCCTCAGCCTTCTGGAGTGCTGGGATTACAGGCATTCAACACCACAGTGAGCTGGGATCTTGCATATTAAAATTTAGCTGGCACAAATCTGAGTCTAGATATTTGTAAACTCCTCCCACTCCCAATTCATTTTTTAGGGGGAAGTTAACTGGAGCAGGGCAAAGAAAGCCTGTAATCAGGCAGCCATTGTCCTGAGAGGCTTTGTCAGACACTGGTCTCAGGGGAAGTGCTCTGTTACTATATTTGATACACTTTTCTTTTGGTGTGTGGGATGCTTATTAACTGTCTGCTAGGAAAAAGGACTGTGCTAGTGCTTGTAAGCATCTGTCTATTCTCATTACTTTTCCTGAGTGAACATGCTTAATATTAGAGGTTTGATGAATCAGTAAGGTAGTTAATGGGCGAAGTTAAGAAGTTACGATGGGAAATTACTTTTTGATGGATGTTGGGTATCTCCTGAAATGCTGCTGTTGGGAAATGTCTGTTTATACAATCACTGCAGCCTCTGGGTGCTGGGATGACCCCAGATATGGAGGCTCAACATGCAGGGATGAATTTCCTAGTGAGTAAAGAGGGTCTAGTCAGTTTTTTCCCCTCCATGAATCATGTTAGATTACATTTAATGTTGCTGGGAATCCAGTTAGCTTTTCCTGAAAGTTTGTCCCCGACCCCTTTTTTTTTTTGAGACAGGCTTTTGCTATATAGTTTGGGTTCACCTAGAACTCACTGTGTAGTCCAGGCTGGCCTTGAACTCCCGACAATCCTCCTGCCTCAGCCTCTCCAGTGCTGGGATTACAGGCATGTGCCGCTGTGCCCGGCTTGTTCTTTCCTCTTGAATCAGAGATGGATTCTGTGTGCTAAAAGCCTGGAGAGTTTCATATACTGGGACCAAGTCCAAGGGGAATGGAAGTTCTTTCAAAAATTGCATATTTGTATAGGAGGGGAATCAAAACTTTTTGGGCACTATAATCTATAAATAGGGACCTAAAGATGAAGAAAATCCAGCTTTCAAGTGAGAAGTGCTGTGGTGTTAGGGATAGCATGGATAAATTAGACTTAGGGTCAGAGTCTTCATTTGAATCTTCAGTGTCCAATTAATCAGGTTTATCAGTTGTGAGGTTTCTGTTCTGCTGTTTTTCCTAAGCATGTGTGTTTTGACAGGTCACTGCTTTGCATAAGAATAGTATTTAGGCCAAGGAGTTTGTATAGAAAGTGCTGTAAGAATCATGGGAGATGGACAAAAGACATTGTATATTTAAAAAAAAAACCCATAAAGTACTTAGTGATCAAAATTAGAAACAAAATTAGTTCGCAAAATAATATCTTTGTTTATTCAAGGTGTAGATTTGTGCAAAAAATCCACTCTGTCCCATTCATATGCCCTGTTCTGTCCACCTTTGAGTCACCTATATGGTTTCCGTATGTTTGTCACTATTTCTGGTCCCTAGAAGGCCAGGAGTAGCTGTCAGAAAATGAGTGAAGCTCAGATCAAGAGCTGATCCTGGTTGATCAGCTTTATTTATTACCAGGGCTCCAGGTTTGAGTGAGTGGTAGAAGAGGGAAGAAAAACAGGAAGTTCTGTGGTAAATAGACCTCTCCTTTAATTTAGGAACTTTGTTTTGTTTTGTTTTGTTTTATATGGGAATCAAACTCAGAACCTCACACTTGCAAGGCAGGCACTGTGCCACTGAGCTATAGTCTCAGCCCAGCATTAGGTATTTTGACCCAGTAACAGAGAAGCTCAGGTTTTATTTTTTCATTTTCATTTTTTAATTTAAGCTCAGGTGTTTATAAAAAGCTAATTTGTCTCCCTCTGTGTTGACTTGGACCTTTGTCCTGTGGGGAATTTTTATCATTTGAGGTCATTTTGTAAATACTCATAGTGACTAGCTAAGCACTGTGGCTCCTGTACTCTGCTGAATGAATCTCTGGATCCATGTTTGGATTATTCCCATTTTCTTCTCCCCTTTTTGATGCTGGGTTTTTCTGGGAAAGTTTTGCCTTAAGTGATTAGATTCTTTCAGGGGAATGGGGAATGGTGACATGTTGCAGGCATTGGGGATTTTTAAATACCTAGACAAATTGCCAGGAAAGAAGAGACAGAGAAGCTTAAACACACAGCACAAAGATTGGGAAGTTAGGTGAGAAAATGGTGTAACTGCTTTGGCCAGTGTGATTAACTGTCATTATGGAACTGATTGGTGGGGTGATACCGGGAATGTGATTTATAGTTCAATCACTCATTGAAGAGGAGGATGGTTATTTTTTTCTTTAAATGAATGTATATTGCAATACATTGATTTCTTTGCAATTTATATGATGTTATTATTAATGTTTACAAACACTTGAGCTTTCCCATTGCTAGGTCAAAATACCTAATGCTTCGATAGGAAGTGAGGTTTATTTCTGTTCATAGCTTCTGAAGTTTTAGCACATGGTCAGCGGACTCAAAGGTGGGAGTGTCCAGATAGAAGGGCGTGGCGGAGGTGAGCTGCTCAGCTCATGGCAGACAGAGCTCCAGAGAAGATGAGATACAGTTCTTGAGGTCATGTCCCCCATGAACTGTGTCCTGCCACTCAGCCATACCTCCTAATAGCTGTTACAGGTATGAATTTTATCAGTGGGATAACCCATTGGTGAGGGTAGAGCTCTCATAATCTCTAATGTCATAATTTCATAATCTCATAATCTCAAAATGTCATCTGTCCAGGAGCCTCTTAACCCAGTCAAGTGGATGATCAAGCTTAATTGGCACATTACCTAAAGAATATAAGAGTATTAAGTAACCAAGTTCTGAATGGTGAGTTACGAACAGGGACGCCGACTGAGGGCAGATTGTGAACAGGGTGGAAGTGTTTGGTGGTGTTGAAATCTTCAGCCCTCTTTCTTCTTAGATGGTCTCATGGATTTAAAGTGCTAGAATGCATGGCATGTTTATCCTGTGGCAGATTCTGATGCAAGGGTTTTAGGTTGTTAACTTAGTCTTCCTGACGGCATCTTCACAGTCACCTTCACTTTGAAAGTGTAGTAACTGAGCTGGAGAGCCACCATGTGAAGCTGTACGGTGGCAGCCTGGGTGTGATTCTCGGAGTGGTTCTGTATGGTCTTCTCCTTGGCTCTGACTCCTCTGTTCCTTCACAATGTCTTCTCTATGCAGCAACCAGAGCATTTTTAAACTGTCGTATGGAATCATCCCCCTTAGAAAGCAAATCCAGATTTGCTTCCAAATTCGTACGTGATCTAATCCACAGCCTTCCATCTGCTCTTTGCTCGCCTCCTGTCTCTCCTGTGTGAAAGTCTTTGCCTTGCACCTGGATGCTGTTTGCCTGAATATTGCTAGTTCGTACCCTCAGTTGATTCAAGTATGGGCTTGATGACACAATTTAAAGGAGGCCTGCCCCGACCATCCTATGTAAAATTGCTTTGCATCAGTCTTTGATCCCTGCTTTGTTTTTGTTCCTAAATTTATGTATTTGTGTTGTTTTCCCAAATAAACTCCACGAGGTTGGGGACTTTGTCCGTGTGTTTACTGGTGTCTTTACTTTTTAGAGTAACACATGGAAGTTTTTTTTTTTTTTTAATGTTTGTTAAATAAATGAATAAGTGGTGCATTGCCTTTGTTGTTCACGTTCAACATGACTTGGATAAAAACAGTGAAGAAGAAAGGGGAAGCTGATGGGTATAGGACTGGGCCTTAATTGGTTTTATGTTTATTACCAAGACTTCGCTGGGATATCTGACTAAGAAAAAGCTCAGAAAATGTTGGTTGAGTGAATGCAGTGTATAATTTGTTCTGGATTCCAGACATAGGAGTTCGGAGCAGAGAGAACAGTGTGGGCTGGAGCACTTACGAGAAAATTCTTGGATTTTGCAGATTTGGATTTGCAGATTTGAAAGGAAGGATTGATTGTAGTTGGGTATGTGGGAATTAGGATCTTTTTTTTTTTTAAGCTAGAAGGACCACTAGGTTATCTGTTTCAGTCTTCTTGTTTATAGAAGGGGAAGCTGAGCCAAGAGAGGGAAAGGATTTATCCAGAAGCACACAGCTAGCTTGTGCAGAACCGTGTCTGGAATTGAGTGTTTCAGTCCCTTTCCTCTATGCAGTGGGGTCATCTTGGAGCATACAAGATGACAGAGTACAGCATGAGCAAAGGCCCAGAGGCAGAAAAGATGTTGGCTTGTGTGACATGGAAATTGGATCATACTTATTGAATCTTCACATTTATGGAAGATCTCTGGGAGGTAGCATAGACTGTATAAGGTGAATCAGATGCTGGAGAATCTTGAACATCACTGTGAAGACTTTAAATTTGGGGAGAGAGAGACAGAGAGAGAAGGAGGGAGGGAGGTGAAAATATTCTTTCTTTCAGTGAAGATGGAATAAAATAGATTAGAATAATCCAAATATCATAGTTATGAGTCTAATGGCATTTCAGTTTGTTTTTTCCCTATATTTGGAAATTTGTGGTGGTTGTTAGACATGATGACATATAATTCCTAGGTAAGATGCATGAATTCAGCTTTCTAAGAGAGTTTGAGAATAAGAAGCAGGTATTTATCTTTAATTCTATATATGGTTATACATGACATTTTAGGGTCCAGATGATAATTTTGCTAAGAAACCTGGGCTATATTAGGATGTGGGATGGAGGGTCTTGTTACACTGGTGTGAAAATAGTGAGGGAGGGTTTGGGGAGGGATGAAAACAGCACATGGAAAATGAATGCAAACAGCTTTAAGAGGGCTTGGGCCTCCGCATTGGAGGAGCTGCACTGTGGCTGGGAGCAGGCTTCCAGGGATCTCAATGCTGAACTGCTTTTAGGACACAAGAGGCTGGTGGAAGTATATATAACTTGCCTCTTGGGCCCACAAATGCTTTGGGCAGATGGGTTATGCTAAAACCTAGGCCACATAAGTTTTCAACCAGAGCAGATGAAAATAGATTGATATAGCTCTTACCAGGCCAGTGAATTGGCACAGGATATGCTACTTAAGCTTTTTCCATCCTCAGGAATCCTTTTCCATCTCTACGGAAAAACTTTGAAAGTCAACATGAAAGTGAGAACACAGACCTTTAAGTAATAATCTCATACTGGATCTGAAAGTTGGGGTGGCAGGAAAAATTCTGGAGCATTCAACCTTCAGTAGATATTTGCTGAGCAGCACCTGCTAAATACCATATACTGTGCTAAGTACTGGAGCATCAATCATTTGATCGTATTGAACCATTGATAGAATATTAATGTTTGATTCTATTTCATGGGAAGAGTTTTAGGGTTATATAGTTTAGTATAGTAAGTCCCTGACTTATGAACCAGTTCTATTCTGGGAGAAGGTTACAAGTTGGGTTTATACCTAAGTCTGACCAAAAAACCCATGGCTTTTCCTGTTGCTTCTAGATACCCTGGGCTCTGATTGAGCACTGTACTGCTGTATGGTACCCACTATACGGTATATACACAGCAGCACCTCTGTGATGATGTTTGGAGACCCATGAGCTATGTCCTTCATTTGTTCATGTCTACCTAATGCAAGATCTGTTCCTATCTGTGATGGTTCACAACTTGAATATTCGTAAATCAGGAACTTACTCTGTCTCTATATCTATCTCTGCATCTACTTGTTTGTAGTACTGGGGCTCAAACCCAGAGCTTTCACACTGAGCTACATTGCCCAGGGCTTTTTTAAAATTTTGGGAAGAATCTAAGTTGCTAAATTTCTCAGCCTGAGCTCGAACTTGCAATCCTCCTGTCTAAGCCTTCCAGAGTAGAGTGCTGGGATTACACGGGTGTGGTACCACTCTCAACTATGGCTTGGTCTGCAAATCCAGTCATTTCAGACTGTTTGTGTTTGTATTTACTTGAGTGTTTATTGGGTGAGAGGCAATATTCTGGATACTGAGGTAATTTGGGAAGTGAACAAGAATTGATGAGAGTCCTCAACTGGTTGCTAGATTTACTTCGAAGGTCTGGCAGCCCTCCACTTTGCTGACGTTCCTAGCCAAAAGGAGAGTGTAGTGAGTAGGAATGTACCCCCTTTATCTTGTTTTGCCCACTGTGGGCCACCCCTCTCTCTCTTATCTCTGCTTTCTGACCCCTACCTTTAAATTTAAGAACCAGGATGGCTGGAGAGTGTAGCTCAGTGGGATATGTGGGGCTCTGGATTTGATCCCCAGCAAAAACAAAATTAGATGAAAATTAGCTTCTAAGCATTAAGTTTGGGAAGCATCATTAGGGAAGTATGTGCCTAATGAAATCTTGAGGTTAGCAATCTTTCCAAGAGAACCTTTGCTGCCTCAGTGATCCCAAAGAACCTGCTGTGTGTGATCTTTTCTCATTCCTATGCAAGTTGCTTTTTATTTATCCTGTGTATGCAGGGCTTGGTATTTCTTATGCTTCTCTTCACTTCTGTCTGCTTCACTGGCTCCCTTTGGAGGTGCTGGCAGGGGCAGGGTGTCTCGTTTTCTTGGAATGAATGACACAAGCAAGGAGATTTTCCCCATCATTTAGAAGGGCAGCTGCTCAGAACAGAGAGGGAAGAGAAGATGAATGCAGAAGAAGAATGAGATTTTCTTTTTTGCCTTTGGATTGTTGACTGGACTGAGATCGCTGATTGTTTCCCCCTCTTTTGCTTAGCATTTGGAGTCAGCTTGTACACTATCTGAGGTCCCATCTTTTATCCTTTGCATCTGTGAGCTCCTTGTAGAAAACTACGAAATAGAAAATGATATTTCTCTTTAAAAAGTATGTGCATTGGAGCCAGGGATTTAGCTCAGTAGCATAGGTGCCTGCCTGGCAAGCGCGAGGTTGTGAGTTCAATCCCTGGTACACACACATACACACACACAAAAGTATGTACATTGTAATATTCTAAAAAAAAAAGACAGAAAAAAAGCTTTACTTTCCCAATACTTACAGATCACCATTGTTTTTAATATTTTAGTGCATTTTCTTGTAGGTCTTTCTCTAGAGGTAGGCAGATATAGGTGTTTGTGTTATTTTTCTCACAACGTAAGATTATACTTTATAGATAACTTTTCCTTCTGTATTATTTTTTCATTTATCTCTACTCTTCCAATTTAGTATACTTTTATTTTAAGTAATGCTCAGATAATATTTAGGTTTGTTTTCATTCAAATTATTATAACAAAACACCTTAGACCAAGTAATTTAAAAATAACAAAGTTACTGTTCCCAGTCCTGGAGGCTGGGAAGTCCAAGATTGAGGTGCTGTCAGATGTGATGTCTGTTCTTTGTAGATGTCCCCTAGCTGTGTCCTCACATGTCACAAGGGACAAACAGCCTCCCTTAAACCTCTTGAAGGTATTAATCCCATCTTTCCAAAGTCCCCACCTCTTAATACTTTAACATTAGGGATTAGATTTATAATATACGAATTTTGGGGAAATGGGGTCCTTGAGACCATAGGACTTATTGATCCTCAAAGGTTCTTATCATTGTTTTCCCTATCACTGCCAAACCTGTAATCATGTACTATATCTAGTTGCTTTTTTCCCCAAATCCATTTATTTCAATGAGAAAAAAAAATTGAAAACACATCAATCAGGGGGCAACAGTGGTATATACGTTGTGCATTGTCCTCCCTAAATTATTCAGCCAGATGTATCTAGTTGTTTTGTCACTAAATTTTAAATCCATTCCAGTCCTTTTTTGTATGTGACTATATTGTTGAATTATTCTTAATGGATACCTTTCATTTGTGTGAGAGGGTTTATAAAAATCATCTAATTCTTGATACAACTCTAAGAATCATGTTTTCTTCCTTATTTTCGTTTTCTCTTCCTAGAGAATCTCAGCTGTCCCCAGGGCTTCACCAGTTATCTTTATGTCAGAGATATGTCATCTCCATCTTAGTGGTCACCTTAAGAATAGAGACTTTTTTTTTTTTAAGAATAGAGACTTTTGAGCGAGCGGGCTTGGGTTCACCACTTTCTGTGTGTGTTCCTAGACAAGTGTCTTAACCTTTCTGTGCCTCAGTTTCCTAATCTGAAATATGACATCATAACAGTACCTGTCTCATAAGATTATTGTGAAATTAAACAAATTGAGATAATGCTTAAAAGACGATGAAACATGTGGCTGATGTTACGAGCTACCTAGATAGATAACCCACAGCTGCCTCAGACTTCTCACGGCCAGTATTTATTTCTGCGAAGCTCTTCTTCCTGTATTTGTCCACGCCTTTCATGATATCTGAGTCACCTCTCATTTCTCCTCTCAGCAATCCCAGTCTTACGTTTTGCTTCGCAGGGTTAGATTATTCCTTACTGTCTTGCTGCCTCTATCTAATCCTAGACCATCTTTTGTTGGAATTTGGCTCTAATGTCTCAGAGTGCCTGTCTCTGGGTGTTCTTCACTCTCTCAGGCAGCTTTATGGGTGAGCTTTCTAAATTACAATTTAATCATGATACTTCTTTGCTGAAAGCTCTTTCCTTTTTAAGTTGAGGAATGACATAAAGTACACAATAATAAGCATATAGTCTAGTAAATCTCAACATTTATATATGTCCAAGTTACTACCAGTCAGATGAAGTACAGAACATTTAAAGTATCCTAGAAGGTTGCTTCATAATGCTTCCCCAGATAATATCTGCATTCCTACCCCTAACCACACTTTGGTTATCATTATTTTGCCTTTTCTTGATCTTTACTGATTTTTCTTCCACAGGATAATTCCACCCTTTAGCATGATGTTCAAAAGTCTTTGTTGTTTAGCTTTTACGTCAGGTCCTCCATGCATACCCAACCCTTCTGGCCCTGCCAGAATTGCATGTAGCTTACCAACATACTTGGCTCATTTTTTTCCTACCATGTGTTTGAACTTCATATCTTCTGTCCTTCTGAATTCCTTTCCCAGCATATTCATCCTTCAAAGCTCAGCTTACAAATCAAGCCCTTCACTGCATTCTGGAGGCAGGATTGTTATCATTAATTCCTGGCTTACACATCTTTCTCCTTTACTCATTGCTTTCATGAGTTAGCGGGTGATGAGGACATTTCCCCTTTAATTGGTTAGTTGAATTTTATACAAGTAGTTCAAATTCATTCTGGTAATTAGGAAGTTACGACAAAAGAAAAAAAAAGCACCAACAATCATTATACAGAGGTAATCATTGTTTACATATAAATCAAATTATATATCAACACTTTTTTTTGAGACAAGTTCTTGCTGTATAATTCAGGCTGGCCTTGAGTTTACTATGTAGCTCAGCCTCTCAGTGATCTGCCTTCCTCGGCCTCCCGAGTTCTGAAATTACAGTTGTGTGGCACTATGCCCAGCTTTATAGCAACACTTTAGAAAAATACGCATTCACAAAATGCTAACTATTTATACACGTAATCTCTGTTATTCATACTTAGGTCTCTTCCCATTATTTAAACTACCACAGAAATACTGTAATGGGGGAGCACAGCTCGGTGGAGGAGGGCTTCCCTGATGATCCCTGTCATGGACATCTTTCTGCCCATATTTTAATGTTGTTCCTCAATCATTTTATGGGCATGTGTTTCTAGAAGTAAAAATGGTAAAAGAGAAGAATATTTTTTATTGTTCTTGATGTGCTTAGCCAGTCACCCTCTGGAAGGTCTTTCTACTCTGTCCCTTTTGCCAGGTGAGTGAGAGGGCTCATTTTTAACCATCTTCATCAGACTGCAAATAACTGTAATACTTGCAAATCTGATAAGACAAGAATGGCATTATATTGCTGTTTTAATGTGCATTTCTTTGATTGCTACTGAGGTTGAATATTTTCTCTTGTGTTTAATGGCCGATTAATTTCTGCAGTATGTCTTTTGAGATTTACAGGTTCATGTATTTATTTTGTAACTGAGAAATTAAAATTGCATGTCTTTGTGATGTACGATGTGATGGTTTGATTGGTACACATCATGGAATGGCTGAATCAAGCTAAGATATGTGTTACCTCACGCACCTCAATTTTTTTGTTCCCTGCTGTACTGGGAATTGAACACAGGGCCTTCTGCATGGTGGGCAAGTACTCTGCTACTAAGCTACATCCTCAGCTCTTTAAAATTTTTTATGGTAAGACAGAATCGTGATAAATTGCCCAGTCTGGCTTTCAAATTTCCGTCCTTCTGTCACAGCTTCCCAAGTAGCTGGAACTACAGGTGTGGGCCACCTGTACCTGGCCATACTTATGATAATTTTGTGATGAGAACATTTGAAACTACTCTTTAAGTAACAGTTGTCAAATGGCTCCAGGCTTGAACTTTTTACTACTTGAATAGCAAAGTTGGAAAAAAAATCAGCTCTACTTATAACTTTGCTTAATAGTTGAGCCAGAAATCTGACTTTAAAACCCATATAGGTGGAGGGGGTGTCATGTGTCACCTCTTGCTGTGGACACAAAGGGATGATGCTGCAACGTAAGTGCTGCTCTTACCCAGACAACATATAGTGCTTGTGTTAGTATGTTAAACATTTGTCAATGTGCTTTTTTTTTTTTTGGTTGTTCTTTATTTGCATAAAATGTCATAACTATGGCTCCAAAGAAAGTTAATGATAGCCTCAGTAGAGCTAAGAGGAAAACTGAGAACCATGATAGAGTTAAAGAAAGAAATCATAGTGAATTTTTAAAGTCCTGGAAAAATGAATTTGTAAGTGTAATTTTTGGGCCTCAGAACCAGTTATTTAGTTTTGCATTATTTATCATTAGAAAAATATGTTCAGTTCTCCAACTTTTTGGTGTTTGAATATGAATTTGGAATGAATTGAGTTTGACAAACAAGATATATCACTATGTATGATTTAGCATTATTCACCATAGTCATCGTGATATACAGTAGATCCATTGAACTTACCCCTCCTTAGTGAAATTCTATATCTCTTGACCAACATATCCCCAAATCTCTCCACCTTCATGTCTAGTAACTACCATTTTATTTTACCCTATGTTCTTGGGAGTTCAGCTTTTTGTAAATTCTCCATAACTGAGATCATGAGGTGTTTTGCTTTCTATGTCTGGCTTGTCTTAAACATATGGTCTTCCAGTTTCATCAGTGTTATAGGAAACGACACCACTTGTTTGTATTTTTATTTTATTTTATTTTTTTTTTGAGACAGGGTCTCACTGTAGTTCAGGCTGGCCTGGAACTCACAGCAATGCTCCTGCTTAGCCTTTTGACTCAACCTTCCCCCGAGTGCTGGGATTATAAGCATGTACCACCACCCTGGGTGCCAGCATTTCTCTTTAAAGGCAGGCTAGTACTGCATTGTGTTTATAGGCCATGTTTTCTTTATTCATTTATTGATAGATACTTAGGCTGAGCCCATATTTTGGCCCCTGTGACTAACACTGCAGTGAACGTGAGAGTGCTGCTATCTGTTTAAGCTACCGATTTTATATTCTTTAGATATAGTCCCAGAACTGGGAAATATGTTAGGTCTATTTTTAATTTTTTGACAAACCTCCATATTGTTTCCATAATGGCTGTGTAATTTACATTCCCACCAACAGTGAATGGTACAGCATTTCCTCTTCACCATGTCTTTGCCAAACCTTGTATTTGGGCTTTTTGGTAGTAAGGATTCATACACCTGTTGACCATTTGTATGTCTTCTTTTGAGAACTGTCTGTTCAGGTCCTTTGTCCATTTCTAAGTCAGGTTATTATTTTGTCACTATCAAGTTGAGTTCCTTAGATATTTTGGATACTAATCCCTCATGAAATATACATTCACATGTTTTTATTTTACCAACTGTTTTAATTTTAAGGATATTATTTGGCATCATATGTACTACATTAATTTTTCCATTAATTTATTTGTATTTTAGCTTTACTATTAAATATTTTGAATAATTTCTGTAGTAAAATTCATCAATCTTAAACATTTTTTCCCTATGATCTTTTTTTTGTCTTTTTGAGACAGATCTCACTATGCAGTTCAGGCTGGCCTTGAACTCAGTTTTTTTTGTTTTTTTTTGGTACCGGGGATTGAACTTGCAACCTCATGCTTGCCAGGCAGGCGCTTATGCTGCTGAGCTAAATCCCTGGCCCTTGAACTCACTTTGTAGCCCAGGCTGGTCTCGAACTCATGACAATTCTCCTGCCTCAGCCTCCTGAGTGCTGGAATTACAGGGTCCTAGGGTCTTTTAAAAAATATGTTTTCTTTTGCTATATCCATTATATGTTCTTGTTTTTTATGGTGTGTTTTTTTCAATGCAAAGAAAATTGTATAATGGAAGTACCAAGAAAACCAAAAATTATTTTCTGAGAAACTGATAAAATTAGCAACCAGTGATTGAAAAAAAAAAAAAAACTGAAGGAAGCAAATTCATAATGTGTCATTTTAAAACATATAAACCTTTCTTCAGTCTGGAACTTACAAGTAATGGCTAATATTTTTGATGCATACTTATGTCAGGTGCTAAATAACTCCTATGTACCGGCTCATTTAATACTTTAACAACCTTATGATGCCAGCACTATTGTTTTCCCTGTCAGTATCACTATAAATTGACTTGGGGAAAGTTGCCCAAAGAAGGGATTCAGGTTCAGGTAGTTATGGCCTAGAGCTCATGACCTTAACTGCTGTAACTTATTTTTTTCCAAAGAGTTATACCAGTGTCTGTAGTTAAAGAATCCATTCTTTCCCCACTGTTTTGAAAATGCTAATTTTACTTATATGCTCAAGTTCTATATATACTGTATGCATTAGGTGTTTTGTTAGTCTCTTGTTTTATTGAGCTGACCACTGTGTTTCTGGTGCTGTCTTGTTTTGTGTATCTAAGAAGACCATTTCCTTATTTATGTTAGTGCCTGGGAGAGACTCTCTTGTAGATGTTTAATGAATATTTGCAGAGTGATGTAATGGTTAGTCCCATGAAGCTAAAGGGATTTTAGTTTGGATGGGGAAAATAATCTACGTTGTCATTCTCACTGACCATTAATTGAAATACAGTGGTACCTTGGTTCATAAAGGTTTCTTCTCATGAACAATTTGGTTTATGAACAGAGGCATTCTGCATAATTTTGTTTCAGTTCCAAGAACTCCGTATCAGGTGACATTGAACCTTATGGAGAAATTTGATTTGGTTTATGACCAATTTGATTCTCAGCCCGAATCATAGAGCTAAATTCATGAACCAAGACATCATTGCATTCCTTTCAATTATGAATACAGAAAGTATAACAGAATTGTAGACAAGAACATTAACAGCTATACTTGTGGCCCCCAAACCATAAAAACCTTGTAAGATAATTATACTAAATCAAGGTGCACTTAGATACGTTGTTCATATTGGATTACAATAACATTTTTTTCTCTCTTTTTTCCTATTGTCTGTCATATTTGGGCTTCTCATGTAAGAGAAACCATGACATATTCAAACATATGTATCTGATTTATTCCACTTAACACTATGGTCTCAAAGTATATCTATTTTCCTACAAATGACTGAAGTTTATCCTTCTTTATAGCAGAGTAGTACTTCAGTGTATATAAATGCCAAATTTTATTTATCCATAGCTTCCAAGATTTAGCTGTTATAAATTGTGCTGCTATAAATATGGTTATGCATATATCACTATGACATAATACCTTGAACTCTTTCAGCTTCTCCAGAATTTGTTACTGGTTGATTCCTTGATGCTAACCATTCTTTCTAGAAATGAAATCTCAGTGTTGTTTTAATGTGCATTTCTCAAGTGGGCAGTGATGTTGACCATTTATTGATGTATTCATTGTATTTATTATTTATCTATTCATTTATTCATTTCTGTTGCCCATTTTTGAATTAGGTCCTTAACTTTGCAGGGTCTCATTTTTTCAAGTTCCTTATCTGTTCCAGATACTAGTCCTTTGAGGAGTAGCTTGCAAATTATCCCTTTCTGTAGGTTGTCTCCTCATTCTGTTGGCTGTTTCCTTTGATGTGATCCCATTTGTTGATTATTGCCATTATTTCTTGTGCAGCTGGGGCTCTGTTCAGAATATCTTTGCCTGTGTGTATGTCTTCAAGAGTTGCCTATTTTATCTCCTAGCAGGTTAAGTGTTTCTATTTTCGTGTTTAGATCTTGATTATAGTTTAGTGCACGGTGAGAGGCACAGGTCTAGGTTTGATCTTCAATGTGTGGACAACCAGTTTTCCTAGCACCATTTGTTAAAGAGGCTTTTACTTCTCCAGTAAAAGAATTTGGCCCCTTTGTAAAAGGATAAGATATCTGAGTGTACTTAGGGTTATTTTTGCACCCACTATTCTGTTCCATTGTTCTGTAGGTCTGTTTTGCTTTGCTTTGCTAATACCATGCTGTTTTTATTACTTTAGCTTTGTGTTATAACTTGAAGTCTGGGATTTTGATGCCCCGACTTGTCCTTGTTGCTCACAATTGTTTTTGCTATTCTAGATCTTTTCCAGTTCCATGTGAATTTTAAGATTGCTTTCTCTAGCTCTCTGAAGAATGCTATTGGTATTTTCATTGGGATTGTGTTAAATATGTGTAACAGTTTTTGAAATATGACCATTTTGACTATAGCATTCTGCCTATCCAAGAACAGGAGATACCCTTTGATTTTCTGATGTCCTCTTTGATCTCCTTTTTCAGAGTACTGTAGTTTTTTTAGTGTAGGGTTCTCTTGCTTTCTTGATTAGGTTAATTCCTAAATATTTTATTTTTCTTGATGCTGTTGTAAAAGGTATTGTTTCCCTAATACCATTCTCAGTGAGTTTATTATTGGTATACAGGAATGCTATTGATTTTTGAGTGTTGGCTTTGGGTCTTGCTATGTTACTGAATTTGGTTATTAATTCTAGGGCTTTTTTGGCATTTTGGGAGTCTTCTATGTCAGAGGATCATGTCATTCGCAAATAAACTTCTTTCTTTCCTATCCTTTGTATTTCCTTCTCTGGTCTAATTGCTCTTGCTAATGTTTTAAAAGAACTATATTGAGCAAGAGTGGAGCTAGTAGACATCCTTGTCTTATTCCTGATTTTAGAATGAAAGCCTTTAACTTCTCGGTTAGTATGATGAGGGCCATTGTTTTGTGACAGATAGCTTTTATTTCTTTATTTTTTTGATACCTTGAATTGAACTCATGACCTCATGCTTGCTAAGCAGGTTCTTTTGCTGCTAAGCTGTATCCCTGGCCCTAGATGGCTTTTATCAGATTAAGATAAAACCTTCTGTACCTATTTTCTTCAGGGTTTTTATCATGATTGATGTTGGATTTTTGGTGGGGGGGATGTACCAGGAATTGAACTCAGGATCTTGCACTTGCCAAGCAGCCACTGTGCTGCTGAGCTACATCCCCAGCCTGGGATGATCATGTGATTTTTGTCCTTGCTTCTTTTTATGTGCTATGTTACATTTATTGATTTGGATATGTTGAACCATCCCTGCATCTCTGGAATAAATCTTACCTGATCATGATGATGTATGATCTTTTTGATGATTTTCTGAATTCTATTTGCTTGTATCTTATTGAGGATTTTTTTTTTTTTTTTTGGTACCAGGAATCAAACTTATGACTTTGTGTTTGCCAGCAGGGGCTTATGCTGCTAAGCTATATCCCTGGCCATATTGAGGATTTTTGTAGCTATAATCGTTAAAGAGACTGGCCTGTTGTCCTCTTTCTTGGCTAAGTTCTTTTATGGGTTTGGAATCGGAGTAATGGTAGCTTCCAGGAATAACTTTGGGAGTTCTGCTACTCTTGTTTTCATTAAAGAGTTTGAGGAATATTGGCATTAGCTCTTCCCTGATGTTCTTGTATAATTTGGCAGTGAATCCATCTGAATCTGGGCTTTTCTCGGTTGATAGCTTTTTTTTTAAAATTACTTATTCAATTTAATTGACTGATACTGGATTATGTAGGATTTTTGTATCTTCTTGGTTCAGCTTTGGTAGTTCATATGAATCTAGGAATTTACTCATTTCTTCTGAATTTTCTGTTAAGAGTACAGGTTGTCACAGTAGTTACTGATATCTTCCAAATTTTAGTAGAATCTGTTGCAAATCTGTTGTGAGTTTACCTTTTTCTTTTTTCATTGTATATATTTAGATCTTTTCTTATTTTGGTAAGATTGGTTAAGAGTTTTTGTATTTTGGTTATTCTTTTAAAAAAAACCCTCAACTGTTCAATTCATTGTTTCTTTGCATTGCATTTTTAGTCTCAATATCATTAATTTCTGCTCTGATTTTTATAGTTTCCTTCCTTGTACTACCTTTAGGTTTAGATTATTCTTGTTTTTCTAGGTCTTTGAGCTACATCATTAGGTTATTTGAGCTTGCTTTGTTTTTCTGATGTGGGAATTCATTGCTATAAATTTCCTCTTGGGACTGCTTTCATTGAGTCCCATAGGTCCTGGTATATTGTACTGTACTATTTGATTGTAGAAACTGTTTAATTTCTTCTTTAATTTTATCTGTTACCTAGTGATTATTCAAGAGGATATAGTTTAATTCCATGTATTTGCATAGTTTCTGTGGTTTCTTTTGCCAATGATGTCTAGTTTCAGTGTACTATGTTACGATAATATATGTGGTTTTGATTTTTTAGGTTTACTTAGTGCTTTATGAGCTCATAATGGCTTAGGAGAAGGTCTCATGTGCTGCTAAGAAGAATATGTATTCTATTGTTGGATAGAATACTAGATATCTATTAAATTCATTTAAGTTTTGATTGAACTATGATATGTCTTTGTTGGATTTTTGTATGGTTGATCCATCCATTTTTGACAGTGAGGTATTGGAGTACCTCACTGCAGTTGTATTGAAGTTTATCTGATTTTTCATGTCCATCAGTGGTTGTTTTATGAAGTTGGATGTGCTAGTATATGGTGCGTGTTAGTTTTTTTTTTTTTTTTTTGTACCAGGGATCAAACTCACAACCTCATGCTTACCAGGCAAGTATTTGAGCCTGTGAGCTAAATCCCAGACCTCTATATTAGTTTTATAATTGTTATCTCTTCCTATTGAATTGTTCCTTAACTAATACATAGAGACCTTCTTAGTCTTCTTCTGATCAGTCTTGGCTTGAAATTCACTTTTTCTGAAATTAGGATAGCTACTCCTGATTTTTTTTCTGGATTCCTGTTACACGGAACATTGTTTTTCATCCTTTTATTTTATGTTCCTGTTTTTCTTTATTAATTAAATGTGTTTCTTATATGTTGCATTTTGTTGGCTTTTGTTTGTCGATCCATTCTGCCAACCCATGTCTTTTGACTGGGGAATTGAGACCTTTCAAATTGAGATTTATTACTGAGACATTATTTATTCCATTGTTTCTCTGTTGCTTATTTCCTTATTTTTTTCCCTTTTGTTTAGCCACTCATTTGGCCAGATGTAGTCACTCTTTTCTGACATATTGGCAGTGTTGGCTCCCTTCTTTCACTTCCGTTTTTCTTTGCTTTTCTTTATCTTTCTTTTTTTCTTTCTTTCTAAGATATCATTCAGAATTTTTTGTAATGCTGGATTGGGGTCATGACTTTCTTAAGGTGCTCCTTGTCATGAAAGTACCTTAGTTTTCTTTCAATTTTGAAGAAAATTTTTTGGAATACATAAGCCTGGGTTAAAAGTTGTTGTCTTTTAGGGCTTGAAACAGTTCAGTCTAAGCCCTCCAGACTTTTAAGGTTTGTATAGACAAGTTTACTGTGATTCTAATGGGTTTACCTTGATATGTCCTCTTTTATCTTTCTCTAATAGCTTCTATGATTTTTGTCCTTGTGATGGACTTCTGATACTTTGAGTATAATGTGCAGAGAAGTTCTCTTTTAGTTGTGGCTATTAGGGCTTCTATGTGTTTAGCTTATCTGTATGTTTCTTTCCCTATATTTGGGAAGTTTTTGCTATTATTTTTGTAAACAGGTTTTTTTTTTATGCTGTCCTCTGATTTTTCACTTATTCCAATTACTTTTAGGTTAGTCTTCATCTAGCAGCTATTGGGTCAGTTTTTCAGGCTCAGTTTTTCAGGTTCTCTTCGTATTTTTAGGATGTCTTTGAGTAGTTGGTCTTTGAAGGCATCATTGTCATCTAGTTCTGAAATTCTGTCCTCAAATTGGTTGCTTCTGCTGCCCATACTTTCAATATAATTCTCAATCTCCTGTATTTCTGACTGAAACCCTTTTATGGACTTAATTCTTTGCTGAACTAATCATTTATCTTTTGTATTACTTTGTTTAGCTCATTTAGCTCCTTTTTAGTGTCTTCTGAAAGCTCATGCATCAGTTTGAGTATTTATAATTTCCATTATTTGTTTGATAGATTTTCTGTGATCTCACTGAATGCCTCTTTGATCTGTTTTTAACCTCCTCTATTATCCTTTCAAGTAATTCAAATATGTGGCTTATGCCATTGTACCTTTGTTGGTCTGTAGATTAGCTTTGGGAGAGCTGGGGTTTTAGAGAGGCATTTTGTTGACTAGTCTTCCTCATGCTTCTGTTGTTTGTATATGGCTTTGAGCTGAAGTTTGTAGACACGCAGTGTGAAGACTTTGTTACTAGTATGAAGATCTCTTTAGTTCCTTTTCAGTGATGTGCTTTGGGTTCTTTGCCTCAGACCTAAAATCTGACCACTTTGGTTAATTTGGGAGGGAAAGATGCAGTGTAATTAGACCAGCAGCCATGTTCTCTGGGATGTACTCTAGTATTGTTGATGCCACAAAGGTAATCTAAGTCTTATTTTATTACCGTAAGAATCAATTATGGGCCATCCTTAACTCTAGAGAAGCAATACACAAATATGGTGAGAACATTAAGACAACCCAGGTGCTGACTTAGAGCTAATACATACTAAATGCAAGAGCTGTATCTCTGCTAATGCTAGAAAAGAATTCAACAGTAATTTTATAGGATTAACTATCAAAAGCTTTATAGTTATACTATTAATGATATAGTTTTGGGAGCAGGGGAATGCAAGAGAAAAAAATTTAAAACCTTAGACTATGTGATACATGAAGAAGAGAGAAATGGTACAAAGGATCCAAAGATAGGAGAAAGATATTTATAGATTAGGTAAAGGTGAAAGAAAAAACTGATAAGAAATAGAAGGTAAAAGAAAATGAGCAAGAAACAGGTAATTGTAGATAGAGTGAAAATAGAGAAAAAAACAAAGGGTAAAAAATTAAAAGGAGGAAGAGGAAAAATAAATTTAAAAAGTAAGAAAAAAGAGATAAAAAGCAAAGAAGGACAATAGAAAATCCCCCAAGTTCCTATAAACTGGTGAAGAAAGAGGTAAAAGAAAAGAAAACAAAACAAAACAGAAAACTTAAAAGCAGTGCACATACTCACAAACAATAACAATGAAACAGAAAACTAAAACCAAAAAAGCCAAAAGACGAGCCAAAAAACCAAAAAAAAGGCATTTCTATGTGATTTTGAGTGTGTAGTTTTCTTCCAGGATCTATAATTTTGGAGCAGTGTCCAAGTCGAGACATGTCCCTGTTCACGCTGGCAGATAAAGAAAACAGATCTGGGTATGGTCACTAGCAGACAGTCGGGTTAGGGCAAGGGCACCCGTGCTGCAAATGTCAACTCCAGAACAGTTCAGGCTGAGCCCGGCCTATGGCTGTGGAGGTGAGACCTGTGTCCTTTTGCTTACACCCCTTAGGGGATCTCTTTCCAGCCTGACCCCAGCTCCCTGACTGACCATGGTTGTGTCGCACCCAGTCACAGCGGGAATGTCAGGCTGGGAACCCTGAGTTGCAGCCATCCTATGGCTGCTCTGAGTCCTGAGTTCAAACAGTCAGCCCTACCCTGGAATGGCATCCAACCAAGCATTTCCTCTAGGAGATATGGTGGGTACTTGGACTACAGCCACCGGCTGTTGGCTGTTGAAGGACTCACATGGGAGCAGATTTCCATAGTTGCATCACCATGTTTGTTTATGAAGCCTTCTGGGGTTCCTCAGTGTTGACTTTGTCTTTGTGGATTCAGCCTCCTTTTCCCATAAGCCACAAACTGGGAGCTAGGGAGAAAGTGCACACTGTCCCGTCCCTTCCCTTCTCTGTGTTGTGTTCTGTCTCTTCAATGTCTTGGCAGGTTTTAATTTTCTGTCAGATCCTTCCTGGTTGCTGGGATCTGCTTCTCTATTTTTTACTTCCTCCAGTTGTGATTTTTCAGTGTCTGGATTCCAGATCTTGGACAAGCTGAGTTCTTGTCACTTACCACCCTGCTATTTCTCCTTCTATCATTTCTTGACAGTTTGCTCCTCTTAAACTTTTAATTATAGATTTTAGGCCATTCATTGTAAGACTTCTATTGTTTGTAGGTAGTTCTCTGAGCTGCAGTACCTTTCATGGTTGTCATCTTGTGTACTTTTTAATCTATTTTCTTTCATTCAATAGTATATGTTTGAGCCATGAATGGTAGCACGTATCTGTACTCCCAGCCCTAGGGACATTGAGGCAGGAGGATTGCCATAGGTTCAAGGACATCCTGGTCTATATAGTGAGTTCAAGGCCAGTCTGGAATACTTGGTAAGATCCTGCCTTAAAAATTATATTTCTGGGCCAAGGGTTTAGCTCAGCAGCCTAAATGCCTGCTTGGCAAATGCAAGGTCATAAGTTCGATCCCTGGCACCACACACACACACACAAATTATATTTCTGTATTTTATAACTTTTTCTATACCATAATTTCTATTTTTGTTACACTCGTCTACTCATTGATTTTTTTTTTAATCTGGATAATCTATTTTTTCATTGTGATAATCTATTTCATCTCTTTGAAAATTGGTATCAGCAATTCTGTAAGTTGGATAACAAATATTGAGCATTTACTCTGAGGAAGGCATTCTATTACAGGCATTAGAGTTAGCTTTGTTCTTTTTTTTTAGCTTAACATGGTCCCACTGGCTTGAACTGCCAGTGGAATGTGCATGACTGTCCTATCACGTATCTTGTGCCAAAAGTGGTAGAAGCATTATAGAATGCATGGGACAGTCATGCATGTACACCAGTAATTCAAGCTCCATGGCAATGAGAATTCCAGTCCCCTTGTTAGCATGTTATGCTTTTAATTCCCCTTTAACTGCTTATACCTTTTTAGTATTTATTCATTCTTCTGATTTTCCTGTTTGATCTTCCTTTCATAGTTTCAGACTATTTTGTTTGTACTGTATTTACTGAGATTTGTGAGAAATCCTTTTTAATATATGATCTCTTTTCTAGCTCACTATATTGAGTGGAGACATTTTTATTTTATAATGTGATTGTAATCACTGATCACCTACAATAAAGAGCTAAAAATGAATACCAGAATGTACATGGATTCATAGGCCAATCAGAAGCCATGTGGCATGCATGTGGTAAAAATAGAATAGCAAGGGTTTAGATGTAGAAGAACCATGAGCAGAAGGGTTTGAGGAAGCTGCATGGAGAACAAAGTACATAATCCCAGATCTTGGTGGCCAAGATTTGGAGGATTGGCAGAATTTGACTTAATAAGTAGGAAGGGACAATGACTAGTTGCAAAGAATACCCTGAAATTCAAAGGTGGGAAATGTATTTTTGTAAGACCTGTTTCATTTGTTCCTATCTACAGGCTCTGCCTCTTCAATGGTGTTTGCTCTGAGCTTCTTAAAGAGTGATGCCCTTCCCAGTGGTCCCATGAGTCTGGTATTGTTTTTGCACTAATAACACTGTAGTTTTTGCCTTCTTCTGAGGATGAAGTGATGTCCTCCCGGCCAGCACCTTGTGGAGAGGTCTCCCTCCCCATTCACAGTGTTGTCAACTTCTTGAGTACTGAATTCTCTCGTAATATGTTTGGGCTGTTTCTGGGTCCTTCCTGTTTGCCACCTCAGCTTGGAAATCCCCACCTTACCCTTCTGCAGTCCTAGTCTTCCAGGTTGCATTTCCATAAATGTTTAGCAGTGATCCAAGCAGTACCCTTGTTGTCCTCATGTCCCTGAAACTTCCTTGTCTTTGTTGCTGTATGGCCATAGACTCCTGTACTGGAGCTTAGAAAGCTTCACATGCAGTGAGGAATGAGGTATGTGGGATTGTGTAGGAGGATTAGTAAGAGCTAAAGCTGGCCATGTGTGTATGGGCTGTGATTTTGGAGAGACTCAATTCATTCCTCAGTGTGTTTTTTGATTTTGAGTGCTCCATAATTTATTTAATCAAACATTTCTTTTCTTCTTTTTGAGACAAGGTCTCGCTATGCAGTTCAGGCTGGCCATGAGCGCACTTTGTAGCCCAGGCTGGTCTTGAACTTGAAAAGATCCTCCTCCCTCAGTCTCCCAAGTGCTGGGATTACAGGTGTGAGCCACCACACCCAGTTTAATAAAACCTTGCTAGACGCACAGTTAAATTGTTTTCAGTTTCTTTTCAAATTGAACAGTAATTATTCACAAATAAACCTAATTCATTATTAAGTTTTAATTTTGATAATGCTGCCAATTTGATAGAAGACACATAGACAAATGCTTTTCAGACTGGAGAAATTTTCTGCATCCTTTACTTTCTATGTCCACTTTCCAAAAGTTCATCTGTCTGACAATACACTTGTTTTCTTTCCGGGTTACTTTTCATCTACTTTACAAACTGAAGGCATAGTCATTAACTAATCTTGAGTCTTGCTATTTGCCTACTGTGTGAAAATTTTCAGCTTAACAAACAAAAGCATAATTAGAAGTATTTTGAAAGTGAATGGGTAAAATCCTTCTCCAGGTGAGATGGTTTGCAAGTCTTGCTTTTAACAAAATTTTGAACATTGTCAATTGGTAGATATTTAAAAATAGTTTCCAGTGAGAAATCACTATTATATGCACTGATTTGTGCATATAACTCTGAAAGAGCTTAAAGATTGACTGATATGGCTATAGCACAGTTTATTTCATCTCCATCTGTTATTTGTGTAAACAAAGTTTCTTGAGGCTTGCAATTATAAAAATAAAAAAATTAATGCATATCTAATAAAATTTCACTTGTAATCTTTGGTGTATCAACTTACATTGTAGTCATTTTTCTTTTTTATTAGTGCATACTTGTTTTAGGGAATTGGTGCATGCATGTAACATATCTTGATTTTTTTCAATCCCTTTCCTCCCTCACCCTGCCCTCTGACCTCTTTCTATGTATCCAAGAGTCTGCCTTCTAGTTTCCTATCATCTCTTTATTTTATTTATATTTTAGATTTCTTATACAAGAGAAAACTGATATTTACCTTTCTGAATTTGGTTTACTTCACTTAGCGTGATGGTTTCAAGTTCCATCCATTTTCCTGAAAATAACATGATTTCATTCCTTTTTATGGTGGAATAATACTCCGTTTGTATATATACTGCATTTTCCTTATCCATTTATCTGCTGATGGGTGTCTAAGCTGTATCCAAAGCTTACCTGTTGTGAACTGAGCTGCTATAAACTTGAACGTGTATGTGTCTTTGTAGTACAAGGTCTTTAATTTTTTCCAAATTATTCCCAGGATAGATATAGTTGGGTCAGAAGGTATTTCTGTTTTCAGTCTTTTGAGAAATCTCCATGCTGATTCCCATAGTGGATTTACTAGTTCATATTGTCACATATTGTCTAATACTGTTGGTATAGCAGTTTTCCCCCACCCTCATCAGCATTCATTTTTTTTATATTTTTGCCTTTCTTTCTTTCTTTCTTTCTTTCTTTCTTTCTTTCTTTCTTTCTTTCTTTCTTTCTTTCTTTCTTTCTTTCTTTCTTTCTGGTACTGGGGATCAAACACACAACCTCAGGCTTGTCAGGCAGGCACTTATGCCACTGAGCTAAATTCCCAGCCCTTGTTTTTTGTATTTTTGATAGCCATTCTGATTGAGGTAAAATGGAATCTCAAAGCAGTTATGAAGAAAATATATTTTCCTCCATTATCTCTTTGTTTTTATCTTTTATTTATTTGATACTGGGAATTGAACTTACAACCTTGTGCTTGCCAAGCAGTTGCTGTGCTGCTGAGCTATATCTTTAATCTTCAAAGTAGTTGTGACTTATTTCTTTTTTTTTTTTTTGTACTGGGGATGGAACTCATGACCTCACGCTTGCCAGGCAGGCGCTTAAGCCACTGAACTAAATCCCCAGCCCAACTTATTTCTTTAATGGCTAATGATGTTAAGTATTTTTTTCATGCACTTATTGGGCATTTATACATTTTCTTTTGAGAAGTGTCTATTCAGTTTATTTGCCTATTCTTTTTTTTATTGAGTCATTTGTTGGGGGTGGTGGTGGTAATTTTTTGAACTTTTGGTATGTCCTGTCAGAAGAATAGCAAAATTTTCTACCATTCTGTAGATTTTCTCTTCACTGTCTTCATTGTTTCCTTTGCTGTGCAAGAGATTTTTAATTGGATGTAATCCTATTTGTTGATTCTTGATATTACTTCCTATGCTGCTGGAGTTCTATTCAGAAAGTTTTTGACTTTGCCTATGGCTTCTAATATTTCCCCTGTGTTTTCTTCCAGTAGTTTCAAAGTTTCTGCTTTTATATCTGGGTATTTGATCCATTTGACTTGATTTTAGTACAGGCTGAGAGCTGAGGATCTAGTTTCAATTTTTTATGCAAGTGAATCTCCAGTTTTCCAGCACCAGTTGTTAGAAGCTATCTTTATCAGTACACAAGGGGTGATCAAAATATATGGTGAATTTTTAAATTTAAAAATATTTATTAAAGTCAAAGACACATTGCCATTAACATGTATGTGCTGGCTTGAACCACCAGTAATACATGTATGACTGTACCATGAGGTGGCTTGTACCACTGGTGGTACAAGTGGAGCTAGTCACTTTTATCAGTCTTTTTTACTAATAAAATTAATGAATAGCAGCCTGGTGAGATAGTTATGAATGTACCATTGATAGTTCAAGACACTTGAATTACCGTCCCATCGTGAATGTGTTTTCCCCCTAAAATGCTACCACTAGCTTTGAACACACTCACCCCATTGTTCTTGCCACTGTCTGAAGCAGTTCGGGAAGTCCTCTTTCATGAGTGGCTTTATGAGGTGTGGTTAAAAAATGCTGAATGTTGCAACTAAGTGCCATCCAATGGAAAGCCAAGCTTATAAACATATTAAGGTGTCCTCATCTACCTTATTCACCAGACTGGAACCATGTGATTTCTGGCTTTTCCATAATGCCAAAATGGCCATGAAAGGTGAATGTTTTGAATTGATTTAGGACATTAAAGTAGCATTGTCTGTACAACTAAAGACACTTGTAAAAGAGGACTCCCAGAACTGCTTCAGGAAGTGGCAAGAACAATAGGATAAGCCAGGCATGGTGGTGCACGTCTGTAATCCCAGCACTCCCGAGCTTGAGGCAGGAGGATTGTTGCAAGTTCAAGACCAGCCTAACTACAAAGTGAGCTCAAGGCCAGCCTGAACTGCATGGCAAGACTGTGTCTCAAAAAGACAAAAAACAAAACAAAACAAAGAACAATGGGATAAATGTGTTCAGAGTGTGGGATAAGTAGTTAATGGCAATGAATCTTTTACTGTGATAAGATTTTTAAAGGGTTTTAACACTCACCATTTTATATATATATATATATATATATATATATATATATATATATGTATGTATGTATGTATGTATATATTTTTTTTATCTCATTGTGTATGTTTTTGGTCTCTTTATCAAAAATCAGATGGCTGGCCTGGGGTTGTTTCTATGTCTCTGTTCTGTTCCATTGGTCCATGTGTCTGCTTTTGTGTCACTATCATGTTTTTCTTACTAGAACTTTGCAGTATAACTTCACATCTAGTTTTGTGTTTTTGCTCAGGATTGCTTAGGCTATTCTGGGTCTTTTCTGATTTCATTAGATATTAGGATTGTTTTTTCTAGTTCTGGGAAGAATGTTGTTGGTATTTTAATCAGGATTGTGTTAAATCTATAGACTGTTTTTAGTGATATGGCCATTCTTGTGATTCAAGAACAGGCATATCTTTCTATTGTTAAATGTCCTCTTCATTTTCTTTAGAATTCTGTAATTTTCTTTACAGAGGTCTTTTGCCTCTTTGGTTAGGTTACTTCCTAGGTATTTAATTTTTTTGAAGCTATTGTGAATAGAATTATTTTTCTGATTTATTTCTCCCCAGATTCATTATTAGTATATAAGAATGTAATTTGTTTTATATACATTATGATTTGATCAATTACATGATAATAATAAAAGATTGAAAAACTAGTTTTGAAGAAGAATCATATTTTTGGCCAGGTATTTAGCTCAGTGGCACATGCGCCTGCCTGGCAAGTGCAAGGTCATGAGTTTGATCCCTGGTACCCAAAAAAAAAAAAAAGGAATCGTATTTTGTAACATTCAAAGCTTATAGTTGTAGGACAATTAAAAGATTTTAGGCATATATATTTACATACATAGATACATTGCACAGAACTTTCATACATTTGAAACACAAATACTAGAATAAATTTCTGAAGGAGGAAGTAAAGAGGAATTAAAATTTCAAGGAGAAAAGGGACTAGAATAAAGTATACGTTTTTAAATGAATGATGATAGTTTAGGGAGCTGAATCTTGAGGAATCGCTAGAGCTGGCTGAAGCAAAACAGAGGTGGAAAGGCATTCCTGAAAGAGGGAACAGTATCTGTGAAAAGTCTGGAGGTATAAAGAAGGACACAGAAACTTTGGAGGAAATGGCAGGTATGGCATGAGCAAGATGGTCATTTCCAGCCAGCCTGGCAGTATCTTTTCATGGCCTGGAAAAGGGAGGCCCTGGAGGTCCATGGAGGGAGCTCTTGCCAAGAACTGAGCGTGAGAAAGTGACAGCAATCCATTAAGGGTACTTCCTTCTCAGTGGCTGTTTTTTTGTATTAATAATCATCTAGACATTCTTACAAATGTAGAGAGCCTTATTTACTTTTAGCTAAGAGAGGAAAACGAGTCCCTCTGGGAGTCTGTTCCTTTACAGATATACTGACTGAGATTACTCCTATAGAAAAATGCTCAGTTTGTCATTTTTGACTACAGTTCTGGAGTTGAAGTTGGGATTCTTGGACTAGGAAAGGATTTTTGTCGCAATCTGTGAATTTGTTACTTGAGAAGTTTTTACAAGTTCTAAACCTTAAATCAAACTTCACATATGCATTTACAGAATCATCTTTATTGTAAAGAAGCCTGCTGTATAAACTTTCTGTATTCCAGAAGAGGTAGTGCACATGGTTATTCTTCTGGCCTCCCTTGCTTCCATGAGTGGGTGCTATGAAGAAAGACTGTGTGGAGTCCTGAAAACATTGATGACACTTTGTTTTGCCCACTGGGAACATTTGTTCAGCACAGTGATGGAGACCTGATGCAGTGTTTGTGTAGAGTAGGTTGAACGGAATCCAGGAAGAAGCCGTCAGAGGGTTGACCCTGTACCACACAGAAACACGAGGCAGTTGGATAAGTGCTTTTTCCACATTTTCATATTTTCCGGGATGACACTGAAAGCCTTGCCCTTAGAGAACCCTGAGCCACCTAATAATTCATTCTTCCAGGCTCTTGAGAGGGAGAAATTCATGCCATTAAATAGCTCTTTCTTATGAGAGTCAAGAAGGGAATTGAGGGCAACCGTGGGAATATGACCAGCAGCAAGGCAAGGTAAGGAATGCTTGCACCACTTTGATTTCTTGGGGGAAAATATTATATTTGGTGTCATTATTTCTAGCTCTTTAAAAAAAATTAAAAATCTTCAAAAAGCGTAGCTCTTGGAGAATGATAGGAGAAAATGCTATCAAGGAAGAACTGAGTCAGCATGGGGGACCTACTATGTGGTACTCAAGACTTTAATTAACCTCCATAACTCTCATAAATAGTCTTAGGAGGAAATCATGCCTCCAAGAGATCCAGTAACTTGCCCCACATCTGAAATTGAACAGTTCATTTGAATCCCAAACCTTTCTCACTACTTTGTGATTGCTCCCTTATATGCTAAAATCATGGAAGAGGATATTCTGGATCAAAATAGGGAACTCATGGTACTGTATCAAGCTAACTGTTCTGAAAAATAGTGCGTTTTATCTGGAGTCACTGGGGAGAGGAAGAATACTGCTGGCTAAATAGGGGAACGGGAACGGAAGGGGAAGGGGAAGGTACCAGGAGTTCTTCAGACTCTCCATTTCAGGGGAGGGACTTTTGTGCCGTGTCTAGGTCTTGGTGGTGGTTTGGAAGAAGTACACCCTCAATTACTGACCACTTACGAGTTATCCTGGGCAAGAAAACCAGGGGAAGCACATTATAGGGATATGGAATTTCAGAAAACATAATTTTGTTCGTTTCTTAATTTAAGACCAACATTAGATTCCTAGCTTTTTAATTTTTCTCAAGGAAAAGGACTAAAACTAACAAATAATAGCCCCAAGCCTATTATTATCTTTACAGTCATCAAAGACAGCTAAGGACTTTATAGTCATCTATTATAAAATGAGGTAAGATTTAAAATATTTTGAATCAAGTACAATTGCAGCATAAGTTTCTCAGTTATGTTTGTCAGTTTGGGAGTTTTTATTTGATACTGCAATATCAGGGGAAGCTTGACAATCCAGCTGTGTTTTATATACCAGTTACTGTTGGGTCTCTTTGTACAGATATGTTGATGAAGAATTTCAATTAATGGTATATTCCGTGAATAGCAAGAGAGGGAGTAAGAACAGGTTTTAAGCTTTTGGTTCTGTGTTCAGCCAGGAAGAAAGCAAGATCAGCAGTCCTGACTTCCAAGTAGTGGTGCAGGTTGCAGAAAGGGGCTGCAAGGGACCAGTGTCCCTTGTTTCATGTGTAAGTTGGGGACAAAGACTCTTACTGCTTAATACAGAAGCAGTAGGCACTTATTTGAGAGGGATACTGTGAGTGGCAAAAAACTTTCAACGAGGCCTGGACCATAATTAGGAGAATTGCTCTTGTAAAGGAATTATCCTGTTTGGTTCTCCAAGGTAATCTACAGAAGTCCCAGACAAAGGCCCATTGTTTTCTCCAGGCAGCTGTTTATTGCATTGGGGCTGAGGCCGGGGTGTGGGGAGACTGCAGGACGCTGGCCTAGGTGCTCAGATGTAGGGGTGGTCCTGTTCTGCCTAGTTATTTTGCTCTGAGTCTATCTTATGAGGATGTTTTACATAGTACATTTGCCTCTAGGCAGCAAAATCGGAACTGTGCCTTCCACATGGACTCAGTGCCGTAGAGTTGCGGTGAGTGTTTGGGAACAAAGAGCCCAAGAGCATCTTGAGGATTCCTCAACTCTCCAGCTCACCCCTTGTGTCCAAGGGAACATCTACCTTCTGCGTTTCCAGGGAGCGGGCTGGGGGAAGTGTGTGTTTTGGCCTCTCTGCAGAAGGGCACTTTAGCTTCCCTGACCTATTTACATTTGTTTGGTCCCTCTGCCCTTGATTAGAAGTGAAGCCTTTGGTGGGGAATTTCCCTGTTCCCATGGAAGTTACTCCTTCCTTTTGTCCACTTTCCCAGTTTTTCCAGCTGGGGAAGATGTACCTTAAAACAACTACAACAACAGCAACAACACCCAGATCAAAACAAAAACAGAACAGAAAACTTCAAAACTTTAACTGCTTGTCATTTAGACTTTGCCCTGTGCGTGGGCCCTTTTGATCAGGAGCAGTTCATCTGCTTCCTAAAATCCCTATCTGCTGGGTGCTGTGACTGTTAGATTCTTTCTCATCTGCCTGTCACTGCTGCAGTTGTCAGCAGTGTTCCCTAAGAAAAAGAGCAATCTTTCCAGCCTGAGTCCAGACTGCTTGTTGAGATGGTGTCTATGCAGTGTCCCTAGTTCTTTGGAATATGTGTCCTGACTCTCATGTCGAATGTAAATTCTTGGAATTAACACCTCCAGGTTACTTATTTTTCTTTCCCTCTGTCTGTAGTTATGGTCCTTGGGGAAGGTGACCATCAGTGGAGTCATCAGGGATAACCCATTTACCTAGAGCGTGGGCACTGCCACCACTCTGAAGCTGACTTCATTAAGTGCTTCCTCAGACTGTGACTCACAGCAGGGGCTGGGGGACATCCTTTGCTCCTAGGAGCATTGAGAGAAGGCCTGTCTCAGAGTTCTTTGTTCTTTTGTTAGCCTCTGACACACAGTTCTCCTATTAGCCTCTGATACAAACAAGTATCCTGTTTGCTCTTTGAGCCCCCCACCCCCACTTTGGGGATTGAACCCAAGGCGAACCCAAGGCTTTTGCACTGAGCTGTATCCTCAGCACTTTACAAACAAACAAATAAGGGTTTTTTGGTTGTTGTTGTTTTGTTTTTTTAATTTCGAGACAGGTTCTTGGTAGATTGCCCAGGCTGGGCTCAAGCTTGTGATCATCCTACCTCAGTTTTCCAGAATGCTGCAATTATAGGGTGTGTGCCACATGCCAGGCTAAGCCTTTTTGTTCTTTAAAATCTCTAGAAAGCTAAGGTGAATTTTGTTTGTTGGTTAAAACTTTTCTCCTCTCTCCACAACTTTTATACCCTTTGGCATGATTCTCTCTTGGATAATTTATGTACGGTTTTTTTTTTAAACCGGTATGGTGATTTCAGTTTCCCCGATCTTCCAGGCTGACGGATCTTGGTGCCTTTTCTTCCTTTGGAAGTACCTTGCTTAGGTCCTTTGAGTTCTTCTCTAGTTTTACTATGATTCTCCACAGTAATGGTTTTCTGCTGGTAGCCTGTTTACTCTCTCCTTGATTTCTTAGGCTCCCATCTCAAACACATGCAGATTCCTGTCTGCTTTATCATGTCCTAAGCTTTGTTCCAGCTTCTTTCTCATTCCATTCCTCCTTTCCTTAGAAAGTTAAGCTTTGGCCTTTGAGCTTTCTAAGCTGGCTTTCAGTCCAGACCTTGGTATTAATGGTAATCTTTGTTTCCTACTTATATTGTGCCATATGTCATCTGGGTCTTGGGCCTGAAAAAATGTTATTACTTCCCCAATGTCCTAACATTTTAATTCTATATATTTTTAATGAATTGTTCCCCTTGGTTAGCTTTTTTGAGTGCATGTTCTCCTTAAGAATTCTTTGCCTACCCAAAGGTTATGATGACAGCCCTCCTAAGTTTTTTTTCTAAACATTTTCCGTGTTTATTCACATTCACATTGATATCTAGAGTCCTATTTTTAAATCTCAGTTACCTTTATAAAATTCTGACTTCTTTGCCCCACCTTGCCCTCAGTTTCAGATGGCCTTTTTCCCTTTTTTATCGCCCGTCTGCTGGCTTGTGCAGTGGCCTCCTCTTCTCTTTTCCTGTGTGCCGAGCCTACCCCTCTCCCACAGTCTTCCCTTCTGGCAGAGGTCACAGAGGAAATAGTTAGTTACTGTCTGCCAAATATTCTGGCTGTGTTGTTTTGCTTAAAAAGACATGCAGATAAACTGTTTTGCTTCTTGGTCTTGGTGCTTTAGGGCAGATGTTTCTCCAATAACAGAGGTATTGTGGTCAGTTGGGGAGAATACTGGACTAGAGTTCGGAGAATTGGATACTAATCCCTGCTGTGCTACTAATTTGTGGTGGGATCTTGTGCAACACAAATTTTTATGTCCCAATTTCCTTTTCATGATAAAGAAGACAAGTCTTTATGGGTGTGAGATGGGAAGCCAAAGAGCAGTCTACGGCTAAAAAAGAGAGTATAGGCAGGAGTCAGAGAATCATTGCCAAGGCATGGTTCTTCCACAGTAGAACTACAAGGGAACTTCAAATGGCCCCTTTTTCTGCGTAAAAATAAAATTAATAGATGTAGTTACTTTGAAAAAGAATAAAATGTGATAAAGTGATGTTCTCTGACAAGGATCTCTTCAGGAGATATCCGCTTGCCCACCCCTGCATTTGCTGTGGGTCCACACCTGTTTGCTGTCACTGTTGGGATGTGGGAGGCTTGTCATTCTGCAGGTTCAGTTCCAGAATTCTTTCTCCCACCTTTTATCTCTTTCATAAACCCAGGAATATTTGGCCCAGATCTTCACCTGGCTTTGATTTCAAACCCCCTCCATGTGTGGAGAATGGTCCTTGGAAGTTGTAGCTTCTAGAAACTTTAAATGTTTTCTAACATGTCCAACTCCTGCATGTCTTGATAGCTTTTTCTGTTCTTGGGCATGTTCCAATTCTTTTGCCCTGGAGGAGCTGTGATTTGGTTTCAACCATGAAAGGGAGATTATTTGGGGAGATCCTATCACTAAAATCTAGGAAATAAAAGTAGAAGAACTGAGAGATACCTCTGAAAAACTCTAAGGAGTCTTTGAAGAGGAAACAAATGGTTAAACTCCTGGTTAAAGCACAGCCTTTCGTCTCAGCATACACTGTTCAGATAGGAGAGCTGTGCTTCTTCCTGTTTTCCTCTGAAATGACTCTGGAATTTAATTAGATCTTGCCTAGTGTTGCATTGGATATAAGATGTCCCCTCAAAGACTTCTGGGTTCAGACATATGGGACTTTTGGTACTGACTGGATCATGAGGGGGTCTAATTTTATCATTGGGTTAATCCATTGATGGGTTTATAATGTGATGGCATTATTTAGAAATGCTGAAGATTTAGGAGATGGAGGCTAGCTGAAGGGAGTAGGTCATGAGCAAAAGACCTTGAGGTCAATATCTTTGTCCCCAGTCCCTCCTCTCTGGCTGTCTTTCCCTGTTTGCTTCTTAGTTGCCATGAGGTGAATGGCTTTGCTCCCTCAAACCCTTCCACCATGATGTTTCTGTCTCAGCACAGCCTAAAAGTTATGGAGCCTGCTAACCATGGCCCCAAACCTCTGAAACCATGAGCCAAAGGAAGCTTTTCTTCCTTGAAGTTGTTTTTATCAAGTATTTTGTCACAGCTATTGAAAGCTGACCAACACACCTCGTTTAGACTTTTTTCCATTCCAGTTAAAGATTTGAATTGTTTTCCTCTAGGGCAGAATGAGGTAGACAAAGATGGTCTCCAAAGTCTTTTGCTTCCCTGTGTTCTTCGTAAAGTACAGTCAGCAGAAATTGTCCAGAGTGGGAGCAGCGTTATACCTGTCTGTGGGTTAATGATTGGAACGTGCAGTCACCATTGCGATGCTCATCCCGAAGGTTCTCAAGCTGATAAAACTTGCTAGAGAAAGCCAGGGAACATGGTAGAATAGTTCAGGGGAGGAGAGCTATTGAGTTTATATATATATAGATACATATCTATATATCTTTGTATACTTTCAGGTAGACCTTTTGTTCTATTCTGCAATCTTTTATTTGTTTTAAGTCCCTGTGATAGTCATCTTACCCCATATTTTTGTATCCTATAAGCCCAGACACTATCTTTATCCTCTGTTACCAGTGAGGAGGCCTTCTACTTTATTGGGACCTTCAGGACTGGGTGCCCCAGTACTCTTGGATAGTTTATTTACTTTAGACAGGCACTGCCGTCCAGCCACTCCCAAGGAAACTGGCACTAAGCATGGCCCGTGGCCTCTGTCGTCATGCTTATTGTGAACGCCGACAACATTTGGTTGAAATGGTGGTTTGATTTGGGGCTTGATAAGAGTTGTGATCTTGGTTGGCTTTTGGTACTTTTCCCATTGGTCTTAATCCAAGTTGTTCTAGTCAGATGACCCAACTAGTAACTGTCACAAAATGTCCAGTGTGTCCTTCTGCCACTCGTGTTCTTGATACTCATGTGTCTACTGCTTACAAAGACAAGCAGTTCAGGTAGGTATTTTAAAAATCTTACTTACATCCTCTTTACCTCTCATCTTTCCTTTCTCTCTTGCCTGTCCTAGTTATTTCACGAAACACCCTCCTTTTCACCATTCCTCTTTGATTCAGGATCAGAAAGCTTGCCTTAGTCATAGCTGCTAAGCATGGCACTGTCTGAAAGTCAGACATTAGGGAATGAAATTAGATGGTGTGAAGAATTAGTGCCATAATAGCATGGCCCCTGAGAATATCTTTAAAAAATTCCTACAAATAGCCATCTTTTCATTAACCGGTTGGTCCTTCTTGCAGGACTATAATTTGATATATGTGAATATTGTTTAATTTTAATCCTTTTACATTTATTTTATTACTAGTATTTGCAGAGGGTATTATATATCTTTATTATCTATAAACCATGTTTCAGCCATGCTATTCAGTAATAAACTTATTAGGATATTCAATACTGTCTTTGGGAAGATGTCTTCATTTTGTAAAAGTGACTGACCAGTAAGGACCGTTCAGTGAAATCCTGTTCACCTTCAGACCCCTACTGGTGAGAGAGCTCAGTCTATTCCAGTTGGACAGAGAGGAAGCAGAGTGCTTCTGAAGGATGTCCAGAGTTAGGAGAGCTTGGTCCTTCCTGAGAGCCTGACTTTCTAGGCTGGAAGTGCTGTGCTTGACTTTCTTGAGCTCTTTTCTTTTTCTCATTGAGTCATTTCAGGAAATACTTCAGTATAAAGCCTGATGAGGTTTCCTTTACTTTGAAAATCACAATCGAATTATGATGGGATCACATTCTTTAAGCATGTTGGTTAGCAGAGTTAATAGAATTATTCTCTCCTATTTTGAATAGGAAAAAAATTTTTCTTGATATTGTCTCAGGCGCTAGATGGAACGCTCCTACTTTGAATCTGTGTGCATTTCCTGTGGGATATATGTGCTGCTAACATATGCAAGCTGAAGATGACACAGTGCCCTGTATGTAAACTGCTGCATCTCCTTGAGTATTGAACAGTTTAGGAAAATGGAATGGCTTTTTGAATAAAATTCTAAACTATACTAGGTAACTGAACATTCCCAAGGTGAGAAAGTTTATCCAGATGTTCTTGCCTGAGAATCAGTGTGTATCCTATTGTTCCAGCCTTAATTGATTTTATCTTTTTTTGTCCTTTGTTCTGTGGTGGTCATGGATGCTCTTTTTGAGTTCAGCACTGGTCTTTGAAAGAAAGCAGGAGCCAGGTGTGGGACTCAGATGAAACTGAGGCAGGGGCAGGATGAAACTAATGGTTTTTATAAAATCACAGACCTTTCACCTTGGCCTCATTGGCACTAGTCTATAAGGAATTGAAGTAAGCAGCTGCAGATCCTTATTGTGTAAGTTTGAGGTGAGGATAGGCAAAATCCCAGAGGCTGGGAGACAGATATGTGGCTACCAGAGATATGACATCAGCTCGTTTACTGGTGCCGTGGAGGAAGGGAAGATTCCAGGTGCTTAGCCTTCTTCCTGCATGCTTCAGTGTCTGAAGCCACCCACAGTCCTGTCGGCAGCCAAGGTCTCTCTGCCTGGGAAAGCCTTGTCTAGTTCTCTGCCTCCTGCTGTCCCCATGGGGACCAGAACTTGGAAGAGGGCTTGCAACCTTGGCTGTGGCAACAAAGCTGTGAGGAACTGACAGATGTATGTATGTATTTTTTGTTACTGCTAACAGCTGACTGAGGCTTAGGAGCTAGGGATTGGACATGAAGTGAGAGGGGGACGCATTGTCTGGGTTTTAGGGAATTTGCATTAGGAATCACCCTTTCCTTAAAAAGGAAAGGAGTCTTTTTTCTCTTGTTAGTATTGAGGATTGAACCTTGTGCATGCCAGGCAAGTATTCTACCACTGTGCTGTACTTCCCGCTCTTTTTCTGTGTATTTTATTTTGAGACAGGGTCTTGATAAGTTATGTAGGCTGCCCTCAAACTTGTGATCCTTCTATGTCAGTGTCCTGAGTAGCTGAGGTTGCAGTCATGTACTATACCACTCCTGGATAAATTACTCTAAAATTAAGATTATATTACTATTGTCATTTGATGGCTATATCATTTCTTATGACTTCCTTTCTGTGTTCTGCTTCTTTTTCCCCCTATACTTATGTCAAAAGAGGGCCTCACAAAGCAACACTTTGGGTGACAAATTTGGTAAATGACAACCCCAGGGAAGATCTGTGCTCAGCCTTGACTGTGGAGGCATCTAGGAACTGTGGTGGAGCTTCTTGGGAAGCCAACAGAAGGACAGGAAAAAGCTTTATGACCTCCGAAGCTTGGTAGAGACTAGACAGGGTGGTGCTGGAGCCAGCAAAGCCCATCTGCTCACCAGCTTTGCTTTCCTGTCAGATGCTGGGCTCCCCCACTGCGTCCGCCCACCTCCTCCAAGGCATGTTACAAAATGAAGCCCATTGCATGGAAAGCACGGAAAGCAGATGAGGCCATAGCTGATACCCAGCGGATCAGGTATCCCCAACCTCAGTCCTGCTTGGGCTTTCTGATGGGACAGCCTAGGGTCCCCTGAGATCCTTGTTTGCATTCAAGTTTGGCCGCTGAGTGCCTGAAGGTGTTGGGGGTCAGCTCCAACCTGTTCCGCCTGTGCATCTCCCTCCCATTGTATTTTTCTTTTTCTTTGGCTTTTTAGATATGAAGACTCTGACAGCCTCTGAGTTACCAAAGTGCTTCTTTGAAAGCCCAGTGCCTCCCATTCTGGGCCCAGGAAGCTGTGGGTAAGCTCTTGGTTTCCTTCACAGCAGGCAGGGCACTTCTGGGAAGCTGTCTGCATTCCTTTCTGCCCAACTTTCTGCCTTGGGGGCTGTGTGGGTGTGGTTGCTTCCCGGCTGAGCTCCCTCTGTGCTCTGTGATGTAAAATGCTAAAGTAGTTCCCTGGAGATCAGCCATTGGAGGTGACCAAAAGTTTGAAGGTGGATCTGCCTTTTCCTGCCATTCCTGAGCCAGGAGCTAGCCTTTCACTGAGTGCAGCGTATTGATTCTTTTGAAAACTTTTGCAGCTTTCCTCCCTGGCTCCCTGTCCCTTTGAAGGGAGGGGGTGAAGGGAAAGATCAGCACTCAGTTTCCTGTGATCTTTCTTCCCTTGGCACTGGAGATGGGTGCAGCAGATGCCTTTTATTAGGAAGGAGCTTAGAGGCGGAGTGAGGATCTGTCTCCTGGCTGGAGTCTCCCCAGTCTGGCTGGGTTGGCACGTGGAATAGTTTTTACAGGCATCCCCTTGCCCTAAAGGCAGGGGCTATCTTTACTTGTCTTAAAATCTTTCAGAGGGCAGCAGCATCGGCTCCAGTAAAGCAAAAAGGGCCCAAGAGAGTATAAAAGCACAGATTCACTGGGAAGAGGATGATCCTGGATGGGGGAAGGTCCTGAGTAAGGGCGTGTGTGTGTGTGTGTGTGTGTGTGTGTGTGTGTATGTGTGTGTGTGTGTGCTTGTGCGTGTATGTTTAGATGTGGAGAGTGAGGTGAACCTTTCTAATAAACAGGAAAGGGTAGTAAATCTGGAGATGGAATGGAGGGAGGCTGGTTGCAGACAGTGGGAAAGCTGGAGATTTTTGCAGATAAGTGCCAGAGTGGCTAGAGGCAAGAAGCAGTGGGGAGGTGGGTTTGGGCATGCTTTGTGGTGCCTGCATTGCTAAGTACCTTGGGTGTAATGGCCAAGGAAGCCTCCTCGGAATAAGGCTGCTCCCCCACCTGCTCTTCCCACCCTGTACCTATAATATACCTAAGTGGTTCTTGCCTGTCAGGGAGGTCTTAGCTTAGGGTGTTTGGGGCAGAGTTGCTGGGTCTGAGAGAGTTGGCTGTCCAGAATCCTAGCTTTGATTGCTACATCAAAAACAAGAAGCGTCTTTGCAGCTGCTAGGCCTCACTTGACCTGTAATAGTACCTGTGTCCTGGCAGAACACTAAGCCCATCTCTTGGGGGTCTTGTCTCTTTGGGGTTTGAAGAGACAGATCGATGTTAATTTGAAGCATAACTACCTCTAGGACCCAGATCTGAAATGCACATTGGAAGATTACTACTAGTCTTGGCTCTTCTTCAGTCCTGCTCTGCTTCCCTTTATCTTCCCATCACCAGCAGGCATTGTAAGCAGCCACGGCTACGCTATCACAGGGGCCGATCAGGACATTAAGAATGGAGCTAAATATAACTGTCTGCATGCTGCTTGATGTGCTCAGCTGCATCTGTAGAGGAGAGGTTTACATTTTTGAGCCCGGGATAGACTTCTTTCCACCCTAAACAGAATGGATGAAAGCAGAGAGGAAAGGGTGGGAAAGTACTTCAAAGGTTGGTAGGGTATTGATTCTACCCCTCCCCTCTTCCTCCCACATTCCCAACATTGCCAAGGGCTGCAGGAAGACCAAGATCTTGCTTTCCAGTCACCAGGCAGTTAACAAGCACTTGCTGTATTTTTTCAACTTAATGAACCTTCTGAAACAAACATTATTCCCTCTGGCTTGAGGGAATTTATAATCTATTAGGACAGACAACATTTGTTAACTACTGTAATTAGTGAATATGGAAGATCTTAACAGTGTTGATTATTGGCCATGAATATATTTATAGTTAATAAACAAGCATTTAAAAAACATAGGAAAACTTCTTAGAAGAGGCAGGATCTTTTTCTGGTCTTTAAAAGTTGGGTTGAGCCAGGCATAGTGGTGTATGCCTGTAATCCCAGCACTCTAAAGGCTGAGGCAGAGGGATCCCCATGAGTTCAAGGCCAGCCAGGGCTACATAGGGAGTTCAGGATCAGACTGGAATACATAAGAGTCTCAAAAAGTAATTTTGTGTTGACTTCATAAGCAAAATAGTGGTGGGGTGTGTTGTGAATGTGGGGAGCAACAGTACCTGGAGAGAATGTGGCACCAAGGGTTGCTGTGATGAGCTGCTCTGAGATAGTAGGACTGGCAGAACAGAGGCAGAAATTTGAACTGTTTAAATTCTCTTGGTGCATAGGAAATGAGAAGTGATGCAGGGAAATGTGCAATTTTGTGGAACTCTGTTGTAGAAGGAAGAAGGGGGTTTTGGAGAGCACACAATCTGCTGAAGGGCATGGGAGATTGGCAACTGGAATGCAGAGGAAACGGGTAGAGAATAAGTCGTTTTGTTTTTTTTTTTTTTTGCGGTACCAGGAATCGAACCCATGACCTTACGCTTGCCAGGCAGGTGCTTATGCCATTGAGCTAAATCTCCAGCCCGGGTAGAGAATAGTTCAAGGCGGACTAGGCAGGACCTAGGCATAGGGTAGTAAGAATGAACACGCACGTGTGCACACACACATGTGCACATGTATGTATGGTGTTTTTTTTTTTTTCCTTTTCCCTCTGTCTTGCTCTTTTTTTTTTTTTTTTGTTTTGAGGCAGGATCTCACTAAGTTGCTAAATTGCCCAGGTTGGGCTTAAACTTGCAGGCCTCTAGCTTCAGCCTCCACAGTGCTGGCATGTTAGGGTCTACCACCATTCCTAACTTCTTTTATTCTTTTCTCCATTGTTTTTCTTGTCTCATTTCTTGTCTTCCATCTCTCTCCCCTTCACTCCTGTCAGTCTTGTTGTCTAAACAACTTCCTGTGTTGAGGAAACCTCCACTCTTATTTAGAGAGGACTATAGTAGAGCACCTTGGAATATTCTGTTCGGTCTGTGTTTCCAGATGTGCTGACTGGCACTCAGTGATAGAAGCCAGAATCTGGAAGTTGTTCTAGACCCTTCTTCACTTCCACAGCCAGTCATCATCCTCCAAGTTCATGTCTTCTACAAAAGAACTCTTAGAACTCCTTGTTCCTATTTTCATCATGCAGAGAGAGAGAGAGAGAGAGAGAGAGAGAGAGAGAGAGAGAGAGAGAGAGAGAGAGGTATCCTAGACAAAAAAGGAAAAATAGAGAAGAGGGTCACCCTCTGTGTCTTCAAAAGCATTTTGCGTAGTGTACAGTCCTGCTTCGTGGTCTGTGTCCTGACCCTCAGCTTCCTCACAGCTGCACTGTGGCCCCTGAAGAAAACCAGAGAAGTGCTGTATCCTGGGAACAGGAAATCTGTGCTCTGCCTAGGCCTGGGCTCCTAGATGAGTCTCAGCTAAGAGAGGAAGCAGAAGGTACCAGGTTCGCTGTGCGCCTTCTAGGTCCTCAGTGTCAGTCTGGCCTTTAATTGCTTTTAGAGATTCTGGCTCAGCAGTGTTGGTAGGAGCAGCAACCTTGCTAAAGCTTCTCTGAGTAATAATAAACTGGGTGTAGTGCACAGACCTGTAGTCCAGCAGTGTAGGAGGTGGAGGCAAGAGGATTGTGCACAAGGACAATTTAGGCCTTGTCTAAAGATTAAAGATTAAAAAAAAAAGAAAAAAAGAGCTGAGAATGTAGCATGTAGTCCTGTGCAGGCCCTGGGATTAATCCCCAGTACCACAAAAACAAAACAAACAAACAAACTTGCCCCTGTCCTTATTTTGGTCTGCACTATCTTGGCCTGGGTATCTATCCCAATTTCCATATCCAGCTACCGGGGGCTATTTCTTGCTTTTCCTTCCTCTCCTCAAGATAGCTTTGCTGTGGTCCATCCCATTCCTCTCTTCTTTGCTCCTAGTCTGATTGAGTAGTGATTGGGGTGTGTGTGTGTGTGTGTGTGTGTGTGTGTATACTACAAAAGAGTTGCTGGCTTGTAGATTGTTATCTTGTCTGGATACTGTGTTCTCTCCCTGCCTTGGAGCAGCAGGTAAGGTCAAATGAGCCTCTATCCTCTCAGGCTCCTTGGTGAAACAAAAAATAGGTGGCTCAGTCTTCAGCAGCTTGCAGAGACAGTCTTGTTTAATGCAACGACAGCAAAGCAGAAGCCTCTTTGAACCTTTCAATCCCAACCACAGGTCTCCCACTTTGCCCCTGCTGTCTCTCGCAGGTGTCTCTGTGTCTGACCCTCTGGTTGCTAGTGGTTGTGCTTCTGTTGGCTGTGTATAGAGGAGTCTGGAGTCTGAAAGGGAGCAGAAGATGTAATTAAAGCACAGGTAACTAGGTAACTCTTGGGAATAGAGAGTCAAGTCTCACCTTGCCAGATTCGCCCTGGGTACGCTTCATATCCCCAGTGGCCTTTTCCTGGGAAGAGATGTGTCATGCATGACTGGACGATGTTATCTGTGTTACCAACAGTGGTTCTGGTCTCTCAGCACCTTCAGTGCTGAAATAGGGGATGCTCTGTTGGCTGTGATTTGAGGTAAGCAATTGTTCTCCTGTTACCGCCTCTGGAGTCCCACAGTCTCAGGACAGATGAGTCTTCTGCTTGCATTTGCTGTTCCAGGGACAGCAAGCAGCCTTTAACCTTGTGTTGTTTTCACTGCACTTTCCTCCTCTCAGTCATTAGCAGCATTAGCCGCCCAGTTAGTTCCATGGCATGTGACTAAGGGTGAGGAAGCTGAAGGAGCAAAGGGCTTTCTAAATTCTTTCTTTTCTTTAGAAGGCTAAGTGGCACTTAAGTATGTTCTTTGACTTCTCTGGGAGTAATGCTCAGGAATTCCCCCAAGTTTGCTGTTCTTATGCTTCCAAACAAGCTTCCTCCAATTTCTCCCCTTCAAGATTTTAAATTACATTATTTTTTTTCCTCTCCATATTCCTCTTGTTTTTCCTCTCATTATCTCAGCCATCTTTCTTTCCTTGAATCCTTCAAACATTTAAACTCTAAATCACATTTTTGTGCCTTCTCTGTTGATCTCTAAGTGAACAAGCATTTACAAGCACCTCTTTTTATAAAAGTGGCAAAGTATATAAGACACATCCAGTATATGCGGTATTAAAAAAGAGCTAATCATTGGATAGATTAGAAAGTAGGTTCCTTACCTTGGGTAAAACCAGAAATTTTTAAAAAATTGCATCTTCTAGTATAGAAGACGTTTATAGTACTCCTCTGTGACTTAAGGCTACCTTCCACGTTCCTAGACTAAGAACTGGCTTTTGAGGAGCCACTGTTCTTTCTTCCTAAACCCTATGGAAGAAGCAGTGAATTTCCCAGTGGCGAGCTGGTTTGCACACATCCCGGCAGTGCCTGAGGAAGCAGCAATGCCCGATTTCTACCATCTAATGGTTCAGACAACAGCATTCAAGCTGAGTCCTTGCTCACAACAGCTATTGAATGACAGTTTAGTATAGAGGGTTAAAGAGCCACAAGAATTCACTCTAATGGTTAAAAATACCACTTTGTGATTCTGATCATGGGGAACCATGGTTGGGGGAGATGGTGGATAAGAATTGTTTGGATTCCTGAGCTGCTCAGTGTCCTTGCTAAAGCTCTGGAGGTCAGGGGCCCAACTGGGAGGTTTTGATCTTAGTAGCAGGAGGGAGGAGAGCAGATCAGGAAGGGCTCAGCTGTCCCTTCTCCTCACCTAGCCAAAAGTTGTCCTGGAGATGACTGTGTGGAGAAAACAGTGGTGGTTCTCTTCTTCTTCTGCAGGAAGACTTTGAGCCTCATGAACCAGATTTGTAATCTTATTTCTCAGTTTCCACAGACTTGATTTTCTTTCAGTATACTTGCCTGAAATTCAAGACTCCATTTACTCCTGGGTCTGCAAATAGACTTGTATGTCTCCTAGAAACGCTTTTGTTCTAACAAAAACATGGATCTCATTTGATCTGGGCTTTGTATTTCAAACATTTAAACTCTAAATCACATTGATTTATCAGTTGACATAGATTGAACCTTTCTTTTGCTTGTACCATCTTCCTTTTGTTGTTATGAGCTTTTTTCCTTATCTTAATTATAAAATTTATCATACTTTGCTCTTTAAATTTATTACCTTGTTGCCAGGTGTAGAGACCCTGTCTCAAAAAAAATCATTTTTTATATTTAATCTATAGTTCCTGTTTGTGAGAGCTTCTTTTCCCTGATTATCTCTAATATATTAATTGTCACTTCAGTTTAATTTGCTACATGCATATTTGATAGGCATATCTTATCTAAGTCACTGATAAAAAGGATGACCGTGATGAGATCTAGAACAAATGGAAAAAGAAAAACACTATCATAGGCCAATATCCCTGACGAACATAGATGCAAAAATCTTCAGCAAAGCAGTAGTAAATTGAATACAACAACCTATTAAAAGGATCATATAGGGTGACCAAGTAGGATTTATCCCTGACATGCAAGCATTATCCAATATATGCAGATCAGTAAGTGTGAAAAAACAGAAAGTGTCTACATTTCTAGGAGTTTCAGGACTCCTCCTCTGGTTAATAGCAATCCATTTAGGGGAACTGTTTGGGCCCAGCTTTCCTGAGTTACCTATCTAGCAGTTACCAATGTGTCTGTTTTATCTACAAGATTAATATTCTTTTAGAGTAGGGGGTATGGCTCAAAGGTAGAGAACTTGCCTAGGATTCATGAGGCCCTGCGTTTGATTCCCAGTACCACAGAAGAGAGAGAGAGTGAAAGAGATTGAGAGATGGAGAGACTTCTCTGAACTCCAAACTACACCTCTAGAATACTTTGATCTGTGGATTATATATATATGTAATAAATCATATAGGTAAATATATATCATGTAAATATGTGTGCATATCATTTAAAAATCACTAAACTACTATTTCTGGATCACTGTTGCTGAGTGTTTTACATATAGTGTCATCTTTATTCTCTGTAAAAATTCTGTAATAAATAATTTAAAGGAGAGTAATGATGTTTTATGATATGACTTATACTTCATCTCCAGTGTTCAGTGCTTTCTTCTCTAGACCCTTGCTGCTTTTTATAGATGCTGTGCTGAAATTTTGCCTGTGACACCACTTATTTAATAAATAATACTGAATACTTGTTATGTGCAAGCAAGTACTGCATTATAACCTGTTAGAAATTCGAAGATGAATAAGAGATGTCACCTTTCAGAAGAGCCTATATATAATTAAATATATGAAAGAAACAACAGTCGCTTAGTGGTGGAAGGATGGAAAGCAAAAGAACTCCAAAGGAGGGTCCTGCTGAAACTCACCCAGCCTCCAGGTTCTAATGGAAGCCTGTAGAAGCCATCGTGGTAGTACAATCCTCATATGGATCTTGTCACGAGGATGGAAGATAGGTAATTGATGGACAGTTTAAATCGTGTCCCTGCCCCTGTTGGAGTGTCTTTCTGAGTTTGAGGACAAGGAGCTAGGTTGGTAGGGGTACCACTTTGAAATTGGGATACAGAGTTAAGGCCGTGTTCTCACTGTAAAGAATATCACAAGTTGACAGGAGACTGAATTCGAATAGGCTTTGGTACACTAAACACAAGGCAGTGAAGTGCAGTTGACACTGGAGTGGTGGATTCTGGTCCTCAGAGTGCTGGGTAGGGTAGAGAACTTGCTGCAATAATAAAAATCTCAGGGTGATGGGATAGAGAAAGTGACAGTCTGGTCTTGCACTTCCATAGCCTTGCCCAGATCTTATTCGGAGAGATCACGTCTTTCCTAGGCTCAAGGCATTTTCTTGGTTAGATTATGACAGAACAGTCCAAGTCCACATTCTTCTTATCCCCCCATCTCTGCCCCTACCTTCCAGTTTGAACTCCAAATTAACCTAAAGCTTCAGTCATGAAAAGTTAGGATCTGGGTTGAGCTTAGAGTTCTAAATCAAGTGAGCCTGAAAAGCCCATTTGGAAGGGTAAAATGGTTCTTGTACAGTGGGTGAGTAGGTGAGGGTGTCTGGGATATTGCCTCTGTGGTCCACTCTTCCCTGGCTCTAAGCCTGTGTTTCTGTGGCCTGGTGTTAAGATGCTTGGACTTCATAAGGGACAGTGGTCAGGAGCCTGTGGATTTGAGAACTTTCAGGAAATTAGCTCATACATGAACATTATGATCAGTACTCCAATGAGACTGGATGAAACCACTGAACACCTTTTGCCCTGGGGATCTGAGCCTTGCATTTCTTATTGAGATTTGCGAGCTGATTGGAGGTGAATGGGGCTAGAAGGCTGGAAGACTGAAGTGGAGTGTGGACTCATCCCCATACAAAGATATCCATACCAGGTCCACTAAAGGCTGGGGGACCCAGGGAATTAGAGTTCATACTTAGATGGTTCAGGGCCTTTGGGTGGGGTGAAGTGGGTTGGCAGAGTGGGTGGCAGGAGGATTAGGGCAGGAGCAAGGACCTGGGAGAATTTCCTATCATAAAACATGAAGCCTTGAACATAGAGTGGGGTATTTTTTTGTTAGGAAGGCTGTATAAGCAAAGTGTGTAACCAGTGGTACTCATATACCTAATTGTGTGTAGCACGCACAGCTCCCAGGCAGAGGAAGGCTGGAATTGCCATCTGGAAGGAGTCATTTATTTTGCTGGAAGGAGTCATTTATTTGCACCCCAGAAAGCTGGAGAGCCCATGCAGAAACTGTTGGTTTGCAGTACGCAGATGGTCTTTCAGGTCAGATATTGCCAATTCTTCTGGTCTCTCCAGGCAACTTTGTCTGAGGCTTTTGGCTGGGCAGAGTCCCAGGACATCCTCAGTCCTCTTCCAGGCAAATCTCAGACCATTTCCTCTTTCTGTGTTAAGCACTTGTCTTCTTTTTCCAGCCTGAGTGTCACATCTTTTCCTTCAGGAAAGGTTGCCATTTGTTGGTGATGGTCTTCTATCTGATCCTAGTCTGATGACTCCAGAGCCCCAGTTCAGGGACTCTGCCAAAAGGGTTGGATATAGATTCTGCACATCCTGAAAGTGAGTAGTCTTTCTGCTGCTTGGACTTAGAAAAGCAGAAGGACAGGTGACTGCAATGGCAGCTCAAAGCTAGAAGGACCCCTGGTGGATAGCTGGTCCAGCCCTCTAATTATGTGGATGGAAAAGCAGAGACCCTCAGGGAGACGGGTACTATTTTGTATCTTGCCCACCCCAGAAAGCTGGAAGCTAGGACTTGGCTCCAATCTATGGGTTTTCTATTAACTCTTATTTCTCTCCCTACCACATTGCTACTTGCAGCAAAAAGAAAAGTGTAAAAGCCCTTCAGGGCCTTTTAGTAAATGGTAGCCAGGACTCAGTGTGCGATAATTAGTGCAGGGAGCAGGGAAGGGAAGCCAGAAGGCACACTGGAGCTGGCTGTGTTCAGCTGGCTGGGTCCTGAATTGGTGGGTATTGGGATTTAGGCTTTACAGAGGCACCTGGGGTCAGACCACTTAGGTCTTTTTTGATGCACCTAGCAATATTAAATACAGTTCCAAACTAAGGAGTGACTTTGAAAGACTTTTTGTTCCTATGTTTTCATGTTCAAACTTGCAGTTGTCTCTAAAAACCCAGAGAAAATATCATCATAATGATTTAATCTAAACTTCTGTTATCTTACACACATGCATGTGCGCGTGCACACGTGCACACACACACACACACACAATCTTTGTACAATGTAAGTCCATTCACAAACATTCCCTTGACCCATGAAAATAACAGCTATTGGTTTGGATGGGGAGTCTTCTCAGTGATTTATTCATCCCACTTACATTGGTTGTCCAAAATGAGGAAAATACTAAGGTCTGTAAACCTCAGAGGGCTTGGGTTTGTAGGGGGACAGATATGTAAGTAACAGTGATGGAAGTGCTAAATACACCATAGGAAAGATATCTGGGCTGTTGTGGGATAGCAGAAGAGAGAAACAGACTCTGCCAGGAAATGGAGACGTATTTCATAAGAGCAGGTAATAGCTGATTGGGACTTGGAGACAGTAAGATTGTTTTACTGGGGGAAGGAGAGGCACCAGATAATGATAAGAGCATGAGAGGGAGGAAGAAGAGGCAGGCAGTTTGCAGAGCGCTGGCGGTGTGCTTTGGTGATGCCTGTGCTGAGGTAGCGGTGGCAGGGGAGATGTGGGCAGGGGATAAAAGCTTACAGGATTTCAGAATTTGGATGTTATATAGCTTCATGTGATGAATTAGACTTAGTATTTGCTTTGATATTATTTAAGGCTTTATTATTTTTCTCCTCAGCATTTAAAAAAAAATAATGGAACCGTTTTTTCTCTCCAAACTCATTATATATCCATCTCCAGATTATCAAACATGAGGGTATTTTTGTAAAAATGTAATTTTTTTGTCAGCTCAGTAGCCTGCACAGTGTAGGTGAAGGACAGTGTTTTGGTGCTGACTGGAGCTGACCCCAGAGAACCCTGTCACTGTGGGAGCTGGGCCATTTTCGCCACTCCTCAGTTTGGCAGTGACACAGTGGCAGTGGAGGGCCCGTGGGTAGGCACTCCAGTAACGGGAGAGGCTATAAAACCCTGGAGTGTGTCCCCAGGAGAGTGACCTTACGAAGAAAATTCTGGGAAACAAACCACAGGGAGAATTTACAGGAATTTCTGGTTGAGCCCACAGGCAAGGCATATGGAGAACAGAGAAGTAATTATAGTTTTTAAGTCTATGAAAAGATACAATGAGTGACGTGAAATAGCTGTTCTCAGTTTCTCCTTCCTGTCCACCAGGAAGGAATGGGTTTATGTGCATTAATTCAGAAGGTATTGATTGAGAACCTGCTGTGATCATGGCCCCATCCTAAGTGTGGGGCTATAATAATTACAAAATAGTAAAGATTCCTGTTCCCAGGAAACTCTAGGGGAAGACTGACCTTAAGCAAATAATTGTGCAAAAGTATAATTACAGAACATTGCGAGTACTTGGAAGGATAAATACAAGGAATGTCATTTAGACTGGAGGACCCCACGTGGAACCAGAGTCAGGTTGAGGAAAGTTGACCAAGAGTTATCCAAACAAAGACTGTGGGGTGGAAGAGTGTCCCAGGCAGGATGAAACCTGGAAAAGAATCTGGCACTTTTAAGGAGCTAAAGGAAGCTGCGTGTGGCTACTGCACAAGGTGAGAAGGACAGGAAGTGTGCTGCAAGGTGGCCAGAAAAGAATCGTAGTCAGCCTTGTAGGTCTAGGAAGGACTGAGACTTTACCTTAAGTGTAGTGAAAGGCGTCAAAGAGTGTTAAGCAGGAAATGATGTGATTCCATGTAGAAAGGTGATTCAGACAGCTCTGAGAATAATGGATTTGTGAGAGAGTGATATTAGGAAATATATATTTTGTCTTCCTCCTGTTTCCTAGCACATAACTCCTAAAATCCTTGCTATCTTTAAAGCGATAACTGTCTTTGTATCCTGCTGAGTTGACTGGTAGTTGAGGGTGCCTAGGTTTCCTCAGGTTAGGGGTTGGTTGTCAGGGATTAGAACTTTGAGTCCCCCCCTGCTCTTCAGCTTTGGGGCAAGGGAAAGGGGCTACTGAAGGTTAATTTGATCATCAGTGGTCAGTGTTGTGATTAGTCATGCCTTTCTAACAAAACATCCATGAAATGCTGAAGGACTGGATTCCGAGAGCTTGGAAACAGCCAGATGTGGAGGATCCTGGAGGTCTCATACCCAGATAAGGCACGGAAGCTATGTATGCATCTCTGCATCTTTTGCCCTGTTGGTCTCATCATCTGGGGTTGTGTATCCTTTCTGATAACCTTTATAGTAAACAAGTGTGTTCTTGAGTTTTGTGAACCACTCTAGCAGATGAATTGAACCTGAAGTTAGTCAGAAGCACAAATAAACAACACAGGCCTTGTAATTGGCATCCGAAGTGGCGTGGGGGGAGACAGTGTTGGAAACTGAGCCTTCACCTTCTGGGATCTGATCGGTTTCTATTTCGACAACCCAGTTGGTGTCCGCTACAAAAATTGATTACTTGCTTGGTATATGGAGAGAAAACCTTAAACAGGTGGTCACAGAAGTCTTCTGTGTTGAGCGCTGGGTGCGAATATAGAGGAGACGGAGCTTGCTTTTCCTAGAGTAGAAGCTGGGATAACTAGGAGTGTTTTGCAGTCATTAAAGGGAGAAATGAATAATAGTGAAGTTATGGGAAAATGGAAAGATGAAGATACATGCATTTTGAAAGTAGTTATTTGGTATTGGTTTGGGTTGGATATGGGAAGAAAGAGGTAGGGAGACGGGGAGGATGTCTTTCAGGTTTCTGCCTCAAGTAAACGTGTTGACCTCTTAGATAGTAGATAGGACAAGCCTGTAAAATCTTTCTTTCAAAAAAGGTCAAACAGAACCCATTTCAGCCCAGCCTCACAGGAGCAGCAGAAGGTGTCAGCTGTCCTCTGGCCCTACCAGTAAAAGGAGCTCATATACAGTAGCTTCACCCAAGTAAGGATTCTGGTTCTCCCACTAATGAGCAGGCTCGCAGTTTGTTCTTTCCCTCTAGGACAAACCCTAAGGAATCTCTAACTCCAGCAAACCACTAGGGGGAGCATGGCCTGCGTTCTTGTCTGCCCTTGAGGGCTTTTCAAGTTTCAATTACTTCAGTGACTGACTTGTATCAGCTTTAGTACTGATACAAGTAGCCCTGACCTCTGGCCCCTGTGCTGCTTGAAACAATGTGATATCTGGTAGGTGCTCAATAAGTGTTGGTTGGTTTAGTGAATTTTATCTTATCTACCAATGCTAGAGATGGTCTCTTGTTACTCAGCATGGAGCCTGCACAAGAGGAATGTGTGTTGTCTGCATCAGGACAAGACCAGAGGGATGGTGCTTGGATATGGGAGGAGGGAGAAGTTTAGGGATTAACGGTGTTACACTGGCCCTTCCTTCTGGTTGTCCTTTGTACTTGAGATTCTAGGGCCTGTGAAGGATTCCTAACCTGCACCTTGGTGAGACTGGGTATTTATAGTGGGTGATTGAGTATGTCCCCTTTGAAGCTTGAATTGCCTCACTAAAGCAATAGTGTAGCTGTTAATTGAGTATCTGCCAGTCTGTCATTTCCTACTGAATTTTGTCATACTTCTACCTTTGCTTATGGCATATATTTATGTTTTAAACTCAAATCAATCAAAATCTTGTTTTGAGAATTTTGCAGTATACTGGAGATTAATAAAAATCACAAGGATTCTGGAAGGACCTGGGGCATTAAAGAATGATGGGCCTCTCTAGCAGTGTTTTGAAGGAGCATTGGAAAATGTGCCCCTTGAGCTCCCGTGTCTTCATCTAGAAGGTATGGGCCAACTGCTCCAGTGAATGTTTGTTTGATTTTTGTTTTATTTTTTTTGTGAGGAGCTGCTGAGATGCAGGGAAATTCTTACCTCAGTTCCTGATTTAAGGACTGGTTTTGACATACAGAATCCCCTCCCCTCCCCTTCCCTCTTCTCTCCTCCCCTCTCCTCCCCTTCCTTCCTTCTTTCCTTCCTTCCTTCCTTCCTTCCTTCCTTCCTTCCTTCCTTCCTTCCTTCCATCCACCCATCCATCTGTCCTGGAGATTGAACCTACAGAGGGCTGAGCTATTTCCCCAGCCCTTTTTGTTATGATTTTTTAAAAAAAAATTCAAGAGAAGCTCTCACTAAATTGAACACACTGCCCTCAGGTTTGGCATCTTCCTTCCTCTGTCTCCTGAGTTAACTGGGATTGCAGGCATGTGCCACCATGCCCAGTATAGAATCTCTTTTGATGCTTATTCCTGCCCTGTTGATTCCCCAGCTGATCCATTGTATGGATAGAAACTGGGAGGTCAGTGTCTTGCAGATGCCCAGTGAAGAGTCAGGGACTGCCGAGATCTTCTGACCTTGCTCTGCCTTGCAACTATGGTGGCACTTGGGTTCACAAACTCAATCCTCTTCATGATTCCGGATGAGAACAGGTTAAAATCTCACCATAAAGTCAACATTGAACCTAACCATTGAATTTGATTCTGTTTTTGTCCAATTTATTTTGTGTCGTGAATTGTGGAATCAAGTTTGTAAACCAAGGTACCACTGTATTCTACTTAATGTATACTAGAGAGTTGAAAGGGTTGCCCTTTTTAGATCTTATTTATTTATTGATTGATTTGTTGTTCTATACAGGGGGCAAGTAGTTTGAACCTTTGTTTCAGATTTTTATTGTTTATTATTACTATTATTTTTTGGTAACAAGGATCGAACTCACAACCTTGCGCTTGCCAGACAGGCACTTGTGCCGCTGAGCTATATCCCCAGCCTGTTTCAGAGTTTTTAAAAAAATGTATTGAATTAGTATAATACCATTCTTAACTTTCAGGCCTGCTGTGTTGAACAAATATAGGTAAGTCAAGATTTGGGAGAGTATTTTAGGAAAGTGTAAGGTGATATGTAGCCATAGGGTAGTATATTTTCCCAACCAATCTATATCTCAGATGCTGGAAGGATGGTAGTCAGGTCTATCTTATTAGTATTCAAAAAGATTATCTCTCTTCTCCTTGGAACCCAATTTTGTATCATAACTGTTTATCAGAAAACTAGCTAGTGTCCAAGGTCAAGGGGGCCCTGTACCTTGGTAGAAAGTATACAGAAGTAGGGGGTACTTGACTAGTATTTATTCTTGGTTCTTTGTCTAAGACCAGTAGCTATATAACTATGGATCAAACATTTGATGAATCTCAGTTTTCTTATCTATACAATGGTCATAAACCTATCTGTCTGCTGTATTTCAAAAGAATAAACAAAGTAATGGTTGTAAGAGAGTTACAGGCAGCAGATTACATGGGGACACTTAGAGAACCTGTTGTGCTAGCTTTTGGACAACTGCACCCAGGTGGCCTGGAGGTATCTGCAGGTCCCCAGGAGAGTAGAGGAGGCTGTGTTTGTGTCATGTTTGTTGTCCTGGATATGACTCTGGACTTGCCCAGGACTCCTATTGGCCCTGACCTAGTGTGTTTCCTCTCCATTGCAGGAAGATGAGAGACTGCTTAGGCTCCAGCAGTAGTACCATGAGTCCCTGTACTGGTTAAAGCCGTCTCCAAGACCTGGACAGGCAGCAAGGTAAGCAGACAGGCCAGTCCAGGCGAGCACCTGGGATGTGTGTGCATTTCCGCTCCGTCGGCTGCCGGAAAATCCCAAGCAACACAAACAAGTCAAGGCAGTGCATCAGGGTTCCTCCTACCCCTGCTCCAGGACCCAGAGGAAGGGCTTGCTTCCCCTCCAAGAGCTCCAGCTAGCTCCCTCCCCACCCGGCGGGGATTCTTCCAAGTTATAAAAAATGAGACACTGGAGGGGAGGAAAACAAATCGGTTCACTGTCTTCTCCTTTCTCCCCTCTGAGCTGTTCAAGCAAGTTCCCAGGAACAGTCCAGAGCCCCTGGTTGACTGGAAGGGAGGTAAGAGGTGTGGAATGCGTGCAAAAACTGAGCTGATCAAAAGACAGTGCTGTTTCATAGAAGTCTCCCAGAACTGAGAGAGAGAGAGAGAGAGAGAGAAAGAGAGAGAGAGAGAGAGAAAGAGAGAGCAGACACACACACACTCTCTCTCTCATGGTGCAGTGTGAGCTTTCGCCTTGCGCCCTGTGCGCCGCCGCCAGGAGGACAGGGTCTCCATGACAACTGGCCTGGCCGGCCCGCAGCGCTCTGCTCACTTGGCTGGAAGGAGCACCGCGAAAGGTCAGAGGAAGGAGCTGTGGGAAGCTCGCAGCAGGTATCGGGCTTAAGCCAGTAGATTTGGGGACCTTGGGCTCTCTGACCGGCTGTGGAGTGAGCCAGACTCTGCCGAGAATGGAGTGGGCAGGAAAGCACCGGGACATTCAGGTAAGGGCAGCGCCAGACTGGATTGCTCCTCTCCTTTCCTGGCTCTGGTTTTGGGCTGTTTTCTGGGCAGCAGGCGAGTGTCTGTACTCTCTGCTAAGGGTTTGGGGCTCTGGAATGATGTCATGTTCCAACAGTTGGATTCTATTAGCTCCAGGAGGAGGAAAACAGCCAATTTTCTTGACTTTGCAAATCTAGCCGATCTCACTCTTGCTGAACCTGAAGTGTTTAGGCTTCATTCTAGAAGGCATTATTTTACTTTTATTTAGTACAAAACCACAGGATATTTTTACAGAAAGACTTATTTATGTAAGAAAAAACAAAAACTCCTTAGCACTGTTTATAGTTGTTACATGGAAACCTCAGCGTCTTCAGAGGGCTTAGTTTCTTCCAGTGAATACTGTTTTGTCTTTTGGCGGTGTGTCTGACCTTTAAAAAATTAAAAAGCTAATTAAGTCCAGTGAGGAGTCTGTGGTAAGTTCCAAGTCCCTCTGGAGTGGTTATTAGGCCTGAAGGACTGTCATAGGGGTATTGGAGCTGGGGTCCCATGCCCTCTCTACCTGGTAGCTTGGTAAGAAACAAGCTGTCCTCCCTCATTAGTAAGGTGGGTCATGGCTTCCCTGAGTCATGTGGGATGGAGCTGTCTAGGGGTTGGCAGCCTCCACGGGCTGTGTCTTATCCAGATGCTGCCGAATGAGCTCTTAGCACCGCAGCTGCTAGGAGCTGGGGAAGGAGAGGCACCGTACTTGTGCCCAGTAGATTCTTTTGGTTAATATTTTAATCTCAGGGTATGCAGAATGTACTCTGTGCACTTCTTTTATTTTAATTGTTCTAAATTTCAGTAAAACTTGTTCTCACTTTGAGGAGTGATGTGTTGGAAGCTCAGTATGGCCCAGGAAGGAACACCTTCCCTAAAAAAGGTGGTGAGGTCATTTGATCATTGGTAATATTACTAGGAGGGTGAATTCTGCAGACAGTCCCTACCGGGAGACCTGGCAGATGAGCTTTCCCTTCAGCCATGTTCTGTCTTAAACTCAGGAAGCTTTGTAGATGCTTTTGGTTTTTCTCAGTGGGATGAGGGAACAGCTGCTGTCCTGGCTCTTGGGTTTTTCTTCTTGAACTTTCTGAACAGAATGTCTTTTGTATTCTGGCAAACAATGAGGGGGCCCTGCGATTAACTTCGGGTCAGCTTGCCAATGCAAGCACTGGCCATGTCCTTGATTCTGGCTCCCCAAATATGTACATGTATGCATCAGCGTTGTGGCCTGAGGGTCTGCAAGGGTGAACTCAGTAGCCCTGAACCTCAGACAAGCTACTTTTAAAGTTAATTTCTCCTTTTGAGACATTCCAGGAATCTTCTGGTTGGTTGAAACCTCTGTCTTACTGAAGCAATGTGGCATAGTACTATCGTTTAGGATTAAGGATGGGGATGTGAGGAAGAGGTCTTTGAGCCCAGTGGTCCCTTGGGGGCAATGCAAGTCCAGAATTTCAAGTTTTCTCTATTCATGCTGATGGGCTTAGGGCTTCTCCAGTTTGACCATTCCTGTACTCCCCAGCTCTCAACCCTTTCCTCCTCCTCCTCTTTCTACAGGGTCTCACTATGTAGTTCAGGCTGGCCTTGACTGCGTAGCCCAGGCTACTCTCGATATCCCGGAAGTCCTCTTGCCTAAGCTTCCTGAGTCCTGGGATTATAGGTATGCACCATCATACCTGGTCACGTTTCTTTTGATATAGAAGAAAGAATAATGAATTGGGGTTAGAAGATGTGAATCCATCACTGGCTACTCAACTAAATGCAAGCTTTAGAATATTAGTTGTATGATAGAAATAATGATAATAACTACTTCATGGTTGGGAGGAGCAAATGGGATAGTTTCTATGAAAGTGTTTTCAAGTAAAGAAGGCCTTAATAATAAAACAGATTATGAATTGAAACTTAAGCAATGGTGTAGCTGTCTTCTGGAAAGTCACTGCCTCTCTGTTCTGGTTGCCCCATTTATAAAGTGCATTATACTCTTCTATACTTATAAATCAAAAAGAGAAAATCCTTCACTGTCTGTTTGAGATAGTTAAGGAAAGAAATAGGGCTTTCTTTGGGTCAAAGAGTTTCACTGTAGACTGAGTGTCACAAATAATCCTTTAAAGATAAGGCTTTCTGTGAGTCTCTCAGCTCATGTATTGTAGAGGAGAGGGATGCTGAGAGAACCTGTGCTTTTCCAGTGTCTCCCTCGTTAAGGTGTCATGCCTTTGACTGGCTAGAAAACAGGCTGCTGGATGCCAGGGCTGGCTCCCTTGTCTGCTAGGTTCTCCTGGGGAAACTGTCTTCGGTGGGCAGAGGGGTCAGTTTGAAAGATTGGGTTCTGACTGGTACAAAGTGTTTTTGCTTTGAAGATCTCATTAGGGGCTGGGAAGTTCTTTCAGGAACTTGTAAAGCAAGCTGTAGGTTAGGGGGAAATAAAAAAGAAAAACAAGGAAGTGGGAATTCCAAGGGCAATTACCCAGCTGTGTCATGGGCCTATGCCAAGGAAGGAAATCACGGGGTGGGGAAACTCTGGGCAAGGGTGTCCCAGATCTGTCCTCTGAACCTGTAGGATATATGGTATATTAGGGACACCCTCCCTCTCCCAGCAGTCTCAGCCTTTACCATGGGACATGGGAAAACCCGGCAGCTCTGCCCCAGACTGGTTTCTGGAGAGAAGCCTCACACAGACCTCAAGTAGGCAGGATTGTCTTTTTGGTTGTTTTATTTTGCTTTGCTTTAGAAAACAGCAGTGTTCTCCTTCCAGGTGACTGACAGAACAATAGCCTCCAAGGCCTGAAAAAGTTGTCCACAGCTTAGGTTGGGCTTCAGCTGTTCCCCACTCCCCATCAGTCTGCTTCCCAGGGCTGAGTCACAAATTGGATCCCTCTCTGTTCCTTAAGGATTAAAAAGTAACATTCCTGTTCTCACTCTGTCTCTCCCCCTTCCTCCGCTTCCCTCCCTGTACACTCTCCTCCTGGGTTCCTTCTCTCTAAAATTAGAGGAATCAGTCACCCAAGGAAGTTGAAACTTGGAAATACCTTGGAGAATAGGCCAAGGGCATCCTCAGCTCTGCTGTCTGGGCCTCTGCCCCTGGAATAAAGGGGCTGGGTGAACTGTTTCAGGGAGGCACCCCAAACTGCAAGTATCATGGCCCAGAACTGAAGAGGCTGTGCGCCACTCCCAACTGCATCTGATTCTAAAAACTACTTTGGGGAGGTGGCCCGGTGCCTAAGGGAGGTGGGAGAGTGTGAGTCCCCGAGGAGTGGGATTGAGGGAGTGAAGAGGGTGTCTCCTTTCCTTTTAATTCTCTTAGCTGTTAGCTATCACTGCTCTGGTGACTCCTGATTTCCACTCTTGGGCCCAAAAGAGCATGCAGAGGTAGCCAAGCAAAGGCAATGCATATCTGAGCCTGGAGGAGGTCAGGCAGCAGCCCGCCCTCCCCAGCTCTGGCTTGGCCTCTCTCTGTGCCTCCTCTCACTGGCTAGGGGGCTGAGGGTGGGGTAGGGGAATCTGCAGGCAGATAATCGAGTTCTTTGAGATAGAAGGACCATGGAAGAGGAGAAGGGGCCAGGAGGGCATGAAAGAAAGGAAAAAAAAAAAGACCATCTGGCAGAGTTGGCAGAGATTTCTCTTTAAAGCCGATGGGAAAACTCACATTAGTGTGTGCGTTCTTCTGGGAGTAGAAAGGGGGTCTGTACATCCCTGATGCTGAAGGGGAGGCACTTTGAGCCCCAGTCTCAGTAGGTGGGTGGGGGAGAAGATTGAAGAACTCTGCCTTAGGGGAAATGTGCAGTGTAATACTGTACTGTGCTGATAGAAAAATTGGGGACCTGGGGTCTCTTTCTAGCCATATGCCTTAGAAAACTCCTGGAGATGTACGTGTGTGTGTATGTGTGTGTGTGTGTGAGTGTATGTTATTTTGAGGGAAGAGGAGGGTGCTAAATGAGTCTAGACTACCTCATTGAAAAATTACTCCAAAGATCCACCCTCTCGTTTTCTTTGGTTCTGATGTGATAAATACACTGTTATTGAGGCCTGTCGAAACTATTATGATCTATTGTCATAACTATTATCATCTAAAACTGCCTGAATATTTGATTTCACTGTCCCTATAGAAGGGTGAACTGTATGTATTCAGGGTACGGAACAGCCTTATTTCATAAGGGTTTGTCATGAAACCATCCAATTTTTGAAAAACCCAGACTCTTCTGTGTGTCCTGTCACCACTGAAGGGGATCGTAGTTGAGCCCAAGGTCGACTTACTGGAAGCCGCACAATGGATGGAAGACTGTTTGCACCTAAAAACAGTGAGTTAGTTATACTGAGAGCTGAGGCCCCAAGACCTGGAATAGGCGGAAGATTACTAGAAGAAAACAGGAGAAAGGACCCAGGCAAGGCAATTGGGGAGAGGAGGAGAAAATAGTTCTCAGGGCAGCAGGTGGAGGGAGGTAGGTGGCCTTCACAGCACAGAAGGCCGCCTGCCCCAGGATGCCCAAGGAGACCGTGTTGTTCAGGTCCTAATAAGCACTGGGATGGGGGGGCTGGCATTGAGGTTGACACCCTTGTTCATTTGTTGTCTAGCTCAGAGGTTTCTCTGGTGCCACATACGCTCTTTGGTCTGTTTATCCACTAAGTCAGTGAATACAGGGTATCTGGGCCAAGAGCTGGGGAGGATCCAAAACAAGTATCAAGCATGAGACATAACTCTCATATATGTTGTATGAGATGTTCTATTGTCCTGATTTCCTCCCCACTGCGGCCTGCCCCCCCCCCCCCCATAGTAACCTCTCTCAGTGTGATTGAGAAAGAAGAAATGACCTGCTGAAGTTTGGGGGTTTGGATGGGAGGGTTAATGACTATCTCATGATTTTAGGCTGAGAAAAAGGAGGAAAGTTTCTCTCATAGGCTCTGACTTAAAGCTCTAAGTGGCGGGAAGGAGCCATCTAGAGTGCTGGACTTGTGAGGAGGGTGAGCGTTCTGGGCCTGTGTTGCAGTTTCTCTGAGATCATCAAAGGATGGGGTATGGGGAGCGTCAGGGAAAAATTGGGGGAAAAACCCATAGAAAATCAGCTAGATTTTAGACTTTAGCTTTGCTAAGGAGCTGACTTTTGGTGTTCTTACCCTATAGTCTGACCACTGAGTTTTACAGATATTTAAGTGAAATACCCTGTAGTGTGTTCATTCAGCTGTCAGGGACGGCAATGACTTTAAATACACAGTGAGTCTGTGGTGTGCATTATGGTACCTGTGGCGGAACCGTTCGTGCTTGCGGTGAGCATCGCCCCCTGCAGGGTGGCGGGCAATGACGAGGGGCTGGCGCTGGGGTGTCTCAGAGGTCTTGGTTTAGGTTGTGACCTAGGTGTATGACCTTGGGCAAGTTATTCAATCTCTGTATCTCAGTTTCTCTGAGACATCTGTAAAAATGGATGTGATGAGAGTACTTAGCTTGTTAGAGTTATGGTAAGGAGTAAATAAAATGATACATATAAAGCTGTAAAAAAAAAATCTGTCTTGATGCCTGGAACATACATTATACAGTAATTGTTAATTTAGAGCAGCATTTTGGAGGGGAAGGCTGGTGTCTCTCATGTTGGGATTACTTCATCAGGAACAAACCCGGTTGTTTGTTTATTTATTTATTGGTACCGGGGACTGAACTCACGACCTTAGGCTTGCCAGGCAGGCACTTTCATCACTGAGCTAAAACCTTAGGCCAAGCTGTTCTTTTAGAGGTAATTTTTACTTTTTTTTTTTTTTTGATAACCAGCGATTGAACTCATGACCTTGTGCTTGCCAGACAAGCATTTATAGCACTGAGCTAAATACCTGGCCCCTACTTTGTGTTTTTTTTTAATTAAATTCTTTTTATTAGCATATGTTTGTAGTATGTACAGTTTACATTCATGTACGGGAATAGGTACATGGACTTAATGTATCTTAATTATTTTTATTTCTCTTCCCTTGCCCTGCACCCCTTCCCTCCATCTCTGGATTTCCTTCCTGTTTGCAAATGATCTGTCTCCATTTCCTATTGAGTTCTGCTTATGTACCAAGACTCCAGGAAGGTCTCTGTGGGAGTTCTACTTAACCCAGCTCACAGTTGCATCTTCATCCTCCTGTAGGATGCTTACCCTCCACGGGCACAGATAATCTTCCAGAAATTTTGTTTGCCTACCCTTTCCTGCTGACCAGTCCATATAGGGGCCCTGAGTCCTGCTTGATGTGGGGCCAGAGGCTCAGTGCTCTGGCTACAGGCTTCCTCAGCTCTCCTTCCTCACACTGTCCATGTGTCCTTGAAGATCCAGTTTAGAGCACAGGATTTGCAGCCAGCTCTGGGGATTCACAATCTGCCTTTCCCCATTATGTCCATGGAATTCTGGTGAATTACCCTCTATAAGCCTCATTGTCTTCATCTATAAATTGGGGGTTGTCACCTACCCCCCTCAAAGCATTGTTGTTGTAAGGTTTAAATGACTTTTAATAAAAGTAAAGCACTCATGCTATCAGTAAATGTTAAGTGTTGTGTCTACAACCTAGGAGTTTTTCTATCAGTACACAGTGGAACACTGACCAGGTAGTTAAGAGGATCTGAGTTTTAATTCTGGCTCTATTTTAGACTTACTGCCTGATCTTGAGAGAAGTAATTTAAGGTTTCAGTTTCCTCTTCTAGAAAGTAGAAGGTATGGATTGAATATCTCACTGATACTTTGACGTGACCTTTCAAATGTATAGTGTACGTCTTGTCTTTCCAACTAGATTTCCAGAAGTTCTATAAAATTGTTTTCTCTTTCATACTGTTTATTTCTTCAAATGACCAATGTACATAGTTTGTGCTTGAAAAGTATTTGAGTAACTTTTAACCCCATCAACTGGATTCTAGGAAGCACTTTGAATTGGTTCCTATAATTTGGAAACTGGAAACTTCTCAGGTACCAAGGGATTGATCACAACTTCGAGCAGGCCTCAGCCCTTAGAATGCCAGAAAGTACCAGTTATTAAGAAAGAAGGTGTGTTTTGCTTGATAGCTTTTGGAAAATTTTGGTTATTAGATACTTCAGGAACTTATTTGTTCTGCTCTGTGTACTTAAAATTAGTACTGCTCCATAAAGTGTGAATAAATACTGCCATTACTATTTCCTTCTCTCAATGGAGAAAAATGGCATTATTCTCAGAGTGACCCTCCCTTCTTTAGAGCTGAGTGATAAGTTGATGCCCAAAGACACATTTGTTAGCAGGGAGCCATCCAAGAGAGTGATGTGTGGAGTCCGAACTCTGAGGTCAGGCTAGGTTCAAATTTTAGCTCTGCTGCTTACTAGGTTCTCATTACTTATATATGTACTTCACTTGTCCATGGCTCGGTTTCTCTTCTGTAGAATCAAGGCAGTAAAAGTACTGTCTCACAGAATTGCAGGGAAACCTAAATGCAAAGTGCTTGTGTTAGTACTTTCTATGTTGTTGCTGAATAAAGTATTCGCAGTTATTGTTGTCTTTATTATTCACTTGTAAACTGACCAGTGCTTCTTTGTGGCTGATCTATAGGGTTTATTCTGCTGAGAAATGCTAGACTATGTGTCCTTTCTTTAACCTCTTAGGTAGATAATTAACATCAGCAGAATGGCGATGAGTGGTTTCTGGAATAAGTGTTTTCTGATTGGCGTATAGATCAGAGCTCTTATACTTTGCTTTTTTAAAGAAATACATAAACCAGAGCAGGAATCTGGCTAAACCAAAGGAGGATCTAGGCTGAGAGGACTCTCTATGATGGGTATGTTTTATGGCACTGGAGTGGGAACCTGGAAGACCCCTGTGTAGAAGATCAAGATGAAAGGTAGAAGGGTTGGTAGAAAGCTGAGGCAGAGTAGAAACCCAGAGTCAGAGACATCTAGGCACTGAAGAGTAGCAGGTATCTCTGGGCCAGTAGTTATGATTAAGACAGTCTCATCAAGACATGCTCTGGGCATGGTATCTTTCCATGAGACATCTTGGGAAGCCCCAGGTGACACATGCCTAATGGTAATCACTCTTGCACGAGTGGGGCATCTGATGAGGTTGTAATCTCTTTCTAAAGAGAGCAAGTAGCTCCTTATCTACAAGTGTAATTATAAAGAGATTTCCTTTTCCAACTGCAAGAAACAGGAACTTTTGCTGCCAAATTTAGCAGTGTTTTAAGTCCTTCAAATCTCCTTTGAGTGGTACCAAAGCTCTCAGCTTTGTTGTTATCTCTTGTTGAAATATTGCCTGGAAAGGTCATATCAACAGTGCCAATTTATGGGACTGCTGCACCCAGGCAAGCCTATGACATAATAGAGAGTTCCTGGGAATAGGTGCTTCTCAGATTTTCTCTTTTGAGTGAGACTGTGTATAATTTAAAATTCTTGTTGATTTAGAATAACAAACTCTGTGGATTAAGGTCAAATATTTTGCTGCTTCTGTAGTTTTGTTTTAATAAGCTTCCATTGGTAGGACTCAGATTCTATATGGCAGAAGAATCTCAACTTTGATGATACTTAAAGCTATCAAAACCAGGCCTCTTTGCTCCTGTTGGAGGTAAATTTCCTTGGCACAAAATCACACCAGAATTGCATCCCTGTTTCATTTATGAGCAATTTATGACCTACCATATGTTCTGATGGAATAATTAAAAGATGGTGAAGAATTCAGACATACAGAAACCACAATGAAACTTTGTAGTCATAAACTTTAGACAAGAAGAGCAGACCCAAATATCTGTATACTATGTCACTTGCCAGAAAGGAATGGACATAGGGAAAGGAAATAAAAGAATGTGACTGACCCTAGCAGCTACGAAGAACTATATATGGGTATGACAGGAAAATACCTAGGACAGCTGAGATGATCCTGACAATGGCAGTGACCTTGGTTTGGACTCTTCGGTATGACTGACTCAGCTGCTATGTTCAGAGACTTGAGGCTTTGGAGTCTAGGAAATACAGAAGTTCCTTATATTTTTTGCTGCCTCCCATCCCCATTCATTCACGCCTTTGTGTTTAGATGTAGGAATGGGCTCTGGGTGTGAGTCATCCCTGCTGTTCAGGGTTAAGACCAACTGGGAGAGCCAGCTGCAGGGATGTTGGTGGTAAGGAGGGCCTGTGGTTTCATGTGCTCTGAGTAAGTGTCCAAGGGGAAGTGGCAGGGATCAAGTTAAAAAGAAAACAATCAGAAATTTGTGTTTTGTTTAAATCTCATTAAATGGATTCTTTTGGGGGAGGGGTGGTTGAGACAGTGTCTTATTAGTTCAGGCTGGCCTTGAGTTCAGTATGTAGACCGAGCTAGGTGCAAACTTTTAGCAGACCTCCTGCCTCGACCTCCCATGCAACACCACATTTGGTGAATGGAAATTTTAAGTCTTTTTCTTTCTTTTTTCTTTTCCTTTCCCATCTCAGAACCCACAACTGTTGGGTAAATCCAGTAGGTTTTGAAATCAGTGCTGTGCAGACTTGTTTTCACATGCAAACTCTTAAGATTACGTCTGCATGGCCTCACTGGAAGAAGTATAAAGTAGAAAATCCTAAAGACTGCAATAGCTGGGAGTGTCTGGAGCCTCTATAGCAGTTAATGTTTTGCTAGTAGATAGGCTGGGATGATTCTTTGTTGGAGTTCCCTAAGGGTTTATCTTAAGCTTTCCTGTCATTTACAGTCTTTCCTTGGAATCTTATCCTCTACTGTCAGTTGGTTGACAAAAAACAAGGAGAATCCATTGCTGCTTCTCTTTATTCAGGAGGCTGAAGCAGGAAGATTGCCAGGAGTTTGACGCTAGCTTAAACTATATAGTGAGACTGTCTCAAAAGACAAAATCAAAGGGCTGGGGATTTAGCTCAGCAGCTCAAGCGCTTGCCTGGTAAGCACAGAGTTGTGAGTTCAGTCCCCAGTACCAAAAACAAAAAAACAAAACAAAACAACAACAACAAATAAAATTTAAAAAAAAAGAGAGAAACTGAATTTTCCATTTAGTAAATATATACCTCGTATTCATTCTTTTCTAGCTGCTGTTCTATATGCTAAGGATGTAGCGATAACCAAGAGAACAAAGAGCTTGTCAGGAAGTTTAAAGTATAGTGGGAGGTAGTTCAGTAAACAAATAAATGAGATAAAGACAGCAAAAAAGTGAAGGAAATAATGATGGGGTAAAAGAGAGAGAGGAATGGCAATCTGAGAGGTTAGAGAAAGCCTCTCTGAGAAGGGGACATTTGAACTATGAGTTCTGGGGTGAGAAGAAGCCATGAATATGCAGATTTGGGGAGAATACATTCCTGGAGACAGAAAGGACTGTTCCTATTTTGTAAGACTAGGATTCTACTTTGCTGTCTCTCCAGCTTCATTTGTTCTAGTAACCACATTGCTGCTGAAGGAAAAGACCTGTGGTTGGGGAAGATTCCTTGAGAGGATGTTCTTCAGATTATTTTTAACACAGATGTACTGAGCAGAGCCCCTGACATGGGAAAGAACTTGACATGTGGTGAGACTATAAAAGAGGTCATCAGGAAGCAAGTGGGTGGAGGTTATAAGATGCTTATTCAAATAGAGCCATTGAGGCATTGTTGGGGGCTTAGAGAATCAGCATAAAAACTAGATATTCTCAGTTTGTGGCACAATTTGGAATAAAGTATGGAAATTTGGGAGATATGGCTAGCAAAGAGGAACAGTGAATCCAACTGAGAAGAGTCAAGAAAAAGTATTGGTGAACAAATGATCTTGTTTAAGGCTAGGCATGTGGTTACTCAGCTAACAGAATTTCAATGGACATATTCTGTGTAATTCTTGGGATTATGTGTTTTACAGTTTTCTGCATATTTTAGATTTATGGTATGTCATTAATTCTGTGCTAATTCTGTTCTAGGCATCATGTTTTACTAGGCATTTTTATGTCATTTTAACAAACTTCTACAACAGTGTAAATTGAATTTGTTGGTGTCCTGATATCTGCAGGAACTCAGAATAGCTCACTTGCTTAAAAATTTTAAATCTAAGTCCATGAGATCCCAAAGCGTGTGTTTTTTCTATACCTGTACTTTGATTGATACACTATATGCAGCTCCTCCTAAAATACTGTATAGAATAAGGTTCTCCCCACCCAAATTTGCTATGTTATTTACTGTCTGGTGCTCCTTTGTATCCAGTGGACACTAGAATAGATTTTGAGTGTTCATAGAATTAAATGGGTAATTTCCAACTTTCTCTGAAAGGAGTCCCTGGCAAAATTGAGATTTTGCTGGTATATATAAAAAATAATATAGGGAGTATGGCAAAACTTTGAACAGGTTTCTGTTCTTTGAACTGAAACTCAATTCTTTGAGCTGAGTTTCTGTTCTTAATCTGGTCAGGAAGCATGATGTTCCTTCACGTTAACACTCCTTGAACATTTAGATGTTTAGATTATGTTTTCTCCTATTAATGTAGTGAAAAGATGGCAATTTTAATAGTAAGAAGTTAGAATTTGTTTTTTAGAGAAATTAAATAATTTGTCAATAAAAAGCGCCTAATTTAAAATCTCTTCTAGAGCTTCAAGATTGTTGGGAATGTTTGAGGAAAGAAAATTTATTGGGCCACAATTTTGACTTCCTGAGAAATTGAATAGTGACTAGTTTCTATTTGTAGATAATTCTTTTTCTAAAGGGACTGTTCTTGTTTGGATTCTATAAATCAAGGCCCAGAATTCTGAAATGAAAATGCAGAGTATTTATAAATTCTCATTCCTTGGTGTTCCTAGTGACCCTGCTGAGATGGAATAGTTTGCAAAGGGCAGAGTGGGATAAGACTGAATTTCTGATGTAGCATCAATTCCTGATGCAGAGGAATTTTGTTAAGTAATTGGAATCTACTTTGTTGTCTCTCCATCCTCATTTGTTCTCATAACTACCTGGTTTCTGAAGGCAAAGGTCAGCGGTTGGGGAAGATGCTTTGAGAAGATGTTTTCAGATTGTTTTTTTTTTTTTCGTACCAGGGTTTGAACTCACGACCTCATGCTTGCCAGGCAGGTGCTTGTGCTGCTAAGCTAAAGCCCTGGCTTCAGATTATTTTTAACACTGATTCAGTTGAGAAGACCTTAAGTGATCACCTGCCATGAGCACAGGTGCCCGGATGAGTTAGAAGATGAGGCTGAAACCATTGGCTTGAGATCGAACCTTAAAGGACCTGAACACCTAGGAATTGGGGAATCACCATTCTTTTGAAAATAGGAAAGAAACACAGTTGGGCTGGGATTATAGAAACAAACCTATGAGACCATGTAGAAGACACAACAGGAGTAGGAGAAACCTTGCCTGTCCCATTGATGTAACTGGAGAGGTGATAATCCAGACCCTCAGAATTCATTTAGAGCAGATTATAAAGGAAGTGTAGGGCTGGAGGTCTGAACTTCACACTTGAACATGCACCAGACCGCCCTTGAGACTTTCTTTCCAATTCATTTAAGTCTGAAACAGAGCCTGAGAATTTGTAGTTTTAACAAATTTGCAAGTGATGCTTCTGCTACTGATGTGGAACCCCACTTGGAGAACCAGTGCTTAAGAGGATTGGTAGCTGAGATGCAGTAAGGGCCAGATGCTTATTGGCTTGTTTTCTTTCACTAACCTAGAATTTCCTGTCTATAAGTGTGTACTTCAGAAGTTCTTTGGTGGCTTGCTCTTTAATATCAACAAAGTCTACTGAAAAGTCTGTGTATTCACTCAAAATGATTCTTCTCACGGTATCTATATCACTTCTGGGTGAAATTTCCAGGTGTGCGCTTATTTCTAAACAGCTGCTTGTCAATTTTTGGAAAATACCCATCTTGGGTATTTGATTGTATTAGAGTAGGTGACATTTAAGCCAGGAAAAGCTCCCCACTGCCCTTGACACAGCCTCCTGGTTGGCAGGCCTGTTGTAGGAACTGCTAGCAGGCTAGGACTGAGTGTGTTCTGTTGATTAGCCAAGTTTACACAGGACATGCCTGGGAGATTATGTTTTTAGCTCAGGAGTTGAATTTCAAGGGCAAAGTCCACAGTTGGCAGTTGAAAGGCTGAAAACACCTGGAAGAGAGGATTTCATTTGGTTTTCACTTACTCAGGCCTTAGTGCCTCTTCCCACCGAGGTCAAGTTTTGTACTTGTTGCAGACCAAGCAGGTGACCTTGGGATTTTCTTGAAGCAGCATGGCTGCAGCACTGCCCCTTGCTGTCTCCTTCAGCATCAGGTGAGTTAGTAAATCTAAACCATCCTCATTTTGTTGGCATGTTTGTTTCTGAAATCTTTTCCTGAACCAGTTTTTCCCTTTTGAGGAGAGGATCTTTATTCCCTACTTTGTGGTCAGTGACTTTTGGGTTTTCCCCATGGCTCTCCTTTTCCTTAGCTTTCTGCATCAGTTTAGCATAAACACAGCTTCTGTTTCCATGTGGAGAAGGGTATTACCTGACCCAGTGCTGTGACTGTGCAATCTAATCACTCAGGACACACGTGTAAGGCGAGTAGCTCTTGATGGCCCGAGATAAGCAGCCTGGGGCTCCTGTTGACCTCGGTGCTGCCCCATGGTTGGGGGATCAGTATGTCCACACAGCTGTGGCCCATCCCTGGTGTACCTAGAACTGGGAGCTTGGTATGGTTGCTCATGTCTTGTCCCGGGGACTGGAAATTCAGAGGTGAGAAAACTGAGAGCCCATGGTGGCAGCTAGGCCTGGGATTCAAGTCTTTTCATTTCTGCTGATTTAGGACCTTGTTTTGTACCTAACATGAAGAATATGGTTTCTGATTAGCAAGCAAGTATGAAAGTGTCTCAGACTAATTTTTTTCCTAACATGTTTTTTTTTTAAAAAACTCAAACAACAAAAGCAATCTGTATCCTAAAAACTTTTATAAAAATGGAGAATGTAAGAAGAATATGAGCCTTTGCTATAAACCCGTGCTCTGTGTATTAGTCCTTTCAAGAGCTTGCAGGGCTGGGGCAAGGCTCCTCAAAAGATGGCACATGCTCTGAATCAGATTTAATGCAGGACACAGACATTTACAAGATTGGCCTGTAAAGGCTGTCCACGGAGTCAAATGTAGAAGAGTGCAAAGGATTTGCCTGAGCACTAGAGGTCCAAAGGATTCAGCTGAAGACCTGGAGCCCCCAGCAGTGACCCTTAGGAATCTGCATCAGGAGGCTGAAGGATCAGCCTTGGGTCTGTGTCTGGAGGTCAAAGGGTCAAGCACTAGAAGCTAGAAGAGTCTTGGCAGGTGGCAGAAAGGCAGGTACTAAAGAATATGCACCCAAAGCCAGGAGAGGATGCCCAAAGGGAACAGCCAAATATCCTTGAGGACAGTCAGCCACAAGGAAGCTAAGCTGAAACCCTTTCCTCTCTCGTTCTCCTTTTATACCACTTGGACAGCTCTCCACCCTAAAGTGGGTGTTCCATGCCCAGAACCACGCTGACTCAATTCAGCTGGGTGTTGTGACTCAAGTTGACAATCAGTCAATTAACTACCACACTCCAGAAACAGAATCATCTATTGTTATACTTTTAAATAATTTGTATATTAATTTCTATAAAACAAAGATTATACTCGAACAAAAATTGTAAAACAAAATACATTGGTGAGGATGTAGAGAAGTTAGAGCCTTCAAACAGTTTGGCTATTCCTCATCCTAAAATGGCCTTGTGATCCACCAATTGCCCTCTGGGTGTGTACCTAGAAAAACTGAAAACAGGGACTCAGGTACGTGAATGCCAGTCCTCACTGCAGGATGATCATAGAGCGCGATGCATGGACAACGAAATATGTACATGTATAATTTCCACCATAAAAAGGAACAAAATTCAGATACATGTTATAACATAGATGAGCCTTGAAAACAGTGTGCTACCTGAAATAAAATACCTAAACAATCCATTGACAGAGAGTAGAGTAGAGGTTGCGTGGAGCTTAGAGAGAGGGAATGGGGAGTTACTGCTCAGTGGTTGCAGTGTTACTGGGGTAATGAAAAAGTTTTGGAAATAGTGGTGCTGGTTGCATAACTCTGTGAGTGTAATTAATGGCACTGAATTGTATGTGCACTAACTGACTGAAGTGGCAAATTTTGTATTATGTATTTTCCCACAAAAGAAAAAGTATATAATACTTTACTGAAATTTATAATTTACTCAAATAATTCTCCATGGGTATTCTTCTTATCCTTACATCGCTTTTAACAGGAACATCATGTTTCTTCAGAGAGGTGTATCATACTGGTAATTTATTTAATCATGACCCTGATGATGGACATTTGAGTTGCTTCCAGTTTTTCCTGTTATAAACAGTGTTGGAATAAACAGCAGCAAACAGCAGTCTTTGCGCATATATTCTAGTACTTGTGTTTCCTGAAGCTAAATTCCTAGAAGAGAAGATTTCCTGATCAAAGGAGGTACTCATTTATGTTAATAAAGATTGCCAAACTGCTTTCTAAAGAAGTTGCATCAACTTTTTATTCAACAGTATGTAAAGGTACCCGATTCCACCACACCCTTGCTGACATGGGTATTATAAATTCTTTACATCTTTGCTAATCTGATAGGTAAGAAAGAACTCATTACTTTATTAGGATTTTAAAAATTATTAGTGAAATTGTCTAACTTTGTATGCTTACCGGCACTTGTTTTAATTCTGTTGTGTTTTATTCTGTCAAATTATGTTGTTCAGTGGGCTGGGGATATAGCTCAGTGGCATAGTGCCTGCCTGCCCAGCATGAGGTCCTGAGTGCATTTCCTGGTACCAAAATAAATAATAAAGTACGTTGTTCATTTTTGTTGTTATTGTAGATTTGTAAGAGCTCGTACATATATGTTACATTAGGACTCTTCGGTGTATGTGTTACTGGCATTTTTTCTCAGTTTTTTCTTAATTTTTTACTTTGTTTATAATAGCTATTTGCATTTCATGTTTTAAATTTTTATGTAGGCAAATATATATTATTTTCCCTTATGTTTTCCCCTTCTTTGTGCCTTTTGAGTTTGTGTGTTATATTTTAACAAGTTTTCTTCATCAGAATTATGAAAGTACTTCATGATTTCTTATAGGGTTTTATGATTCCAGTTTTTATGTTTTAACTAATTTTTCTTTTTGAATAAAGTATAGAATTAAATTTTGTTGATTAAAAACTAATAACTTTTTTGTATTAAATTTATTTTTTATTTAAAATTTGTAAACTTTTCACACCATTGTTTTTGAATTGAGAATACCTATAGTCAAATTCTTTTAATATTTCCTATTTAGAATATATTATAACCATTAAAAACATTTTATGCAACATTTATAAAGGGACATGATTCAGTTTGCAGAGAAAAAAAAGATTTTAGTGAGAGAAGCAGATTGAAAATTATACAATTTTTCCCCATCTTAGATTCCCAATTCTGTTTTTTTGTTTGTTTGGATGGTTTCTGTATTATCCTGTAGGTAGAGCCAGATAGTTTTTTTTTTTTAATTTTGTTTATTTTATTGGTATTGATAGTTTTTTAATGCCTGTGGACAGTTGCATCAGTGCCCCCTTGGAAAGTGTTACAGTGAATCCTCTGTGCAATTGTATGAACACACTAGACCTACATATTGTGACATAAAAGCTTCTCCCTTAAATCATACCTGACTGAAGCCAGGCATTTTAGCCCATGTCTGTAATCCCATACTCTGGAGGCTGAAGCAGGAGTATTGCAAATTTGAGGCTGGCCTGCACTACGTAGAGAATTCAAGGCCACCAAAGACTAGTTTTTTAAAAAAAATCATGCTTGGCTCATTCTGGCTCAGACAGAAGCATAAATGGGAACTGATGCCAGTGACAGAGTGATGAAGAGTCAGTCCCAAGGAGTGTGTTAAGACCCAGAAAGAGTGTAACTTTGGGAGGGGAACAGCAGGCAGATGTGGGAAAATGTGGCTGCATAGAAGAGAGAGTAGAACAGAGTCTGAAGTGAAAGAAGAGGAATGCAGTTTATTGAAGATCTGCTTATATTCCAGGCACTAAGTTAATCAGGTTCTATCTAAATGTATTTTTAAAGGTAGCTTTTAGCTCTGGGTCAGTGCATTCAGAAAAGAAAAAGCCTCATTCAATGGTCAGAGTGTAATTAAGTCTGGAACTGGTAGGGAGTGTGTGGGAGACTGAGGAGAAGAGGGTTGAGTTGGCCTCTTTTCTGCTTTGACAGCCAGGAGCTCGGACAGAAACGTTCATGTAAATGGGCTAAGTAAGGAAGCAGGAGGAGAAACTATGCAGATCAGCACTCCTTGGGCCCCTGAAGCGCCAACTGCATGCAGACATGCAGTCCGCACTCTCCAGGAACTTTGTAGTGTGGTAGACAAGGCGCATTGGAGGCCACTGCGCTGTGGTGGAATCTGTGCCAGTGAGGATGTGGGCCTTGGAGCAGAGGATTGGTTCAACAGCCAGTGGGACCAGGACGAGGACTGTGAGGGCACAGTTTCACAAAGAGCGTGGTATTGGTGGGGAATTTGAAGGATGCATGTTTAAGTGGACAAGGCAGAAAGGGACATTCCAGGTGGAAAGATTAGCATGCATAAACCAGGGCAGAGGGAAGTAGTGAGAGCAGAGTGTGCAGGGAAGGATGCAGTGGTGGAGTTTGCTGTCCTTAGCTGGACGGAGTGAGCAGAGTCAAGATGAGACCACAGATGCAGGCCTGAGGCAGATGCACTAGTGTCCCGCCTACCAGCCCCCACCCCAAAACATAGTGGCTTAAAAACATCCAAGTATTTTACTGTTGTCTCATGATTCTAGGTGTTTTGCTTGGAGTCTTCTCATGTAGTTTTAGTTAGGTAGTGACCAGAGTCATCTGAAGGCCCACTCCTCACCTTGTGTGATAGATGGGCTAGGATAACTCAGGCTGCAAGGCTTCCTTGCTTTTGAATCCTGTCTCTCTCGCCCTCTTTTGGCTCCTTGTGAGCCCTTGTGTGGCAGCCTCAGGGTCACTAGGGTTCTTTCAAGGTGGCTTAGAACCTGAAAGTGACTGCTGGGGAGACCTGCTGAGTGGTTACATGACTGATGTTTCATGGCTTCCATCTCCCCTAACAGTGGAAGTCATGTGTCCTCACACAAGTCACGTTCTGCTAGGAGACAGGAATATGATATTCCAGACGTGTTTTGAAATCACCAGGACCACACAGAGAAACTTGAATTTTAAACCATAAAGCAGTTTTTCACTGCAGGTTTAATTTGCTGCTGCTTCCCATCCTTACAGTCTTGCTCTAGCCTCTTAGTAATACCTGAACTGTTATGTGTATACTGGTTAAATCACATCATTTTCTAGCTTAACTTTGTTTTGGAAGGAAACATTATCTTACTTTCTTAAAGTGAAAAACAATATTATTTGTCCTAACAGAAGGTCATTTTCAAAGTAGATGAAATCAAAACAGAACATAGTTCAAAAACTTTCAGTGAATGTGAAAATCCTCTCTTATTAAGAGATTATCAAGTGTTAGGGAAATAAAAGCAGTGAATGGGGATTTTTTCCTTAATCTAATGAGGCTTGGAAGAACCAAAAGTGATTGACTATCATATGTAGCTCCTGCCATGTAACTGTGCTGGAGTACAGTGTCACATGGTGAGTCCTATGTGGTTCCTCACATTTTAGGAAGTGCTTCTTGGGCAGTGGAGCCGCTGAAAAAGTTTAAATACAGGAATGATATGGTTAAATGTGCCTTTGGGAAAGATGCAAAGAAAGATAGAGGGTAGATTTTAAAAAATTTTATTAGTACATTTTTGCAGTATATAATGATTACAATCATCATGGAAAGGGTAGATTTGAAGAAAGGAAGATATTGAAACAGGAACATGGTTTTTAGGAGGCTGCTGTTTCAGTCAAATAATTGATGATCAGGTCGAGGTAGAGGGCAGAGATGGAGAAGCTGAGTCTAAAACACTGAGGAGGCAGGATTTTCAGGACGTGGTGATGAATTAGAGCTAGAAGGAGACGTAAAAACATCAGGAATGACTTGTAGAGCCTTGGATGACTCTGGAAAAGCCAGAGAAGAGAGAGTGTTTTATTATGGGTGAAGTGGGAAATGATGAGTTCAGTTTTAGACATTGCTTGTTCTTTTTAAACATAGCTTTACTTTTCACTTTATGGATTTGTCCAATTGTTTCTTTGGAAACTGTCTTGGTTACTTTTCTCTTTCCTTGTTGAGTCAAAATACCTTATACTGAGTTAGGGACGGGAAGGTTTATTTCTTACAGGTTGGAGGTTCAGCCCATACTCAGCTGGCTGAAAGTGGCAGGGTGGATAACAGTAAACAGCAAGCTGGAACCAGGCAAGAGAGAGACACACCTTCCCACTGGTACATCATATGCTGGCTCCACCCCTAGGTGGGTGTAGCACTCATACCATCAATCCAAGTGCTAGACAATGGACCAATCACAAATGCCAGATTTGGTGGTGTCCATGATTGAATGAGGCTTGGGGTGGGGCCACAGCACCACAGCATGTATGGTTCAGGTTGTTCCTCTTTTCCCTGTATTTTCTATGAAGTATAAATTAGATGGAAAGGCTTGATTAGATTTAGGTTAAACAGTTTGAGGGAGGATGCAATCTTTTACAAATGCTGCGGCAGATAAGAGGCATTTAATGCCTGATTGTCCCACTATTATTGATACTTAATGTGGCTACAGGTTAAAGTAGTCCAACCAGATTTCTTCATTGTAAAATAACAGTTTTTATTTTCTGACTATCAGGTAATCTGTAAGTGACCTTTGGCATGGCTCTCATGAAATCTTTCACATGAGTGGCTTTTTTTTTTTAAAACTTTTTATTAGGGGACATGTCAGACATACTCAAAATAGAGCAAATGGAAGACCCTTATACCTACCGTTGAGCTTCAGCAATTATCAACATGCAGACTAGCTTATTTTATTTCTATCCTTATTCATTCCTCCACCTTTTCCACTGGACTTTTTGGAAGTAACTTCCAGGCCTTATACCATTTTCTCCATAAATCCTTCAGAAGGTATCTCTGAAAGACCTGGATATGCTTTAGACATGTTGATTTCTGATTACTAATTTTTCTGATCAGCAGCCAGAGAATGGAGAAAATACCAGTGGTTGAATTGATTCAGAGTTAAGGCTTCGGGGGCAGGGATTTAGCTCAGCATACCAAGTGCCTGCCTGGCAAGTTCACAGGTCATGAGTTCGATCCCTGGTACCAAAAAAAAAAAACCTTACAGAGTTAAGGCTTCATAAAGAAGTGGGGCTAGGCTATGGCTTTGATGAGTCAGGGATTGTAACTTGTATGGGCACAAAGGAAAGAAGTAAGAGGAAGATCTTAAGGGAACAGAGAGGTGGCCAAGGTCAAAGAGCAGTTGTTGGTTAGTAAGAAGGTTAAAAAAAAAAATAGACAGGAAAGGAAGACTGGGTTAGATAATAGGATTTTTGAGATATGTAGTCTTGAATGAGAATTAGCTTCCAGGTTTGTCCATAGGTATGGATGACTAATGTGAAAGTGAAACTGAAGTCATGGAGCCAATCGAGATCAGGGTTACAAATTGTAGATACTGAAGTTGCCAAAGGGAAGAACAAGCTGTTAGAGTCTGGGGTATGTTAGTGCAGGAAGTGATTTGTGGCTCTCTGGAGAGTTTGAAGGTGTCAGGATAATTTGAAGGTACAGCTGGGGTATAGCAGAAGATTGGAAGCCTGGTCAGTGGTGGAAGGTAAGAAAAATACATAGCTACATTTTATACCGCTGTTAAACCTGTTATATTCTGTGATAATGCTGCCCACTGGATGGGGTTGGAGGGAACAAAAGGAGTTGGGAGTTTAAGTAAAGAAAAGGAAAGGAAGTGTACTGTGGGGTGGGGTTGGAGCAGGAAACCTTTAGAGGCGGCACACTTGATCAGTTCAGTCATGCCAGTGCTAGGCAAGTTGGCCAGAGAGCCTGTGCTCACTGCTTATCCCTGAGATTACTTTTTATGGTAGCCTTGAATGTATGTTTTCCTAGCCAGCCTTTATCAAGATTTGTATTGTGTCCTTTATACTTCACTTGTAGGAACTGGATGAGGAGAGGTCGACATGGTGCCTGTCCCAGTGTTTCTTGCTGCTAGTGACCAATTTGCCTGTTAAAGTTCTAGAAAACCACTCATACCAGGACTGAAGGAGTGACCTCTTTTCTGAATTTATCTTATTCTGAGCTTTTTTTTGGAGGGGTGGTGGTACATATTGGGGACTGAATTGAGGGCTTTTGCACTGAGCTACATTCTCAGCCCTTTTTAAAAAAGTTTTTTTTTTTTGAGACAGGATCTCATTAAATCATTAAGTTGCATAGGCAAAGCTAGAATTTGTGAGCACCGGGATTAGAAGTATGTTGCTATTATCCCCAGCACTTATTCTGAATTTTGTCTCTAAAGTACCAGGCATATGTGTCTCCTAGGTAGTACCCATTAAATTCATTGGAAAGCAACTTAGGTTTCAGAGTTCTGGAGAATTTTGATCTGAAGTCATGGGTTTGTTGATAAGCCAAACACAAGCATTTGAAAGGATAAATATTCCTGTCAAAGATGAGTATCTCTTGAAAGAACTCTTGGAGGACAGTCATTGTTGAAGGAGGAGCAATGAAAAAAGAAAAGGGAGGAAGGAAGGCTGACTTGGATAAATAGTAGCATCTTCTTGATTGTAAAGTAACAGGTCTGTGCCCTGAGGGAAGCCCCAGGTGGGCTGAGTTCTCCATGTCTTGCTGGATACCCTGTATGAAGGAGTGACAGACCTACATGCTTAAATGGCTTTTTGAGTTTTAATGTTGAGAGAGGAGTATTTTGGTTAAGTTGTGATTTTGGAGTTTGTTTTCTGCAGACTGTGCTAGAGTGTGGGGTGTGTAGTGTTAATGGCAGCTTGGCCTTATGCATTGTCTCTTGAAGGACAATGATCATTCTCTACAGGTGAAGACTCACAGAATGCACATTTTCACATGCATTACTTTTCTGTATTTGTACTGTCTTTTTAGAAGAAGAAATGAGGCAGTTGACTACCAAAATAATACCCCCCCCCACATTTTTCTATGGCCAGTAGAAGAAAGGGGAATTTTTAAATCAGATCTGACTTGGATTCTACTTTTACTAGCTAGATGACTTTGGGCTTTAGTTTTCTTACTTAGTAAAATAAAATTGGTAATATTTACCTCATAGCATTGTTTTAGAGTATTAGATGAATTAACATAATTAACACATGAGAACAATGTTTGACACATGGTAGATGACTGATATATGGAGACCCTAATCCTGTTAATAACAGAGTAACAGATAATTGGCACCAAAGGAAAGAAGAGCATGCCAGAATCCTAATCCTGCTCATTACTGAGACTGCTTCCACTCAGGTCCTGGGCAGTCTGCTTACCAGTCTCTCAAAGTAGGTAGTTTTTTCATTTCTTTCTTTTTCCAGTTTTGCATTGTAACAAAATTTATACTGATATATAAGATGATATTGGATGATATATTAGATGATAATTCTCATTGCCCCTGAATCATTTTTTCTTATTTTTTCCAATCACAAGTTTTCTTATCATTTTTATACCAAATTCCTGTGTGTGTTGATTTCTTCTAGCTCTCTTCATAAAGACTGTTAATAAAATTAAAATGCATTGCATAAAATTGTAACTCAGTGAAAACCACTGTAATGAGGAGCTGAGTTAAGGCATCCAGTTTTCTGGTGATCTGGCCGACAAACAGAGCTTCAAATGCCTAGGGGCATGGGTGTATATCATGTCCCTTAGATGGTTCTCCTTGGCATTTTGTCATGAGTTAGTAATTCAAGGCTCTGAGCTCTATTACATACACTATATTTCCAGCTAAAGGCAGATCCATAGACTTTGGGAAAGAAATGAAAGGATTGACTCCAACCAACAAAGAAGAGCCTTGTAACTTGTATTCTTGCTTATATTAACACATTATTATGTTTAATTCTTGTCTTAGTCCTGGGAGGGAAGGAGACTGACCTAATAATGTTTACTTTCCCCTTCTATACCAAGTATTGGGCTTTTCTTTCATTTCCCAGCTAGAGGCTGACTCGGTGCTGAGGGATCATGTGAACAAGCCCATCCTATTCTTCCCTCTCTTCCTCTCTGTCTCTTGCACCATAAATGTTGGGCACCATAAATGTTGGGCACAGATAGTGCTCTGCTTCATGGGTGTGACTTTCTCACTCCTAGTGACTGTCATCACTCCTAGTTCACACTAGCTGTAGGCATTTGTGCAGGACGCTTACATTGCAAATAAAGCATTAGCTTATAGTGACCAGGGAGAGGACCTAGTTGGGAGTGGGTGATGTTCCATATGTTGAAAAACAAGGCAAGCAATACTACCTACCTCCCGATGCATGTGGTGCTTCTTTGTGTCATCTTCGTTAGACAGAATGAGGAGGGGAAATTTGCATGTGTGACCTTTTACCCTCTCTTTTCCTCTTTATAGCAGTGATCCTAGATAACAGCAAAAGCTGCCATCATCTCAAGCAGTTTCTTGTTTTTTAGTGTGGTATTGAGGATCAAACTCATGACCTTGTGCTTCCCAGGCAGGCACTTAGGCCGCTGAGCTAAATCCCCAGTCCCAAGCAGTTTTTGATATGAAGAGAAACTGGTGAGTTTTTCACTGTCACAGGGACGTACTTAAGCTTTGAGGCCTAGAGATGAAGCTTGCTGGAAATGGAGGCAGCCGCTCCTTTGCTGACATCGACAGTCTGAAAGTAGGTGGGTGACTGAATTTCAGTGGACACTTAGAGCATCTCAGGGGCTGTAGCTACCTATGGTTTCTAAAAACTTTGCTCTCTGTGAGCTTGGATGATAGAGAACACCACACTGGTATGTGAATGCCAGTAGAATGTCTGTGCTAGGCACCCAGTTCTTCTTGATTAGGTGCATGTTTTAGGTTCATATTTGCCTCAATGCAAGACTGGCTTGTGATTACCACCTAGCTTACCAGCAGCCGTCTTTGCTCAAAGAACAGTGCTGAACCTACATATAAACCTTCTAAGCCTTCTTTTACCTCCAGCTCTCATTTTTATAGAACTGTTGTTACGCTTCTGCCCACGGAATCTCCTTCTTTTGCAGCTAATCTTTTTCATCATTCCAGGTAAAGCAGACCAGCTTGCCTTTATTTCCTTTTCCTTTTTTCTGCAAAATTAACTTTATTGATTTTTTAATAGTAAAGGCAATACATGCTCATTGAAGTATGTATATAAAGTAAAAATAGCAGGAAGGAAGTCAAAGCCCTGTATGATTTCTTAAATTTTTATAGATGGGTTTCATGCAGTGTAATAAAAACATTTAAATAAAAAATTTATTACAGTAAAAGACACATTGTCATCAATCCCCTCAAAATATTCTTTTGCACAGCTTATTCCCATTGTTCTTGGCAATGTGTCTTTCACTGTAATAAGTTTTAAAAATTTTAAGTACTTATTTTGCACTTACGTTTTATAACTTACTTTTTAAAATAAAATTCTTCTCAAACAGTACATATAAAACTACTTTGTAACATGTAACACCTTGTAGAATTCCACTGTGTGGATGAGTCATTATTTATATAATGATCTCATATATATATATATATATATATATATATATATATATATATATAAAACCACTGTAGACTTTTAGGTTGTTTTTGTTATTTCACCATGAAAAGCTACTATATATCTGTCTAACTGTGTGTATATGTTTACCTTCATGACAGGCATTTCTAGAAGTTCCTCTGAAAGTGAAAAATACTGTATATGTGTATATATGTATATAATTGCCTAGTGATGCACTTCTCAAACTGTATCCCTGTCATTAAGTGAATGTGACTTGTATATGTGTGTGTGTTGCTAAATTGTCTTCTGGGGTCGGCAGCACATCCAGCACTGTATAACCTGCCCAGGTTGCCAGGGTCTGCCTGACCTTGGGAACGGTTTTCTTTGTCATCTTCTGTAGTATAATAGACAAACAGTGGTAATGTCCCACATTTTCTGCCTTTTCTTTCAACAGTGCTGCCTCCCTTATTATAGCTGAGATCTGGCTTTTCCCTGAAGCCAGCTGTGGTCTCACCCTCCTGTGACCTTCTCCAGTGAAGCCACTTCCCCTGCCCCCCAACACTCACCGTGTTCCTCCCGGACTTGGCCTCTGGGCCCTTCCTGGAAAACAGCCTATCCTGTGAGAAGTTAGTCCCCTCTTCATTTCTGTCCCCTCTCCTCATTCTTGGTGCTGTTATTGTCTTTTGGCTTCACATTAGTTGCTCTTAGCCTTTTTCATATGTCCCCTTTCTGGCATTATTAGGACTTGGAAATTCTGTGCTCTGATTTTTGACTCTAAGGACTTCATTTTCATCCTCAATCACTTGGAGCGGTTCCCCTTTCAGGATCCTGAAATTCTCTATGTATACATCATTGCCCCCTCCCAACAGTTTCTACAGCTATGCTTTGGTTGGACAGGCTCTCTCTCTCTCTCTCTCTCTCTCTCTCTCTCTCTCTCTCTCTTTTTTCCCTTCCTTTCCCTTCCCTCCCCTTCCTTTCCCTTCCCTGCCCTTCCCTGCCCTTCCCTCCCCTCCCCTCTCTTCCCCTTCTCCCCCCTCCCCTCTCCTCCTCTTCTCCTCTCTTCAGTACCAGGGAATGACCTCATGATCTCTCGCTTGCCAGGCAGGCACTTACACTGCTGTGCTATATTCCTGCCCCTCTTTCTTTTCTTTCTTTCTTTCTTTCTTTCTTTCTTTCTTTCTTTCTTTCTTTCTTTTTTTTTTTTTTTCTAGGGATCGAACTCACAACCTTGTGCTTGCCAGGCAGGCGCTTTAGCCACTGAGCTAAATCCCCAGCCACCCCCCTTTCTTGAGACAGGGTCTTGCAGTGTAGTTCAAGCTGGCCTTATTTCGCTATGTAGCCTAGGTTGCCTTGAACTCACAGTGACCCTCTTGCCTCAGCCTCTCATGGACAGTCTTTTAGCTGTCTGGGAACTGCCTACTTATTATTCTGTTAAGCCTGAATCTCAAAGATTAGCATTCTTGTCATGTACTTGTTGATTACCTTAGTTCTCTCCTAGATTATTCTAGATTTGAGTACTGCTTCATCTTTTAGGGGCATAGTCCCTAACCTGTCATTTTTTTCTCGGAAAGTTTCTGATTCCCCAGAGAAAAACTAAGATACATTAATTGGCTCCTCCAAGATCATCTCATTTCTCTGTTTTTCCAACTATCGTTCCTCTTAGTCTACGTTCAGCTAAGCTTCCACCAGTATGAACATCTTGCTTTTATTCCTATGCTGCCTTTAACCTTTGTTCATGTGGTCCCAGGAATATTCCTTTATTTTATTACCATTTGTTCTTCCAGGTCCAGTTCAAGGGTCAGTCTCTGTTTGAAGTCTTCTTGATCCTTTAGTTTGAAACAATCCCGCTCTACCTAGCCCACAACATTTGGTCTCTCTAATGGTACATCCCTAAGGGAACTTAATTCATCTCTGTAAGGGTACTTAATATAGTCTTACTGGTTTTTAGTAGATGTATATGTGACTCTGTATCCATGTTACTAGACTATAAGTCCCTGAGAATGGACCCACATCCAGTGCACTTTGGTGCATGGGCAGCGTTAAGGACATTGATGCACACTTTCCTGATGTTTAGTATGTGTTCATTGAATACAGGTATGATTGTAAGTATGGATAGGAGGAGGAACCACTTACCCTGGCTGATCAGGAATGGATGATGTCCCCCTTTTCCTGTACTAGTATGTGAGTAAAGAACCAGACTCAAAGCTTGGCTTGACCAAGTAGGGGATAGTCCAAGCTCCTGCCTCACTCTGCAGCTGGAGCCTGAAGCTTGCCCTAGTGTGGCAGCAGGAGTCTTGAAGTACCAAGAGCTTCATCTGTATGTTTTGGGGGGGCTTTCAGGTTTAGGGATTTAGGCTGGTTACATTCTATGCACTGTAAGGGAGAGGATTTCAGAGTAGTGTAGCACAGATAAAGGAAACGCTCAGCATTCTCAGGGCAGAGGTCCGCAGGGCTATAGAGCATGGTGTCTCAGAGGTAAGGGTTTTATTTTCATCAAGTGAGGCCGGTTTCTTTCCTCCATACCTCCAGGGGCTGCGGCTCAATTAGATATGGGAAAAACACTACGGGCATGATTTTCCCTGCTATTTTCCCTGTCTTGAGACCTTGAGCTGTAGTCTGACTCTTTAATTTCAAATAGCCTTCTTTTTCCTTTTGTTCAACTCCTGTTTGTCCTTTAAGGCCTGGCTCACATTTTCTCTCCTGCAGGGTCCTGCCCCAAGCTGCTGCGGCCTCTTCACCCTAACCATTGTGCTTTAGAGTTTGTCGGTGTCTCTCCCGTGGCTTCTTTGCTACTGTGTCTTGTCGCCCTACTTTGGTCTGTGACCTCGAGGGCAAGAATTATCTCTGCTTTTTTTTTTTTTTTTTTTCAGCTAAAAGCAAAGTAGTGATCAGTAATTCCTGTTGATTTTATTGGCAGCCTAGTAATGGACCTTTGGAGATGATCAGTTGCAGAAAAGCTGAAGACAGGAAAGGATGTAAAAGTGAAACAGCTTTAGCTGCTTTCCAGAGTAGGTCTAGGGAGACAGTGCACTCTCATCTTTCAGTATCCAGGGGAGGAGACTGGGTTTCTCTATTTCTGGCTCTTAAAGATCTGCCTTCTAGTAAAAGTCAGGGTCCAGGCTGGTGAGGCAATGAGGTGCCGGTGTATGGTCTCCAAGGAAGAAGGGAGAGAGGTGTGATGGCTCAGGCCCATGCAGTGGTGACTAACTTGGGTGAGCTAGTATATGTCTCCCAGTCCTCCTGGGATGTGGGTGCTCTAGGCACACATAGTTGATGGGGGCAGGAAGGATCCCTGACTGGTCCTTTGCTGAGCTGGAAGCAGGGTGGGAAGCAGCAAGCCAGTTGGCAGACTTGCCTTTCTGCCTTAAAGTACTTTGTTTCTGTTGCTAACAACAGACATGGGTAGTGTAAATAAAACTCAGACACAGTGACATCGACACATATGTGGAGACTGAAAATTTGAGTTGTCGGGGGAGGGGGAAGGGCTGAGGTGGACAAGGGCTGAAAATGTGTAGCTGAGTCTTGGAGCATGCGTAGTGTACCCAGGGTCCTCTCTCCATCTTGGGCCATGGGACTGCCAGTAGGACTAGCTGTGTGGGAGGACCATCTGAGGGTCTCGAGGCCGCAGGATTTAACGATAAGGTGCCTTTTACAGTTTAGGCACTCCTCTGAGGTAGATGCTGGTGATCTGAGGGCTCGTGGCAGCTTCTCTTCTTTGTCATGTTTGTTCCTTAAGCATTTACTTACTGATGCCTGTTAGTGCTCACAGGTGGTATACGTGGATCAGCAGCAGCTGTGGCCTTGCTAGCTGAGTTTAACGCATACAAAAGCCTTGTGGGTCTGTACCCCAAGGATGTGTCTTACATTTCGGTAAGCTTCTGAAAGCCGTGAATTTCTTTAGTGTGGACTGAGATGGAATCAGCCTCTCTGCAATGGTGGTCTTAGTAGCAGAAAGCTGAACAGTTAGTGCTTTATTCAGGGGCTTGAGATTCAGTAGGTTGTGATGAGAGTGGTGATGAAGAAGGTTGTGAGTTTCCATTGTTGGAACTCTAAGTAGGGATAGGTCTTCCTATAATCCTGCTTCCGGCTCAGCAAAGGGATCAGTGAGGGATTCTTCCTGCCCCCATCAACTATGTGTGCCTGTAGCGCCCACATCCCAGGAAGACTGGGAGGCATATCCTAGCTTCCTTCCCTCCACCCTGGGTCTAACAGGTCTCTCTGATTATGTGTAGAGAAGTGCTGTGATTCTGGGGTAGGGGACTGAATTGGTGTGAATTCAGGGCATTTTCTGATATGCATAGCTTTGGGCACTTGGTCTGCAGAGCCCCCAACACTTGGGATGATTATCTGAGGATGTCAGTATTTGAAGTAGTTTTTTTTTTTTTTTTGTATGGGAGTGGGGGATCGAACTCACAACCTTACAGTTGCCAGGCAGACACTTGCACCACTGAGCTAAATCCCCAGCCCTGAAGGTAGCTCTTGAGTGGGCTCTCTTTGCCATCTCAGGGCCTTCTTTGACCATGTGCGATAGTCCTAAGGAATGTCTTACATATCAGTACCAAGTCAGTAATAGTTTCAGTCTTTGAGAAGCAGTAAGACTCTACTCCAGGCCAGGGTGAAATGTAAAAATGAATGGGACTTTTTCCTCCAGGTTTTGAGATGGTAGCATTTGTCTCTCCTGAGTTGGGAAAATGGGTTAGGACTGTCCTCTGCATTTACGCTTACACATCTGCCTTAAGGTTTCATTTTTATTTGGCTGTGCTTGTGGCTTTCTAAGGTGGGCAGTTACTGACAGCCACAGCTGCTGCTTCCATCCAGGGGCTCTAACTCACTGGTGGCTTGGGACTAGATAAGAGGCATATATCACCTGGCATTTATTACTACAGGACTTAAAAGGCCAAGGTGCATGTGAATGAGCTATCTAGTTTAATAATTTAGAAACTGTGCAAAAGTTTCATAAGCTTTATTGAATAGGACAGAGGAAGGTGAGGAGGAGAGAACCACATCTTGTCCTATAGAGAGGCCCAAGGGAGTTGCCTCCCTCCCATGTGGTGTGACCCCCATCATCTTTGTAGTCACAGTGGTGTAAAAAAAGTCTGGGAACTCCTCAGGACAATTGGTCATTCTCTCTGTTCCCAGTCTTAGGGCAGAGGTGTGAGGCCCTGAAGCTGGTCCTATGGAGGGGAGATTGATTGAGATTGTTAGAGTGAGGTGGGCCCTAGTTCGCTTAAATTTTATCTGAAGTTGATAAAGCTCCACAGCAGGGTTGATGAATGTTATTATGTCAGAGAGGATGGTAGTTCGCTTTCTAAAACACTAGGGCCAGGTGACTTCTTGGAAAGGCTGAAGAAGAGACAAGAAGACTTAATCCAACTGGATTTAGTGCCCTCCTACCCAGTCTTAATCTCCACCAATATCTTAGCAAGCCTTTGAGTTCTGGTGGTTGATTTGCTGTTCTGCACGTGCAGGTAAGCAGGCAGCTTTGTGTTGAAGCCTCTCCCAGCAGCCAGAGCAAGTAGAACTCTTGTTTTTCTTACTGTGTCCTCAGTGATTGGCCTAATGCCTGGCACAGAGGAGCTGTTTGGTCATTGTGGATCGAATGTTTTTCCAGCTTGAGCTTAAGTGGGGAGGTCTTGGATTTAATGCAGTTTGGATAAACAGAGGAAGGAGGAGAGCCTTCCAATCCTGGCAGTAGTTTGGGCACAGAAACATGGAAGCAGCAATGGACATGTTTGGAGCAGGAGGAGTCAGTCCTTCCTGAAGAGAGATGTGGGAGGGAAATGGGGACAAGGTGGTAGGCTGCAGGATGGTCAGAGACAAAAGGAAGAGAGAAACGAGACTGGTTGAAACTGGAAGAAACTGGTTTTGCTGAGGGGCAGTTAGGGACCCAAAATGACAGAATGATACCCGTGTTCCATGATGTTTACTCTTTATGACCAAAGAGGATTGAGGATGGGAGAATAAAAGAGAAATAGCTGATAAAACAGGAATACTTAATATGTATTTAGTTACTGTAGATTGTCTGGACTGTCACTCAATTAAAGTGTGTTCTGTATAACCAGAGACCGCTGCAGTAAACTAGGCCTGAAGCAGTGAACTGGAGAAAAATTGTAAAGATGATAACATAGTTCGTTTCTTCATATTTGGCTATATTTGGCTTTTATTTGGTTAAATAAGAAATGGCTCCAAGGACATCTTCTTGGGCTTTGCTTCCTAAAACTTGTCCTTGAAGCCTCTGGGGTTGTTATCTGGCATAGTTAGGGCTGCTGAGCTTTTGCAAACTCCCTGCCAGGAACTAATGTCCTTGGGCCTCAGCTGGGGTGTGTCCCCAATCCAGCCATCTGGAAGGTCAGAGAAATTAGCCACTAGAATGTGCTCATTAGTGCTGGGAGGGGTTTCAACCTGTCATTGGAATCCTAAGCCTGGGAACTGCTGCTCTCACAGGGCTTTCCACAGTTGGAACAGGCTGTTGTAGCACCGAGTGCTCCCTTATTTGGATACTAAATTTTCTGGGTGAGATTGGACTTCTTTAAGTGAGTTTTAAAGCAGCTGATATTCTTATGAGTGATTTTCAAGGAGATAGCATGACACCAGAGATATAACTTTTTTCACCTGATTCAGAATTTCCAAGCCTTTCACCTATCCACTTACAAGATGCAAAAAGAGTTCTTAAACTGTCCGTCCACCTGGGTCTCCATAGGGAAGAAGTGGGAAGCACATCAAAGCCAAAGGCAGGGCAGCCAAGGCTCAAGAGTCCATCTCCAGGGCTTGTGGGCAACTTCATCCTCAGCCCTGGGGACTTTATTTCTTGACTGTGAGGAACTGCTTGTATCCATTGACTTGGTGGATTTTTAGTTTATCTGCTCAGGTTCGTGTGGGGCCAGGGTGGGGCAGGATAGGGGTGGGGCGGGGGAGATGGTAGTGGTGCTATCAAGGGTAAAGAATCTTGTGTGGCAACTCTGAGGGCACGTATCTCCCCATCCCTGGGCCAGCTAATCCTACCACAAGCCCAGCTCTGTTGACCTTTGGTTCTGGTTGAATCCTGTAAACCTCGGGGAAGGCTTTCAGGGAATGACAGTGACATTGGCTTCTAAAGGAGGAAAGGAAAGCAGGAAGGAGAACATGTTTCTGTCAACAAAGGTGTGCTTTCACCAGTTGGAACTTGTGGTGAGGCAGCATTCGTTCAGCCCTTTGGGTGCTTTCTCTGGGCTTAGGGCCTTGCTGTATGTGAAGGCAGCTATGATGCATAGAGACAAGCAGGGCTGAAGAGTTGAAGTGAGAGCTTCCACCTGCAGTCTTCAAGAACCCAAAGTGGCGGCTGCCTCAACTGAGAACTGTTACTGCCCAGAGAGAAAGTACTTTCGGCAGTGGGAAGTCCTTTCCATACAGTATCTTATTTAATCCACACAAAAACACTTTGTGGTTGGAACTGTCATCGCTGTTTAACAGATGGGGAACTGAAGCTTAGAAAGATTAGGTGGTTCATCCAAAGCTTTGTAGCTTAGTGCAGGCGGTTTTTTTTTTTTTTTAAAACCCTGTATCTGATACGCAGTTTGTGCTTTTCCCATCATTCCTTATAGAGGAAACCATGACAAGCTCATATTTTTAATAAACTTTTTATTTTAGAATGGTTTTAGGTTTACAGAACAGTTACAAAGATAGTACAAAAAGTTCCCATAGACCCTTTAAGCCATTAGAGTTTGCTCCTCACTTTTCTAGTTAGTTTTATGAGGGTTCATCAGGGGTGGGAAACAGATCTGGAATGAGGACATTTTTTCCAGCTTGGTGATTTTTCAGCTAGGATTTTTTTGAGAGTTCTGCTCAGTAGTATATTATTTCTTCCCCAGTTCCAATGTCTTAGCTTTGCTGGACTGAGCTAGATCTGCTTTTTGTCACGTAGCTTCAGAGTTGAATACCCTGCTTTTTGAACCTTCTTGTGAAGTCAGATGGTCATTGAGTTTTGGAGAGTTGGGGCAAGCAGGTAGCTGCGGGAGGGTCTGGAGCAGCCTGGCTTCTGTGCACTGTGCTGTCTGAGGGGGTCTCAGAGGGGACTACTTGCCTGTTCAGCTGGTGTCCTGTGGCCTGGAGCCAGAGTCCTCCTGAGGGACAGACAGAGCATCTGTGTGGTGAGGCCTGTTTGCTTGATGCTCTCTTCAGCCTGTCCCGGTATGGTGCCAGGGTGGTCTGAGGTGGGTGCTGCTCTGGACCCACGCCTCAGTCCGCAGACAGGGTAATATCTGTGGGCAGCTGCTGTTTTGCTCTTGAGTCCCAGGCACATTCTCCATTTAAGGGAAAGGGGTCTGCAGTCTTCTTGGCTCTGGGTGTGAATGGGCTGGCCTGCAGTTTGCTCATGGCCTTTGCTGGATGTGCATTTTCAATGAGATCATTCCAGAATTACATTCCTGTGAAATTATATTTCACTCATGACATGAAGTTGGATTTGTGTAAAAACATTGGCATAAAATGCAGGGCTCAGAGTGGGGCAGAAATGAGAATAAGGATAAACGGTTCTTTAGAAGAAGGGGAAGACAGGAGAGAGAAAACGGTTGTTAAAGAGTTTTGCCTAAAGCTGGTACACTGCAGCATATCCAGGCAACCTTGCTTGCCACTCAGCTCATGGAAGGCTATTTGCTGTTTGCTGTCTACTGCCTGCTACTGCCAGGTAGAATGGGGTTAGAAAGGGCGGGTAGAAGGAGGAGGAAGATGCCCTTGAGGCTCCTGTGTCTCAGGTTGCTGGAAAGCTCAGGTGACGCTTATTCTCGGCGTTTAAGGTCCATTCTGTCTTTCTAGCTCGTTTGGCCTACTTTCCCACATCCAACTTTTCTCTTTCTCTCATTCTCATTCTTGCTTCTACTTACTGTGATCTATTTCTACTCATAACTCTCCTGACAACAAATGTGTGCGTTTTTTCCCCCCTACAACAGCTGGTTTGCCACAGTATTACAGTAACACACACACGCACACGCCCCACATGTTGGCAACTCATGATTATCTTACTCTGGATGATGCTTTGTATCCTCCTTCTATCTTAGCTCAGAATGCTGGCTCTCCTTTTGTTTACTGAGAGAAATCCAGTTACTGTAAAATTCATGTCAGTATTACCTTCTTGGAAATCTTTTATGCTGTCACCACGCAGTCATATTTTGGTCCCCTTGTGCTTTCACGGCCCCTTTAGTTCATGCATTTCTTACTTGGTATGTTTTACAGGACAAACACTGTTTTCCCTAGTACCTGGCTCAGGACTTGGTGAACAGTTAGTGCCTATGAAATGGCTGTGGTAGGAAAAGCTAGATATAGATGACTCATGTAGTGCAGGCTGAAATAGCCATGGCATGGTGATTAACATAGTGTAAGTAAGATCAGAGGCCAGGAGTAGAATTGCCAAAAAGATGATACATGTGTATTTCTCAATGCACACAAGTATGGAGATTTGTGGGGTAAGGAGATAGGATACCCAGTGAGTTCTGTGTTTGATAGACAAATTATAGGGCTTGGGCCTGTACTTATCCAAGGTTAGGTGAAACTATACCTGAGCAATCTTTGCAAAAATGCAGCAGAATGGAGGGGAAAGAGCTCTAGATTTGGAATTGGGGATTCTGGCTGGTGGTGTTGATGATAGTGCTTTAAGAGGTAACAATGGTGATGACAATGTAGTGCCACTGTGAAGCCGACACTATTCCAAGCTCTTTACAAACATGAACTTACTGGACCTTACAAATAACCCTGCGAGGTAGCTACTGTGGATTATTGACATATGGAACAACTGATGTCACGCTGCTGTCAAGAGCTTCTTGGCCTGATTCTGCAATAGCTGAGTGACCTTGGGGCAAGACACTTGGCCTCCCTGAGTTCCACTCTCCTTCTTTGTGGAAAGAGGAAAATACTTAGTGCTTTTAACCTTGTGGGCTTGTTGTCGGACTCAAAAGAGATGAAATATGGGAATGTGTTTAAAAAGTCTGTAGCACTCTAAAGTATTTTGGTGCCATGCTGGGGAAGAAGGGAAAATTGGAAAGTATTTGAGGTCAAGTGTTAAGCTTGAATTTAATTTGTATGCTGCTCTGAGGTGTGGGCTACAGCTGTACTTGACAGCTGGCTAGTGGCAATATCTTTGGTCATATTTAGAGTCAGGATTAGAGTCAAAAGCCAGGTCTGGTGGTGCCCACCTGAATCCCTGCACCAGGGAGGCTGAGACAGGAGGATTACTGCATGTTCAAGGTAAGCCTGGGCTCCATGGTGAACTCAAGGCTAGCGCAAACCTATACAGCAAGATCCTTCTTAAAAAAAAAAAAAAAGCCAAGAAACCAGTGTTAATTGGAATCGAATGCATATGGGACATATTTTTTGTGCTAAACTCGCCTTTGCCTCCTAGCCTGGGAAGCAGGGTGGTAGGCATTTGCATGGGCATGACAGTGGGTACATTGGGCCCTTGGGAATAATGAAGCCACTACAGCTGTTATGAGGGTAGCCTATGTCTGCTCCTATGGCCCAGCCACACACAGCAGGGATCTGCCTTCAAAATTCTATGGACTGTTGGGTGTGGCTTAGTTTTCCTCAGGTGAGAAACTGTGAGGCATTCATTTTAGAAGTTCACATCACTTTCCATTGCTGTCGCCTTGGTAATATAGACCATCTCCGAGAAAGTGGGCACTGCTGGGTGTGAGTGAGGAGTGGGGTGAAGGGAACCAAGTGAGGAGGCCTCTGGGAGACCCAGGGTGAGACAGTGTGGTGCTTAGCAGTGCACGGCAAGCAGTATTCTCTGGACCTTCTTCCAGCTAAGTAGGCTCCTCAGTGAGGTCTGAGCTCATAGCGCCTCCAGGCCTGACAGTTGCTGGATTGACTGTGATGTTTGTGTGAATAATTATAGGCCATTGAACAGAACCACTAGTCAACTACATCCCTCAAAAATGCCTAATTGTAGGCTACAAATATGAAAATATACAAGGGCTTAGATACATATCATACCTCATTACAAAGAGTGGTGACATGAGTCAGCTGTGACTTGGGTGGCTTTTAGTATGTTGGGAGCAGCTTGGTGAGCCTGCTGGCCAGTCTGGAAGAGAATGGGCTATGATGGGGCACTCTGGGAGGCTGAGACAGGAGGATCACAGGTTGAAGCCCAGCCCAGGCCACTCAGAGACTTAGTGGGATCCTGTCTCAAAATAAAAACTTGGGGATGTAGCTCAGTGCAGAAACTTGGGTTCTATCCCCAATACCACAAAACAAAACAAAACAAAACACAAAACAAAACCAAGAGGGCAGGAAGCCCTCATTGTATGCCAGGCTTAACAGAGCAAGACTGGGGACATCGGGAAAGCATGGGTTATGACCATAGCCTGTATTCACACGGGCTATGGTCACTGCTATGGTCACCGTTTCCACAGCTGTGTGAGTCTGCTTCCTGCAGGAAGGTGGGAATTATCTCCAGAAGCAGTTTACAAACCGCTCTGTGTGAACTCCTAGCTTTTGTGAGTCTAACACTTTGGGATTCAGTTATCTCACACACTCCGGGAGGTCTGTGGCACATAGTTGTTTATAAATTGCTGACATCCAAGTTTGACCCATAGACTTAGGGCAGCTGGGCTGCTGCTGCAGCAAGTGAGCCCCTGTTAGTGCTGAGCATTGGCATATCGGCTTAGCAGTTCCCATCTGCTTGCAATTACCTGGACCTTTTGTGGGGAAGGTAAAATGGGTTAGGACAGTGATCTGTGGAGGAAATTTGGGAGCTTGTGAATCCTCTAAAATGGCAGACAGCTGAGTATGGTGGTGTGTACCTGTAATCCCAGCCCTGCTGTAATCCCAGCACTCAGGAGGCTGAGGCAGGATGAGCTCTGTGAATTCAAGGCCAGCCAGAGGTACATAATGAGTTCAAGGCCAGCCTGAATTACAGTGATACCTTGTCTCAGAAGTACATTACATTATAGGACAGTATAATACAGTGGAAGACAGACGCTTCTGTGGAGGTGCTTGGAATTTATTAGATACTTAAATGGGTCTGTGACCTTAAAGTGAATACTGTTACTGTACCTGAAAGTGTGGAGTTGGGGTAATTCCCCTTTGCTATCAAAGCATTGTGGTACACCTGGTGGATGCTGTGTATTCTGCCCTAAAATGGTATTCTCTCATTGGTTCCTTTTTTTGTGTCATTGGCTCCAAAGGAGTTAGCCACCCATGAAGGGTGCAGATTTTCCTTCAGGGAAAACTCAGATAATGTTCTAAATCTGAGGGCAGATTTCCAAACAGGAATTTCAGAAATGTTTTGAGAATGTATTGGAATAAATGCGTAGGCCTCTAAGGACCACTTTGAAGAGGATAACCCTTGGTATATTTATTAATTATCTTCAGTTATATTTTCATGCCCTCAGCGGTTAGAACCAGGCCTATAACCCTAGCACAATCTAGGTTGAAGATCTTGGAATGATATCTTTGAAAACTGCTCTATAGCAATGAGGTCGTCATGCATATGGCTCCTAGCAGGATGGGGAAATTTTAAGTTCTTTTAAAAGTGAGGCCTGCAGTACTTTATTTCACCTAACTGGACCATAGTTGTTTATTGCGGGGTTGAAGGAGCCCAGGTTCCCATGAAGCCTGTGTTGGCTTGCAGTAGAATGGGGCCCTTGACATGTTCTCAGCCTGGTCGCTCTACTCTGGTCTGTCAGGCCTCTGCATGAGGTTTCTGGGAAGGAAGGTTTAACCTGATCCAGATCTTCAGACTTGTGGATAGTGGCAGTGGTGGGAGAGTTTGTCTAGAACTGTAAAAATCAAAGAATCTTGAATATTGGGTGGAATGTTAGGTGTCACCCATACCAGTCTACAAAGAGGAGGCGGATACTCTAAACTCTTCTGCCTTTTGGGTGTGTGTGCACACGCAGAACTGGAGGTGAAATCCAGCAGCATTCTACCATGAGCTGCATCCCTTTTTGCTTTTTATGTTGAGACGATCTCATTAAATTGCCCAGATTGGCCTTGAACTTGCAGTTCTCCTGCCTCAGCCTCCAACTCATTGTGATTACGGCATGTGTCACCACACCTGGCTTATCTGCCTTTTTGTCTTTTGTATTTCAAGCATGTAACTGAGTGGGTAGTGTGAGGTAAGGAATTCAAAAAGCACTTATACCTTCTGTAGTCTATGGTCATTTGTTCATCTCTTTGACACATATAAATCAACTCCTGTTACGTGTTACTTACTCTGCGTTCTGGGATACTGTAATGAACAACAGTTCTTGTCTTTCAAAGTGTGGCCTGTAATTGAAACGTCAGGAATTAACAAGGAATTATCTTCTGAAATTAGATTTCAGAAATAAAAAGTTCTTCTTTTGTTAGGCCTCTCTGGATCTTATTGTCTGAAGTCCCTTTGGGAAACTATGGAAAACACACTGAATCCCTTTTTCACATGAGAGCCTTTCAGCATTCCCAAGGCGACTGTCACCCTCCCCACGTGGGGCTTCTCTTCTCCAGGGTAAACATTCTCAGTTCCTTTAGTCATCTCTTCTGTGACATGCCTCCGAGTGCCCTCTCCATCCCGGTCACTATTCTAAGGCTGCAGTCCTGTCCTGATGCCAGTAAGGGGTCCAGAACACAACATAGGACCCCAAACATGCGCTTCCAGGGCGTGTGCCAGCCTGGAGCTGCCCCTGGGTCTCCACTTTTCTCTACTTTCTCTGGGTCCCAGGAAAAGAAAAAAAGGCCTTGCATTTGGCTGGACCAAGCATATTTCATATTTAGTAAATGCTGGAATTGAAAACTATCCTTTTTTTTGTCTCCTCTCTGTCCCTTTCCTACCCACTTGGTGTAGAGAAATCTATATACAGCCTTTTCTTTTTTGAGTCACTGCCCTTCATTACTAGGAAATTAGCATGAAAAAAAGCAAATTTCAGTTTCATAACTTTATTCTATTTTTGTCCTTTGCCACTTTCTCCATCTAACCTCCCAGCTAAAAAGACAAAAGTTATATCCCATGACATCATAAGCGTTGGTTATTGTATCAATAGCTGTGATGTCACCAAGCCAGGATTATAACCTCAAGGAAGACTGGTGGGAGGGAGTATGGCTGGCCAGAAACCTCTCAGGGAAACAAAGAGGGTACTGTCATGCAAATTTTCACTTGCATTGTCTTTTCAGCTCTGGGTGTCAGTGGAAGCCCTCTCCTAGATTCCCATCACTCCTCCCTCTCTCTGTGGATTAACGGTTTGGCCTTAGGGACACTGCCCAAAGCTGAGCGTGTGTGGAAGTCTCCCACCGGTCTGCTGGCTTCTGGGCTGGCTTAGGGTTTTATTCATGAGGTTGGTGCTGAATAGAGCTTTTCAGGGAGAGTTCAGAGGGGAGCCTGGGAGCCTAGGGCAGATGTGCATGGGGCCCTTGGGCCCAGGAAGCTGCTTTGCAGCCTCCTCTTCAGGCCAAGAAGCTGTGCTCTTCCCAGTCCTCTGCTCGCACTGTGCTGCTGCCCCGTGGCTTTGGGCAGGGTTGGGCCTGCTCTGGGAACTCCTTCCTGGCTCCTTGACAGAGACGTAAAAACACTTGCTGCAGGGGCTGCCACACTATCTCAGTTCACGGGCCTTCTTCGTGTTTCAGTGATTTTTTTTTTTTTTAACAATCCCCATAGGCCCAAAGAAATAGCTGTTTCACTTATTAAGTACTTATGTTTAAACAATTTAGTATTTTTGTATTCTTATCCTGACACACTAAGTAGCTATCTAAAAAAATTGTACACAGAAATTAAAAGGAAGATATTTTTATTTTATTTTTAAATAACCGATTTTTTTTTTTTTAAACTCATGGGGATGTATTGGATGCTACACAGTGCCGCAATACTGCCACCCTCATTTCTGATTCCCGTTGGTTTTTGTGTGGTACTTGTGTTTTATCACAGTAGCTGTTGAAAACCCAGCTTCACAAAGAAATGATATCATCCAAAAAAAAAAAAATGTAATGCAACCTAATGCCAAAACTGTGAACTTGTAGGGTGTCTGACAAATGTTGTATATTGCTATTTTTCCCTCAGAAATTTGAAGTATCTTGGCAGTACTCCTGTGAGTTGACCACAGTGCTCTTGGGCACTTTGGCATGCAGTTTAAAAACCACAGACCTGCAGTACGACTTTCTCTGCCTGGAGGAGGAATGTAAGGCAAATTCTGTCCCATTGTGATCCTTAAAGAAGCTGGAATATGGATGGACTGACTCTTTGTGTGATTTGTCATCTCCAGGAAGACTGTGCTACTAGGCCTTTGGGACTAGACCTTTGATCAGGGTCTGTAAATTTGTGAGCCCTTGTGTTCCTCAGTGGGTAAAAATGATGATGAACGTCTCCTATCTTGTCTTGAGCCCTCTGAGCTAGGTAACTTAAAGGAAAATGCGGTTAACATGAAGAAGTCAGGGGCTGGGCACTGGATCTTCTCCCTTATCTTTTTTACTCTTTATCTAGTTAGAGCTGGGCTGCAAGTATACCCGTGGGATGGAGGGAAGCTTCCTGCCAAAAGATAGGACAGAGACCAAAGGACTTGTGTTCTCTGGGGCATCAGTGACAGAGTGTAGTGCCAACCTCTCTAGACCTAAGTTCTGCCACTTATGAAACTCTGGGTAAATTAACCTCTTTGAGCCTCAGTTTCTTCATCTATGAAATAGAGATAATAATAGCTATCTCACGCATTTATTACATAATACATTTATTAATCCATAAAATAGAGATAATGATAGCCATCGCATGCATTTATTACATAATACATTTATTAATCTTTGTAATGCATTTATTACAAAGATTAAATGAGATAAACACATGCTTAGATCCAGCAGAGCGTGGTCACACAGCTGTATCTTCTACTGCATTGTAAAATTGTAGAACCATGGACTTTACCCCAAAGGGAAAATGAGCTCTGATGGTCTAAGACAGTGACAGGCAAACATTTTAATCTTTCAGTGATGCAAACAACCCGTTGAAGCACTCAACGCATGCCATAGGTCCTCCTCTGCTGGCCTAAGACTTGCAGTTTGAAAGTTATTCTCTACTACTTCATGATAATCTTGTTCTGTGAATCTGATGTCCCAAAGTCTGCTGTGCTCTGCATCCTGCGTTCTATGTTAAAACATTTTATTGAAGTATCTGTTTCCAGCTCAACACGTTTTTACAAATGAATCCATGTAACCAGCACCTAGATAAGCAATATTACCAGCATTTCAGAATCCTCCTCTCGTCTCTTTGTAGGAAATCTGTCCCCTCCACGGTGCCCACTATCCTGACTTGTGATAATACAGATTTGTTTTACGAATAGAATCATGCAGCGTGTACCCTTGATACCTTTTAGTTCAGTATAGTGTTTCAGAGATTTGCTCACGTGTAGCTGTATTCATACGAGCTCATTGTTGAGTACTTCATTATGTAAAGGTACCATAGTTTACTTTGCATTCTTTTGGTGATGGGCATTTGGGTGGTTTTCAGTTTGACCACTATTACGGATGCTATGTATATTCTTATACTTGTTTTGCATCTACGTGTGTCTGCATTTCTGTTGGGTATATATCTAGGAGAGGAATTGCTGGGTCGTAGGGCATGCATATCTTTAGCCTTTGTATATAGTACACAATATTCTTCCAAAGTGGTGGTATTAATTTATACTTCCATATCAGTATTTGAGAATTCCAGTTTTTTTTAAATTTGTGGCCTATTTTAGTACATTTCTTTTTAAAAATTAATTAATTAATTAATTAATTATTTTTTATCGGTATTGGGCATCAAACTCACGACCGCATACTTGCAAGGCAGGTGCTTATGCCGCTGAGCTAAATCCCCAGCCCCCTCCAGTTGTTTTATATCCATGCTAACAGTAGGTATCTTCTGTATGTTTCATGTTATCCATTTTGGTAAGCATGTTACAATAGTATCAAACTGTGGTTAAAATTTATATTTCCTTGATGACTGTCGAAGTTATATATCTTTTTTGTATATCTTTTGGCCATTTGGATATCCTCTTTGGTAGAGTATGAATGAGTTCTAGTCTTTTGCTGATTTTCTTTTTCTTACTGATTTGTAGGAGTTTTTTTATATATTCTAGATATGAGTACTTTGTTGGGTAGATCTACTTAAACTCTTCTCCCACTCTGTAAGTTTCCTTTTCACTCTCTAAATGCTAGTTTTAGAATGATCAGATTTATTATTAGTGTTTAATTTATCAATGTTTTCCATTATGTTATCATTTCTTGTGTCCTGTTAAATCTCTGCTTGCTCTAAGGTTTTGTCTATGATTTTTTCTAGATTTATGACTTTCCTCCCATTTACACTATTCATATGCCTTCTTTAATCTCCTTATAAACTCAGTCACTTCTGGTCTCCTCTAGCAGCCCTCTCACATATCCATCCGATAGTCCACCCGTTAGGTGTCTTTCTCCTTGCTCCAGAGCTCTGCGATTGCATAGCTATCGCAGCTCGTGTCACTCTGTACCAGAATCTTTACTTGTCTATGTCAGGCAGAATTGTGAGCTATTTAAGGGCAAAGACCAAAGCACAGCACAGTAGTGTGGGGGCCTGGTTAGGAAGACACTCTCAAAGGATTTGAGTAAGAAAGAAATGAAAGCCTTAAGAGCCCATAGCTCTTAGTCTTTATTTTTTCTACAGTATTTCACAGTCTTTCTTAATATGTGCCCCTTTATGGCGAGCATGAAGATTTACTGCACCCAGAGGCTGTGCCCCAGATTGAGAGTCAACTACATCACGGTGCTTTAGCAGGGACTGATCAGTAGTGTCCAGAACAGTAGGCATCAGTAAAGGAAGCCTAGAGAAAAGATGTTGCATTTTAGAATGGGAAAGTCATTGCAGTCTTTTCAGAGAGCTTGAGTCTGGGGTTGAAGCCACCCTTGCCTGTAGTCTTTGGCATGCTCAGGAGGGTGTGGTTGCTGCAGGTGGGTCAGACCCTTCCCCGAGAAGGCTGGTAGGGATGGAAGATGGGCACATGTACTGGAGCCCAAAGCTGTCTGCCATGTTCGAGTGCCATTCTGGGGTGGTGGCAAACGTACTTGAGGGCTTATTGTGTACCAGGGGCTGTTCTAGGCACTGAGGTTACAGTAGGGAACAAAGAGGAAAATGTTTGACCTCATGGAGCATAATTATATACACATAAAAGTAGAAAAGTCGTTTGTTGCATGGTGGTAAGTGCTGCAGAGAAAAAGAAAACAGAAACGGGGGGACAAAGTGCTGAGGACTTAGCAGGGTAGGAAAAGGTTGTAAGTATTTACAGAGTGGTCAGGAAAGACCTCATTGTAAAGATGACATTGAACCAGAAATTTGAAGGCGGTATGGCAGCCAGCTGCCTGGAGGAATGTGTCCCAGTTACAATAGGAGCGAAGGCTGTGAGATACAAGGTGCTCAGTGTGTTTAAGGACACAGTAAGGACACACTGTGACTGGAATGGAGTGTGAGGAAGGGTGTAGTTCTAATGAAGTCAGAGCCATATAGGGACCCGGATGATAAAGAACTTTGTAAGTCATTGTAAAGATTTTGGCTCTTACTTTGAGTAAACGGTTCCTGCCTTTTTGAAGGTTTTGAGCAGAGGAGGGACAAGATGCACACTGATGCCCTTGGTGGGTTAGTGTGATGGTGTAACTTCTCAAGGATCTGTTCTGATTGCTTCTATTTTCTCAATGAAATTGGAAGCAGAGTCACCCCTAAAAATGAAGATGAGTGGGGATGTGTTAAAGGTACGAGTTGGGGAAGTGAAACCCTTGGTTCAGAGACTTCTGATGTTCCCTCTGGGTTCTGAGTATCCTCTGTTTTATGGGTCTTGAAGAAGACCATTGTTTCTCAAGGGTCTTTGTGGTCTCATTATAGACAGGGCATTTCCTTTATGCTACAGGTGGGAAAATGGAGCTATCGAGACATGTCTAGTCTCTGTTATTTCCTAGTCTCCTTCCTGAGATGGTGCTGCTTGTGGATGGTGTACTTTTCTAGAATAGAGGAGGCCTCTTGCCATCCGTCAGGGGGAACTGAACCAGACTGGCGAGCATGTGTAGTGTGAGAATGAGGTCAGGACTCAGAAGCAGAAAGGCTTCAAAAAGACATTGACATTTGTACTGGCTATTTGGAGGAAAGCAAGAAGGAAATATATTTGTGTATGTATATATGTATATGTGTATACATGTATATATATATATACACATACTAACGCACACAAAATAGCTAAGATAATAGTACTGCTAATTCTATTAGTTCATTGAAAGGAACATGTAGTGCTTATATTGTTTGATCGATTTTGCATGTCTATATCCAATTTTGAAGATAACAATGTACAATATAATAACCATTGGTAATTTCCTATTGTTTTGAAATTCTGTATTGTTTTTACTCTCTTTAAAATAAAATAAAAATGAGGACATAAAATATTCAAGATAGAAGGAGCTGTTCAACAGAAGATTGGAGACATAAACACTTCTGACATGTGCAGAAGTAGCTGCTGCAGTAGTTTGATGGGGCTGGTCCGAGGGAAGTCACCCATGTGAGACAGGGCTGTGGCCTGGCATTGTCATTATCATGCACATGTACCCATCATGCTGTTCTTGACCAAATGAGAGAAGGCAGTCGGTATCCCCAGGAGCATGGTCATTTGTGAGACAAGACTCCATTCTGCTTCCTTTTTCCCTTCCTGCCTTCCTGCCTTGCTTCCCTCCCTCCCTTGCTTCCCTCCCTCCCTTGCTTCCCTCCCTCCCTTGCTTCCCTCCCTCCCTTGCTTCCCTCCCTCCCTCCCTCCCTCCCTTTCTTTCTTTCTTTCTTTCTTTCTTTCTTTCTTTCTTTCTTTCTTTCTTTCTTTCTTTCTTTCTTTCTTTCTTTCTGTGGTGACAAATTATTGGGCAAAGTGAACTCCATCATCCTAGTAGAACTAGTTTTATCTGCTTGCTGAGAGCTGGAGTGTTCAGACTGGCAGAAACAGCTGTGTCTAGGTTTTGAAACTATCTTGGAAGCAACCAGATTTCCTTTGGCCTGGAGTTGTTTTAACAAGCTCTCGCTCCAGCTCAGGTTTTTGGGAAGTGTTGAAGCCCAGCTGAAAACCTCCGCAGAATCTGTGCTGAAGTGGAGAAGGACCATCTGGTAGGAGAAAGGCATTGCAAAGTAGTTGAGGTTGAAAATGCGAATTGAAGGGGATTTTTCTGAGAGAGAGGGCTGGGAAAAAAGGTTGTGGGAGTGATAAGTGGACAGCAAAGGGATAGGAAGAGTTTTAAATTTTTTTCTGAGTATTATTCAACAGTAATAAATTAGTCTTTTCCTGTGGCTGGCTGAAGGGGATTTCAGCCTTATAAGTATCTTTTAAAAATGCCTAGCAATCCCGACCTCCCAGTAAAATCAACCCTGGTTCCCCTCCACCTGACAGGCTTATTATGCTCTTGACATTTTTGCTTGAAGAACTTTCTGGATGTAGCATCACAGAACCTGCAGCTGAAATGCCGTGATCTAGGGTCCGAGCAGTAGTGAAGGGAGAATGGTGGTCTGGCATATTTCAAGCATGGTATAGACTTGAGAAAGCCTTCCTGGTGTCCCTCTAAAGCATCTGATGTCTACTTAATCATACCAATGCACCCTTCGCTTTCCTTTTCATTGTAATCTCTTAGGCACAACAGAGCCAGAATTGCTGTAATGATGACCTTCCCTGGGTTGTGTGTCGGTGGGGTAAAGGGAAGTATAGCAGAGAGAAATGAGGGAGGCAGTTCGGGGAGATCGAAAAGATAGAAAGAATAGGACCATGGCTGTTGCTCAACTCCTACGCATAGTCTGTTCCTAGGAGCCTTCTTCCCTTTGAGAAGCAGGCAGGTGCTTGGCTGAGAGAAGAGGCAGGGAGGAGCTGTGCTGAGCTGCATCTAGGGAGCAGGGGAGCTTTTCATAGGGAATTTAGCAGAGGCCTTTCCTGCTTTAGGAAAAACAAGATGTGAGAACACGAAGGGTGATACTGAAGTGCCAGAGAGAGAGAGAGAGAGAGAGAGGGAGAGGGAGAGAGGGAGAGAGAGCATCCTGATTTAGTTGTATTTGTTAAGCTCCTTGTGATATGAGAACAGTGTTGGTTCCTGAGACTCTTTGGAGGAAGAAATTGGGGAGAAGGGAAGGAAGGTAGGGTGGAGACAGAGTGGAGGCAGCAGCCTTCCCCATGTGGGTGAAGAAATGTGCAGCAGGGAGTTCGTGAGGACAGCTGCACACTGTACAGTGCCCGCTGCCATTGTACTGGATGCAGTGTCCTGCTGCACCCAAGTTATCATAGCACACCCAAGACCTCAGGGCCCTGTGTCGCCTTTTCTGTCCTTTTGGGCTACTTCTTAAGCTGTAACTTCCACAGGGGCAGATTGCTTGGGAAGAGTCATGTGGATGTCTGCAGAAATTCTCTCATGTACCCTAGAGGCTTTCTTCATAAGGTGTTGCGACTTCCTACCTGGACTGGTAAAGAAGAGTTCTTGGCAGTGTTTGTGTTTCTGCTCAGTGGATCGTTAACCCCAGCTAGATGAAGCTTCCCTCCTTCACTAACACTCTCAGGGCTCCATCACACCTACAATGACACCTGCACAAGGTACCCGAGGGATATTTACCTACACAAGGGATAACAGATGTGCGTGTGTATGTGTGCATGTGCGTGCATGCGTGTGTGATTTAGAACTGGAAAGTGTGTGTGTTCTTTTAGAGGCATCCCTGAAACTTACCACTGGTTTGTCCTTCTTAGGCTTTGGGAAAGATCTGTGGATCAGATGATGGGGTTGGATCGCATTGCCAGAGAGGGGCTGGCCTGAGCAAAAGCAGGGAGCCTTCCAAAGTGTCTTATTTCTTGTAGCAGTGAGGGGCCTGGGTAGGGCTTTCCAGCAGCTGAGAGGCAGAGCTCTGCAGAGCTGCAGCCTCACTCACTCAGCACTCAGTGAGAGTCGGGTCACCACCAAGTGAGGCTGGCCAGGTGGAGGCCCTGGGTAGGGAGGGTCAGTGCTGAACTGACCAGGGTTCACATCTAAATGGACTACTTGGCCAGCTGTTGCTGTGCAGAAATACAGACTGTGATGGCAGGTTTTCTAAATTTTCAAGGGAAATTAAAGTCTGAATTAATTCCTTAAATGTTTATCAAAGAATTCAAAAAAAAATTTTTTTTAAAAAAGGAAAAACCAAGTGGGAAATAGCTTTGCTCTGTGTCTTTCCTTAGGAGTTTGGAATTGAGGACAGAGCGAAGAGATTGTTAGCCAGCTGGGTGGGAAGAAAAGTTGTTTTGAGATACAAGAAACCTGAGCACCTTGAAGACTGGTGGAGCTCTTCAGATGAGCTGTAGCTAAGGCTTTTTCTGGATCTAGTGACGTACCTGTTCCTTTGACATGGAGAACCGGTAACTCTGTGCAGGGTAGAGGAAGCTAAGGGGTGTGGAGGACAGAAGAAGAGCCATGTGTCCCCCTTCTTTTTGCTCACCCCTGGGCTACCTCTGGAGAACATGGTGAGCAGTGACCTTGCATACCTTTCCAAGGCCTCAGTGTGAAAACCTTGAAGGCATATAAGACCAGCCTAAAATGCTTTCTAGAAATACAGGCAGCTAGTTCCCAACCCACATATCCCCATTTGGGAGGTAAACGTGGGGCTGGGGACTGTACTTTTAACAAATGTCCATTGATTTTAAAGGAAGGAGGTGCATGCCTGTAATCCCACACTGTGGGGGACTGAGGCAGGAGGATTGCAAGTTTGATCCCACTCTGGGCAATTTAATGAGACCCTGCCTCAAAATAAAACATTAAAAAAGGGCTCGTTCTGTTTATTTCAGTTGCTTATATTCTTGCCCATTAAAATGCAAATGACTTGCCTCGCCCAGAATATAATTGATTATTACCTCATAGATGGGTCCCGTTTTTCATCTACAGTATTTATAAATTCATTCTCTTATTCTTCATTTGCCTTTCTAATGTGTGGTTCTTTGAATTGCCCTTTGGACCAATTGTAACATCGTACTGATTCCTTCATTAACTAATGAGTCAAAACATAATCTTTATACATGTTTATTTTTAAAAGTGGGGGTTGGGAATGTAGCTCAATGTGAAGGCTGCAGATTTAACCCTCAGTCTAGGGTGCCTGAATTCCTTAGGCTACTCTGACAAAGGCAACTTCTTGCAGAAGCATGACATAGGGACCCTCCATGAGCATGGGTACAGTTTTGTTCTGCTGCTCTCTTGGTTTCATCTTGACAAGATTTTTCTTTTTTCTTTTTGTGGTACAGAGGATGGAAGCCAGGCCTTGTACATGCCCTGCACGACCTCTGCCACTGAGAGACATCCCCTGCCTTTTAACTTTTTTTTTTGGAGGGGGGACAGGGTCTCACTAAGTTGCCAAGGCTGGCCTTGAGCTTGCAATCTTGTATCACCCCACTCTGCATAGATGGGATGAGAGGTGTATGCCTCCATGCCCAGCAAACTTATTTGGAGGGAGTCACATTTCTTCTGCTTACTGGTTGGCTCTGTGTTCTGAGAGTTCTTTCCACTGTGTGGCAGTTACGAATAAGACTGTTAGGAACGTTTGTGTATAACTGTTTGTATGGATATAAGTTTTTATTTCTCTTGGATATATACCTAGGAGTGGGTCCTGCTAGTTTATATAGTAATTCTATGTATAACTGTTCAAGGAATTGCCAAAATGTTTTTCAAAGTGACTATACTTTTTTTTTTTTAAATTCACAATGAATGTGGATTCAAATTTCTCTGGTCTTACTAGCACTTGTTATTAATCTGTCTTTTTACAGTTATTATAGTTATCTTACTATATATAAAACAGTTTGTCATGGGTCATTTTGATTTATATTTCCCCAATAACAGGATATTGAGTAGTGTTTTGTGTGCTTATTGACCTATTTTATGTATTTGGATACTTATTCAAGTAGTTTATCTAATTTTAATTGAGTTACTTGATTTTGAGGGATGCAGTACTGGGGATTGAACCCAGGGCCTTTCCACAGAGGTTCCCAGCCCTCCTGTATTTTTTTACTTTGAGAAAGGGTCTTGCTAAGTTATTTAAGCAGGACTTGAACTTGCAGTTTTCCTGCTTCAGCCTCCCAGAGTGCTGGGGTAACAAGAATGCTTTTAATATTCTGGAAACAAGTTCAATAGCAGATATATGATTTGCAAATAATCACTATGTTGATTGTCTTTTTATTATCTCAGTGGTATTGCTTACAGCATAGAAGATTTTTATTTTGATATGAACTATGTCTTTTTTGTTTTGTTGCTTAGGCTTTTGTTGTCATATCTAGGAAACCATGCTTAATCCAGTGTCACAAAGTTTTATTCCTCTGATTTCTTCTAAGATTTTTTTGAGTTATATTTTAACACATTTGGGTCAGTGATCTATTTTTACTTAATAATTACATGTAGTATGGGATACTTCTACTTTATTCTTTTGTGTCTGGATATCCAGCTTCCTCACTTGTTACAAAGATTCTTCTTTACCCCTTGACTTGTCTTAGAATCCTTTCTGAAAATCAGTTACCTATAAATGTGTTTCTTTCTTAAACTCTTGGTTCTATTCCATTTGTCTCTATTTATATTACTCTGCCAGTACCATTATGTCTTGATTACTATAGCTTTGTAGTATGTTTTAAAATTAGTCAGCTGAGTCTTCTGCCTTTGTTCTTGTTTTTCAGGATTGTTTTGCCTGCTCTTGGTTTCTTACATTTTCATAAAATTTTGGGATCAGATTGTCAATTTCTAGAGACCTACTGTGATTTGCATAGATATTTTATTGACTTCATGGATCAACCCTGAGAGTATTGCCATACAAAAAAATACTAATTTTTCTGATCTGTGAACATGGATGTCTTTCCATTTTAAAAGTGTCTTTAGTATCTTTCAACAATGTTTTATAGCTTGCAGTCTCCAGGACTTGGTAAATTTATTTCTAAGTGCTTTATTCTTTTTGCTGCTATTGTTAATGGAATTTTTTTTATTGCATTTGTAGATTTTTTGTTGCCAGTGCCTAGAAGTAAAGTTGATCTTTTTAACATTGATGTTGTATTCTGCAAACTACCCTGGACTTAACTGACTTTGTATCACTGTGACAAGCTACCAGAGGTAATCGGCCTAGAAAGAGGCGAGGTTTATTTTGGTCCCCTGTCCATGGTTGGTTGGCCCTGTTGCTTTGGGCCTGTGGCAGTATCAGACATCATGATTCCCATTGCATGATGGAGGTGGCTTGTTCATCTCATGGTGGTCAGGAAACAGAGAGACAGGCAGCAAGGGGCAGAGTAGTCCTGATATCCCCTTCAAGTGCAGGCATGCGGTGACCACGCGGCCCTGCCTCCTGAGGGCTCTGCAAGAGCTTCCAGTTAAGCATGGCTAGAAACCAAGCTGTTAACATATTTAATAGACATTTGAGGAATGTACCACTCACTTACTAGTTTAGTAGTATGTTTGTAAAATCCTTAGGA
>PVLA01000708.1:0-176822 GCA_004027455.1 Hydrochoerus hydrochaeris
GGGGGGAGGGAGGCTGGAAAACACTCGCTGGCTGCCGCCTCCTCTGCCCTACCTTGCAACACCTTGCAACACCGTCTCCCACCTGCACACTGCTCTGGTCATGCTGTCCTGGGTAATCCGGTTAATCCCTGAGGACAGGAGCCATATCTAATTCACTTTTGTTGTCCTAATACTTCGCATGTGATTGGCATGGAGTAGACACACCAAAAAAATGTTTGTAGAATGAACTAAATGTTTGCCCAAGGTCAAACAGCTCAGAAGTAACCTGTTTATAATTCAAACCTATGTCTTCCGGGATCCCAACCCACCCTAAACCTTTTACCCTCCTCCAGGAAGCCTTCCTGAACTTAGTCAAGGCAGTTTTCCCCTCTTGAATCCCCAGAATCCTGGGTATTTGGGCATGTTCCTATCCTGACCTGGATCAAGATCACAGCCCAGCTCTGACTCCCCCCAGCTCTGTTCCACAAACCCAGGAGGTGCTCTGTGCCTGCTGGATGTCTAAACAGAGGTGGAGGAACCAGCAGCCAGACCTCATCCAGGCCCATGGTGTCTCCTGCTTGTGGGCACCACCCTGGCTTCTGGCCCTGCTCATCCAGCCATGCTTCCACCTGGTACCAGGCCTGTCAGCCCTCACGAGGCCAGCCCAGCCCTAGTGTTCTCCTGGGGTAGGTCGAGGTGGGGCACCTAATCCTCTGCTCATTTTGCTGCAATTCAATATCAGCTTCAATTTGCACGCTCTGCTGCTGTCCTTCCTTCTTTGGGGTGAGGAGGGCTGTGTGTTCCCCACAGCAATCATGATGGTGCCTTGGGTGCTCCTCGTGCTGACCTCACCTCAGGCTCACTCAGAGCTCAACACTGGTCTTGAAGTAGAGAGACCACTGTTCTCACTGGGGGTGAGTTCCAGTTACACTTCCTAAATTTTCTGGCTGTGAAACCCAGAGCCACCCAGGCTCTCCAAGCTTCTGTGTAAATATACATAAAAGTACCTGCATATAGCAGGCATTAAAAATGTGAGCTGAGGTGTTCCCAGGCTCTGGGAAGTCCTTTATCGTATCTAACCACCCACCTGTGGCTGCAGTGTTGGCCCATTCTCTCTCCTTCCAGTTGGTGGATGCTGTGCTCTCAGGATTTTGGACAATTGAGTCAGTTCATTGTATTTCTTTGTCCATGTAACAAACAGTTATTGAGTGCCAGCCATGTGCCACCTGTTGTAGGTTTTGGAGGTACATCAGGGAACAAGTTGACAAAGATCCCTGGCCTGGTGGCACTTGCACAATAGAGCAACATACTCAGTGCATGTGGCAGATTTGTTTTGTTTGTTTTGCTTGTTATATTCTTTTTGAGATGGATCTCACTATGCACTCACTTTGTAGCCCAAGCTGGCTTCAAACTCTCATCAGTCCTATTGTCTCAGCCTCCAGAGTGCTGGGATTACAGATGTGCACCACCACACCTGGCCATGTGTCAGATTCTTAGATGGCCCCTCTCAGTTTGTTGTCCTCCACTTTAAGCAGTCAGAGAGAAAAGACATGAAAAGAAATTGTAAATGCTGAAAAACAATAATGCTAAAAAAAAAAGAGAAAAAAGTAACAATGCTTACTCTCAGATGGTACCTTCACTCCTGCCTTATTACTACTGCTTGAATTTAAGTAATGAAATTAAAAGTGGGTGCTATGTCTCAAAAAGACAACCACAGAGTTAACATAAGCCCTTCTACTGCTAGCCATATATCCAAAAGAATTGAAATCTGGTGTTCAAACAATAGCATGATCACAGGAACATTCTTCCTGGTAGTCAAAAGGCAGAAACAACCCAAATACCCATCAGTTAATGAGTGAATAATGTGCTATCTCCACAGGGTGGAATATTATTCAGCTATAAAAGGAAGGACTGAGGGCCAGGGATTTAGCTCAGTGGCATAAGTGCCTGGTTGGCAGGTGTGAGGTTGTGAGTTTGATCCCTGGTACCAAAGATAAATACATAAATAAAGCACTCTTTCTGGCCTATCTATGCAACTCAGAAAGTCTCAGAAATTTGCCTCTAATAAAAAGATAAGTCTCCAAAAGGAAGGACCAATCTGTGTTCAACTGGATGAACCTTGAAGACATTATGTTAAATGAAAGGAGCCAGACATAAAAGGCCATTTATGCCATGATTCCATGTAGATGGAATGTACAGATTGGGCAAATCCATAGAGACATTAAATAAATGAATATTTCCCAGAGTTTAGAAGGGATGAAGAATGAAAGATGAGTGCTAAGTTGGTATAGGGCTTCCTTTTGGGGAAGTGTTCTGAACCAGATAATGGTAATGGCTGCACAATATTGTGAATTTACTAAATGCCTTTGAACTGTATATGCTGGGATGGCTGAAATGGCGAATTTTGTGGGAATGGTGAATTTTGCAGTTTTAAGCAAAATGAATGTTATGGCTTGTGTCTAGATGTCCCCCCAAAGCCTAATGCAATCCTAGATAGAGCTTTTCAGAGCCGGCTGGATCTAGAGTGTGTGGTGCTGAGATTAAGTGTGTGATGCTGGGATCAAGGATGTATGATTACTAAATTAGTCCACTGACTGGTTTGGCCTAGTTTGAACTGTGGATAATGGGAAGGCCACCTGGGTGTGAGTGCTATCTACCCTAAGTGTGTATAGCCTGGATAGAATTTAAAGGACAGAAAGGGCTGCTTGTCGATTACTTGTGGTGACTACTTCTCAATTGTTGCTTGCTGCTTCACTGCTTTGCTGCCTTCTGCCTACCATGAACTATTTCTCCTCTATGATGTCTCTTTGCCATGCCACTCTGCCTTCAAGCCAGCCAGCTATGAACTGAAACCTCTACAAACTGTGTGCTAAATAAAGTTTTCCTCCTCCTTTAACCTTGGGTGTTGAATATTTTGTCTCAAAAAAGATAAAAAGTAACTGAGATAGTGTTATTCTGGCCTCACCCACACTGGATTCTTCTCTGCCCTATGTACTTCCTCTGCTTCATTCTCCCCCATCTCTTCTCTTAGTGTCCTTCAGACATCAGCCTGACCTTCACTTCCTCAGAGAGGGAACATTGGCCTTGGTGATGACTATGACACTTAGATGACACATATCATCCCCAGATTATGACATTTATACAGTGGACATCTGCCCTACTAATCTATAAGGTCCAGTAAGAAGCTGCATGTTTTGCTCCCTAACATGTGCTAGCATCTACCTCAATATATCTAGCACAGTGTTGGTGCCCAGTATTTATTTACTGAGTGCATAAATGATCATCCCTAAAGGAATTATTATTATTATTATTATGGCTTTTTGAAACAAGATCCTCATATGTAGTTCAGGCTGATCTTGAACTCACTGAGTAGCCCAGACTGACCTTGAACTCATGACCATCCTCCTGCTTTAGCTTTTCAAGTGCAAGGATCACAGCTGTGTGCCATCACACCTAGCTTTAAGGGAGTTCTAAGAGTCAACCCCCATCTCAGATGATTTCCTCATTATCACCACTGGTACCATTGATTCCTCATCAGTACCAAAACTCCTTGTCATAATTCCTACCAGACCCCACTGACAGGTCTGGACAAGGCCAACAGAAGCCAGAGATGGTAACCAGGAGAAGGAGCCAAACTTGTAAGCCACTAAGGAGCCAAGGCAGAACTAAAGGGTGAAATCCAAATTGATGATGGATGTTTAGGATGAGAGAAGTCAAATTCTAAGTTGAGCAATTGCCTGAGCTAGAACTGTGAATGTGAGTCAAGTTGACCCCACATGGGGTGGGCTGTCTAATAAATGCTTGTTGAGTAAATATGTGAATAAATAACATTCCAGGACTTCAGGGTAAGTGCCCAGCCCAAAGCAGAAGCATAATGATGGATTCAGGAGACACTAAAGAACAGCCTTAGAGATGGTTGGATTAGGCTCAAGGAAGAGGGAGACTCACAGAATGACCAGATCCCGCTGCCCATATGGATTGGCAGCTCTCAGGGAGGAGCAGGCAGTGGGGGTTGTGGTTCTGGACATCCTCATGTTATTGTTTCAGAAGACAGAAGGCAGAGATTGGGGGTGATGGGAAGCAAGGTGGAACTGAAGGGTACACGGAGCTTTGATGACGAAAGAAGGAGCCAGTGAAGGATGCTGGCTGTAGAGAGGGAATAAGAGATGGGGCTCCAAAGAAGACAGAGGAGCCAGGCTCCAGACCATAGGCTGGTCTCAGCCAGGAAGAGGGAGGGCTGTATTAGAGAAAAAAGAAGGAAAAATGAGAGTGAATGATGGGAAATGTGTATGTAGGAAGTTGAAGGAGTTCTGGTTTGGACTTTTGCTTTCTTTATGAATGCAGCCAACATGTGAGGTTGGATGAGGTGGCTCTGGAGGTGCTGGTGAAGGGATGGTATAGCTTTAATACAGAATGGAGAGAAGCTGGGGAGAGGGCCTGCTGGAATCAGAGGCCAAGACATGCCCAGGGTATGGTCCAGGGAGGCCCTGACTGAGGTGGAGAAAGGCTGGCCTTCAAACTGGGCAGATGCTAGATGCCTGCTATGTAGGAGAACAGCAGTGCTTTGAGGGCTGCTGGAGGTGGGGAGGGGGTTGTAGAACACCCAGAGAAGGAAGGCTGGTCCCTGAGAGACAGCAGATTAGGGCATGGCAAAGCTGGCTGGAGAAATAGGTATGACCTGTTAATTACAAAGAACACAGGTGCAGAATAGTTCTGAAGCCCTGAACCTGAACTTCTTTTGAGAACTCTAGCAGGTTTTTATAGGATGACATCAGCCCGAGGAGTGGGGGATACAAAAAGAAGAGTCTACACTGAATTTTTGCCACTGTGTTCCCTCTTGCCTGGTAGCCTGCCGTCGTGTTGTAGGGTGTATTCTCCCGACTTTCACTTGGCCTAGACTCACTGTGCAGAGCCTGTTTCTTTTCCTGTCTTTAATAAAACTTTGCTACTGTTTGTGCTTGTCTCCACCAATTCTTTGTTCAGGACAGAAAGAACCTAGAAACTACCTCTAAAAAGAGATCCCAGGACCCCAAAACCCAGCACTTGGTACCAAGAGTGGGGAGAGGGAGGAAGAAGACAGAGTAGAGCTGAAGCTGATGGGCACACAAACTCACAAGTGGGGTGTGATAACTGGTCACAAGATTCCCCCAACAGTCCTCTCAGCAGACCGCAGTATAAGGGGATACAGACTCCCAGAAGATGTCAGCTTTGCTGAAATTGTGGGTCTGCGGAACCTAGGAATTCCTGGCCTTGTGGATCTTCTTTTTACTCAAGTCTCAGTGTCCCTTGCTAAGATCTGATGGGTGCATAACAGTGTGAATCTACCAAAAGTCACTGAGCTGTACACTTTAAGATGGTTGAAATAGTGAATTTTCAGCCAGTGGATCTGTCCTCTGACTGCAACGACCTCTCTCCAGACCCATCTATTGGCCAGGCTACAGCCAGAGTAATGGCTGCACCCCCAGTCTCCTGCAGACAAGACCTTTTTATAGCCCGCCAGCTCTACCCCGTAGCCTGCAAGATGGGCAGCAGCCCCTGCTTGACCCTCTCACGTGGAGACCACACCTGCCTTACTCACACTTCTCACAGCCAGCCCTCTCCTGCCCCCAGGCAGCATGCAGGTGGCTGATTCCTCCTGACAGGCATTCTCCGCCTTCCAGCCTGCTCTGACACCCACCTACTCTTCTCTCAGGAAGACTGCCCCTCATGGGTGCTCCTAGAGTACCCTGAACTTCCCTGCCATGGGATTGTCAAGGCACAGTGGCCATCCTGATTCTGGTCTGCCTTCCCTTTGCACCTTGAGTACAAAGCTGGGTCTTGGATCTCTGACACCTGGCCAGTGTAAATGTTCAATAAAAAGATGTGAATGAATTGGCTGGTTTGTAGAACAGGGTTATGCTGAGCTGAGATGGTCTATTTATCTCTGAGGGACTAATTTGTTTCTGTTTCTTTTTTTCCCCATTTTAAAATTTTATTTAAAGAGAAAAAAAGCAAAACAGAAAAAGGGATAAAAACAATACAGAATTTCAGAAAAAAAATAAACAGTAAGAAATCACTAATTGATAAAAATTACATATTGTATTCTTAGACATAGTTGTTCAAGTTACAAAATTAAAGAATACAAAGTAGACATTCAAACAGTGAGGCTACAAACAGTTCTGTTCAATGATCCAACAAAAACTTAGCAACATGGTTATCAATCCTACACACTTAAACATAAATGCAGTTATATCCTTTAGAGCACTTCCTTTTCCTCCTTTTACTGTTTAAGTCCATTTTCTGTTAAGTTATATCCTGTTTCAGGCTGCTCAGTACCTTACTGACTTGTTTTGTTGTTGTTAATTACTTTTTAATCACCTTATATTATTCTGTTGCTTTGTTTTTGAGTTTCTCATCCATGCCTCATGGATCAGCTTTGGTGGAATTGGGAGTTTTTTGGAGGTATTTTGTTACTTTGTTATCTACTTTTTTTTTTAAGGTAGCAAAATATAGCAGAACAAGACAGAACAAACCCATGCGAGGCAGTGCAGTGATACTGGCACAGAACTTCACAGCAGGTCACCAGGACACCAGCAATAGGCACAATAGTACATCCTGTTCTGTTCACATTAGCTGTTCTTCCAATCAGGTAAAGCAAAATGGAAAGAAATATCAAACTTATAAAAACAGAATATTGAATAGAGCAGTACCATTAATCAGAACTGAGCAAAACAGTGATAAAAATATTTGCCTTCAAAGAGATGGTAGAAGGAAATCCCCCTTACTTGCCACAATGCATACATTCATCCTCCCAAGAGATACTCAGACCTCCAGCTCCCACTTGCTATCCGGGTGGGGATGGAGGGGTGGATCGATGTCTCATTGTTAGCCCACACTGGCAGGCCCCCAACCGCTTACCAGGGCAGCGAGCAGGCTGCCTGTTCTCCCAGCACCCCAAGTTCCGACATGATGCAGAGTTCAGGAATGGCTGATAGTTCTCGCTCTGGTGCAGCAGCGGCTTGTCTTGTTTCTGTTTCTCAATGACCTTTGTGGACAGCTACTCTGAGGGAGAAAGACCAAGTGCCGGGGATAGATCAGGAGAACCTGGAGGGTTTTCAATAACAGTTTATTCCTTACCTGGGAGCCCTGTTAAATAGGAGTGAGCACAAGGAGGCAGGCACATGTGTTCCAGGAGCTCTTTGCTCTTCCCACAAACAACCACTGTCCTAGGCTGAGGTCTCAGCCATCTTCAAGGTGGTCAGGAGCAACTATGAGATTCAAGCCAAGATCTGGGCTCTGCTGAACCAGCCATGACCACCACCACCAGCACCCCACCTTTGTGACTCACATCCCAACTAACTACTATCATTATGCCCCTACCATGTTCTCCTCACTGGGCCCCTTACCCTATGGCCACCATGACACACTCAGCACAGCTTGGTCTCTGGGAACTGCTCCTGCTGAAGACCACCTCCCTCTACCACCAGCAGTCTGGCCATGATACCAATCAAGCTTTTGCATCCATGACCTTTGCTTCTGCCCAAGGAAAAGCTGGGACCTGGCTTCAGTCATCATTCTAGGGGTTCTTTGCCCCAGAGATCCATGTCCATAACCACTGCCACTCTGTGCATGACTTCACGGCCTTTGTTTGAGATGCCACTCTAAGGTTCACAGTGTGTGTGTGTGTTTGTTTCTCTAAGAAAGGGATCATAACTACTTTCATCATTGGAATCTTACAAAGACTTGAAGCCTCCAAGCAGGCACCCATTTTTGCCCCTCAGAGAATTCCTCTTTATCCATCAAAGCTCAATTCAGACATAGCTGACTTGAGGCACTATCCCACATGCTTCCAAGCCTTTCTCAAGCACCTTATTTTTGCCATGTTCTCCTATTATCTGCCTTCTCCACTAGAATGTCAGTTCCCTGAGGGCAGGGCTCACAGCAGTTTGCCCTTCTTTTCTACAACTTCATCAGCCTACAACACATGCATCAAACTATTTCCTGTAATCAGACCATTTGTCCCACCTGTCATGTTATTCCAGAAATTGCTGCTCTATCAAGAAACCTACCCACATGGGCTAGCAGGTAAGCACTTCTTCATTCCAAGGCGATTCTCTCAATGCTCTTCACATCTCACTGCGTTAGAGGCTTAGCACTGCCTCCCAGGCAGGGAGACTGCCTCTCAGGCAGGATTGATGTGTTGTTCACTGGTCACTCATTTATTTGCCTTAGGCTTGTCTAAATATCCAACCACGTCCTCTAGGTGTTTTGATATCAAGTTCCAAATCCTCAGCAGACTCATAACATATTGCTTCTCTCCCACCTCTCACCTCATCTGGCTACTTCATTCTTCCAGAGGTGACTCTTAGGTCCCCTCCACACTCTTGTACTCCCCAGAATGATGCAAGGAAACTGTTCAAGCTGCAACATTCCCTTGCAGGACACCCTCATTCCATAGAGCTGTTCCCTCTCCTTCCATGTGTATATGTGAGTCCTCTTTTCCAAGTTCTTTCTGACCAAATCTCCCCACTCCAAACTCCCTTTCTTCCTGTCTTCAGCTCTAGAAACATCATGACACACTCTGGGTACGGTTCTGGTGCCCCATCAGAGGATGTAAGGTCCTGTCCTCAAGTGGGCTGTGCTCTATGTTAGATTCTGGGCAGAAGCAGGGGCAGAGCTAGAAAACAAAAAACTCTCAGAGGTGGCCAGGGTTATAGAAAACCCTGCTGGACCTAGTCAAGGTCCAGAAAAGTCCCACATTTGTAATCCCATGAAAAAGTCGTTGGAATTCTAGCAAGTTAATTCCAATCTACCACTTCCAGTGCAATGCAAGGCAAGAGTAAAGACACTAAGGCATATTTGTAGTTGTGGGGAGTCAAGGGGGTCCTAAATCCAGCTAGTACCATAGCTAACCAGCACAAAGGCCTCAACCCGGGGCTGAACCCAGGTTTGCTCAATTCATGAAGTGGGGAGTGGCTCAGGAATGAGTGACTGTGAGAGTGGCAGGAAGTACCTGAGTGCCATGAACTGGGCTAGGCAGGAGGCCTGAAATCACCTCTGCAATATGCAGAGAGAAACATATGCGAAAAGAGTGCTGTGCAAAACACAATGCGGAAGTATCTAACGTTTTGGGGTCAGTGCTTCAGCTCTTAGTGTAACTTTTTACGCAGTGAGAAGTCATAACCTCTTATCTCAAGGCTCATCCCAAGCTGACAGCAGGGCTACACCCAGTCTAGCACACACATATTATCTGGGATCTGCAGGTTGGGCTTCACTGGCCTGTCACATTGCTTCAAAGACTACACATCAGTACCTCAACTAGACCCATTTGCATTATTTAAATCCAATTGAGGGGAGAGGGGCAAAACTTAGCCAGCTGAGCACATGTCAATACATGCAAGTAGGCTCACAGGAGGAGGCAGTTCCTGTACTTGAAAGAACCCTTGAAAATATGAGTGCCTCTTACCCCAAAGGATTTGTAGGTAGAGGATCTGCTGGGGAAAAGGCAGGGGAAGGCTTAGGGGCTGACATTGAGCATGTGGTCCTTGCCTCATAACTCTGATCAATTCCAGGCAACCCCATCCTGTGAGGCCTTTCAGGACTGGAAGGAAAGTTGGAGATGTGCCTCTCAAGGGTCCCTGGGCTCAGGCTGCATGAAGTATGGGGGGAGGTTTCTCACACTGCTCACCATATTTCATCGGCGTGCCAGGCACTGAACATCTCTAACAAGAGGCTGCAGTCAAGTAACTCAACCAAAAAGAGCCTCTGCTTTTGACTGGAATTCTAGCAACCCGGGTGACTCCGCTCCCTCTCTGCCACAGATCTGAGTCTGCTCTGTAAGTCTCCTGGTTAACAAGAAATGCAGAAAAATCATTAATCATTACTTACATGCAGTCTGTTAGGTAGGAAGCATTTTTCAAAGCATGACATCCCTGGCAGCAGTAGGGTGGGAATAACTAATAGGAGTCTTTGGTGATGAAAAGGTAGAAAACCATAAATCACTCCAATCCTGCAAAGGATGCAGCTGAGGTCCAGAGAGGGAAAGAGATTTTGCCAGGTTGCTTAGAAAACTGTAGATGGATATCAAATTTGAGCACAAGTCCCTGACGTCTAGGTTACAGTATTTTCCACCAGATGCCCTGTGCTTTTCACCCAGGGACCACAGAAACCCCCAGACTCTTAAGTCATTTCATTTTGCATGTATAGATCCCTATTTCTTATGAGAATCTGTCCTTCAAGCCCCCTCTCTTTTTGGAGTCTGACCAATCTGTGCTCAAGAGTAAGTGCCAAGAGAGTCAATAGTATGCAACGCTATTCATGCAAAACACAAAGCTGATCTGTGCAGTTATAGAAAGATTGTGCTTGCCTTGGAGGAGGTGGAGACTGGACGGGGAATGATGCTGGAAGGAGCAGGTGACGTGACTGGGGTTCTGGCCACACAGGTGTGTTCGTAGGTAAAAATGTATCTGGTTCACTGATCATGTAAGCGTTTTAATGTTTGTGTACTTCAATTGAAAATGTAAATTCCAAACTGGGCATGGTGGAACATATCTATAATCCCAGCACTCTGGGAGGCTGAGCCAGGAGAACACAAGCTTGAGCTCAGCCTGGGAAATTTAGTGATTTCATGAGGCTCTGTCTCAAAATGAAAAAACAGGCAGGGCCAGAGATATAGTTCAGTATAAAGGTCTTGGGTACCACCAAAGATGAAAAGAAAAAAAATAAATTTTAGCTTTTCTGCACTACCCAAGGAGGGGTCCATAGGGTGTTTTTTCTTGATTCCTATAGTAATTTAAAGGGAAACTTTCAACTGGACCCCTTGATGTCCTGCAAATGGAAGAGGAGGGTATTCTCAAATTTTGTACAGCAGGAATCCACTGACTGTAGCACCAACCTTGACTTCCAGATAAAGCAGTATATGTACAAAAGGAAAAGCAGCCCAGCGTGGTGATGCACACTTGTAATCTCAGCATTTTGGAGGTTGAGGTGGGAGAATTGCAGCAAGTTCAAGTCCAGCCTGGGCTACATAGTGAGTTCAAGGCCAGCCTAGACTATGTAGCAAGATTCTTAAATAAATAACAAACAAACAAATACTAACTGGGAAATATATGATTATATATGTGATTATATCATAGTCTGCGGGGACCTGGGAGAAGCTCCTGCTGGCAGCTTGTGCCAGTGTTGCTATGGAAAATCCTGCTGATGTCAGTCTCATTTCCTCCAGAAATTCTGCCTGTGTTGAGGTTTGTTGCTGCTGCTGGAACCATTCCTATTGCTGGCTGCTTCTAAAACCTTCACTAATCAGATCCAAGCAGTCTTCTGGGAGACTCACTTCCAGTGGACACTAATCACAGGGCTGACCACCAGCCTCTCCCAGAGGCACCTCATGTCAACCTGCCTACCATTTCTCTGAGTGGCATGGATTCTCCTCTGTGCTTTGTGGACATTGACATCCTGTGCAACAAGGGGACTCACTCCATGGTCTATGTGTGGATGCTGGCTGGGGATATTCTGTGTTTGTGTGGCACCATCTCCTGTGAACACGTACAGGAGAGTGTGACTGACCTCTGCTTCTATGGAGATCTTGAAGAGACAGAAAAGGAAGAGCAGGCTACTGCTAAAAAGGCTGCACCCAAGGAGGAATTTCAGGGCAAATGGACCACACAGCTCCTAAATCCACTGTTATTCAACCTAAGGCCCCAGACTGGTCTGACAGCACACAGGCAGCTCTATGCCCAGCTGGCCACCGAAGACTGGTCTGCAACCCCACTGTGCAGGACTCTGAATGGGTAGGAACCACCTCGGAGTGATCTTAAGCTGTGCTACTTAAGCAAAATGGAAATGAGGTTGATGCAAAATGAAACAGCAGTTTCTAAAAATTGTTTTTCTTTTAACTCTATAAACTTAAGCAGTCAATAAACTTGTCTTGATTGATGAAAGAAAGCCCAGTAAGGCTGTTTCTCAGCAAAGCACTCAATATGAGATGGAGTTACATCACAGTAAGCACCCTGCCGTGCTGGGGAGGCTCCCCTGCACATGCGCACACACACACACACACACACACACACACACACACACACGCACACACACTCACACACACACCAGGCTTGGTCATTCAGCCAAAGGCCCCAGAAGGCAAGTGGAAAATTCTGCATGGGGACATGTCCAGGCCTCTTCAGCTTCAGTAAGCTCTGGCTCGGTTTGTGAGGAGCCTCCTGGGACATGCACTACAGGGAGTTTTTAGTCCATAAGGACACAGAATGGCAGGAAGAAGATGGGCACCAAAGGGAAGGCAGGCAGGGAGTGGTATGTGTTCAGCGTCCTCCTGAAGAACCTTTAGGAGAAAGGACCTGGTGGGCTTTTGAGCTGTGTGCTGGCTCAGTGGGCACAGTGACTTCTTTTAGACAGTATCTGACTGGACCAGATCTAGGGAGAAGAGTGTTCCTGGCACATGAGTGTGCACTGGAACCACTATTTCCTGTAAATGTGCCTCTTTTCTGGGTGTTCTGCCTGGAACACTCTGTCCACTGCTCTGGAAGCCTCTAGTCCTTGTCTCTGCCTGGAAAAAGCCCAGGTATGTTTCAAGGTTTGGTTCAAATGTGTGATGTGACATCTCATTGGCTAATGAATCACCCCATCCTGGGGCCACTGTGACCTAGCACTGGGCCCCCTGACTCATAAGGGTGCTGTGTATGGTCTCCTCTTCAAGAGCAGGGCCTGTCTCCCCAGCTGTCTGCTCAGGATGTAGAAGGGACAAATATGTACATATAGATTTGGGAGCATGTGTTAGAATTGACTGGGACCTACAAAAGAAAATCATTAGCAGATTAATTGTGAGTCCTCTTTGGAATGCTAATTTGTAGGCTAGTAATCTTTTGTCTTAAGCAAGATCCAATGGTTTGATAAGAAATGCCATTGTGTTAGTTTTGTTTAAGGCTGGGCCCAGCTGTGAAATGGCTGAATGAGCAATTCAAACATAATTCCTCAAGTAACTTGGGCATGTTTTTGTCTTACTGGCAAGCATTATAATGACGCTAATAAACTAAGAAAACCTCGGTGAAATAACGCATGATTATGCTTGTCAATAGAGGTGCGACCATGAATTTGATAAATGCATTTCCCAAGTCTTTCTTTGTTAAGGATGTTTTTCCAAGTTCTTATCAGAATATGACCTGTGCGAATCACTCAAAAGCATTTCATTTATTTTCCCACTCATTCATTCAGCATATCGCCAGTCCCACCATTATCCTGGACACCATGCCAGAAGCCATGAGAAAACTTTCCAAGTAAGTGAGATATGATCTCTGTCCTCTGAGCGCATCTTCCCAAGAAGTATTGATTTGAGTCATCATCCAAAGGAAGGCACAGCCCAAACCTAGAGTCTGGGGAAAGATCCCCAAAGAAGACAGGGGAATGAGTTGGAATGGTTTGAATGAGTTGAATATGTAGGGATTTGTTAGTAGCAATATATTTTTTTCCTACTATGAAAGTAATTCATAAACTGGTTGTAGTGGCATGCATTTATAATCCCAGCACTTGGGAGGCTGAGGCAGGAAGATCTTTGTGAGTTTGAGACCAGCCTGAGCTACAAAGTGAGCTCAAACTTGGCCTAAATGGCATTTTGTCTCAAAAAGAAAAAAAAAGTAATTCATGCTTCAGAATGACCCCCAAAATCTTGAAAAAGAACAATCCCTTTATGATTTTGAAACTGAACAAAAGACTTCCTGAAATTGGGAAATAACAGCCTTTTCAACAAATGATGTAAGGTGTGAATATTTACATGTAAAAGAATGAATTTCAACTGATAGACAAAGGGCCAGGGATATAGCTCAGTAGCATAATTGCCCATCTGGTAAGTGTGAGGTCATGAGTTTGATCCCCAAAACCAAAAAAAAATGAACTACTAGACAAAATTTAGCTAAATGTGATCAAAGACTTAAACTTGAGTCAAAACCTTCAGCAGAAAACATGGAGGTAAGTCTGTTCTGAGAGTAGGTAAACTAGGTACAAGTACCTAGTCTAAATCTAAAGAATAAGCTAAAAAAAGTAAATTAGACTTCACCAAAATTCAAATTTTTTAAGGGGCGGGAATGCAGCTTGGTGGTAGTAGAGTGGTTGGCTGGCACGTGTGAGGCAGGCCCTGGGTTCAATCCCTGGTACTGAAAAACAAACAAAAACCTTGTACTTCAGAGACACCACCAGAAAATGAAAAACAAAAATAAACAAACACGACAATCCATAGAATGAGAGACAATATTTGCAAACCATATATCTGATATTCAGAAGTAAACAAAATACTCTTACAACTCAGCAACAAAAAGGACAAATAATTCTATTATGAGATGGGCAGAAGATTTGAACAGACATTTCCCTAGAAGCTACATACAACTGAGCACAGGGGTGCTTTCCTGCAATCACAGCTACTCAGGAGCCTGAGTCAGGAGGAACACAAATTCCTGGTCAGCCTGGTTATCTCAAAGTTAAAAATAAATGTTTTTTGAAACAGGGTCTCACTATGTAGTTCATGCTGGCCTTGAATTCACTGTGTAGCCCAGGCTGACCTCAACTGCCTGGTGACCTTCCTGCCTTGGCCTCCAAAGTACTAAAATTACAGATGTGTGTCACCACACCCATCCCAAAATAAATTTTAAAAGTTTCAGGGGATATAGCTCAGTGGGTACAACACTAGAACACTTGCCTACATGCTTGAGGCCCTGGGTTCAATCCCTAGTATTGCAAAAAATAAATAAATTTTATATATAGATATAGATAGATAGATATGTATAGATAGATATCTGAAAGTCCAGCAAGGACATGAAAACACACTTGACAGCATTAGTCATTGGAAAATGCAAACCAGAACCACAATGGGATCTTACTTCATACCTACCGAGATGACTATAATAAAAAGTAAGCGACAGCAAGTGTTGACAAGGCAAAGAAAAACAAAGTGTTGACAGGACCATAGAAAAACTGTAATCCTTATACATTGCTGGTGAGAAGGTAAAGCAGTGAATTCACTGTAAAAAACGGTGTGGCTGTTTTAAAACTGAATCACCATATGATTCAGCACTTCTACTACTTCACAGCATACCTGAAAAACTGCAAACAGGAGCCCAAGCAGGACTGCGTGTGCCTATAGCTATGGTCCACATAACTTTAGAGCCAAAAAGCAGAGACAACTGAGCATCCATCAACAAATGAGTGGGCGGACACAATGGCAACGGTACAATGGAATATTTAGCTTTAAAAAGGAAAGAAATTGGATCAACAACTGGGATCTCACCCTACTGAAAAGCTTTTACACGGCAAGAGAAACCACCAACAGAGTGAAGAGACAACCCACAATGTGGGAGATATTTGCCAGCTGTTTCTCAGATAAAGGATTACTATCAAGGACATATAAAGAACTCAAAAACATCAGTCCTCCCAGATTTAAAGACCCAATCCAAAAATGGGCATCTGAGATAAGTACATACTTCTCAGATGAAGAAATACAAACAGCAAATAAATATGTGAAAAAATGTTCAACATCACTGGTCATTGGAGAGATGCAAGTTAAAACACCTCACCCCAGAAAGAAGGGCTATTATCAAGAAATCATCCAATAACAAATGCTGGAGGGGTTAAGGGAGAGGGGAAGAACCCTTCTCTACTGTTGGTGGGAATGCAGACTGGTGCAACCTCTGTGGAAATCAGGATGGAAATTCCTCAAAAAAGTAAGATTGGAGGCCCCATTCAACCTAGCTATTCCTCTTCTTGGTATCTTCCCAAAAGAATTAAAAACATCACACCACAGTGATGTATGTGCTCCCATGTTTATAGCAGCATAGTCTGTAACAGCCAGATTTTGGAAATAACCTAAATGTCCATTGACTGAGGAACGGGTAAAAAAAGATGTGGTATTTTATACAGTGGGGTACTACTCAGTCATAAAGAATGATAAACTGGACACTTTTATAGGTAAATGTTTGCACCCTGAAACCATACTCATTAGTGAAATAAGACACACATATGTAACATTGTATTGTTTCATTAGTGTGACAAACCAAAAGAAAAAATATATGTATATGTATATAAAAAATAATTAAGTTATGCTACTGATTTCTCTGAGTTTGCTGAAGAGAGAGATTTCTGCTGGTATTGTTCAGACAATTAAAGCAGATGTCTTGTGCTCTGAGTGAATGATTTGGGGATGACAATGCGCAATGTATGTACCATTGTTATCCCCTGATTGATGTGTTTTGCAATTTTGTTGTAATTTTTTTCTCCTTCTCCTCCTTCTTCTCTTTCCTCCCCTTCTCTTTCTTCTCCTTCTTCTCTTTCTCCTCTTTCTCCTCCTCCTTCTTTCTCCTCTTTCTCCTCCTTCTCTTCCTCCTTGTTCTCCTTCTCTTTCTCCTCCTTCTCTTCCTTCTCCTCCTCCTTGTTCTCCTCCTTCTCCTCCTTCTCCTCTTTCTCCTCCTCCTCCTTCTCCTTCTTCTTCTTCTTGAATAAAATTTTTCTCCTTGAATAAAATGGATTTGAAAAAAAGGAAGGAAATTCTAACATATGCTAAAATGAACCTTGATGACAATATGCCACACAAAATAAGCCAGTCACAAAGGTCACATGTTTTATTATTCCATTTTTATGAAATATTCTGAGTAGGAAAATCCACAGAGATAGCAAATAGGATAGAAATTGGCTGTAGCCAGGGAAAGGGAGACCAGAGAGTGACTGCTAGTTGGTATAGAGTTTCTTTTAGAAGTAATGAAATCTTCTGGAATTAGATAGTGGTGATCGTCACTCAACCTTGTAGATATGCCCCAAATCACTGAATTGTGCATTTTTTTTTTGAGACAGTGTCTCACTCTGTAGCTGAGGCATATGATCCTCCTGCCTCAGCCTCTCTGTATTGTACATTATATTAAAGGATGCATTTTTATTACATATAATTTAGATATTATTAAAAAGGGTAATTGATTGCTATCATGTTCAATTTGAAAATAATTACTTTTTAAAAAAGAAAAAGAAGCACTCCTCACATTCTCAGCTAGAGGATGTCACTGCTGTGTGACGGGGAGGACGTACAGGCCTGCAGAGGGCCTGAAGGCCAGCTCCACCCAGTACAAGATGAGAAGGAACTGGGAAGTCTCTGGGGCAATCCAGCTGGTGCTATTAAGAGGCCATTACTGTGAGGATGTGAGCAAGATGCAGTCCTTGCCCTGGTCAGGTTTGGACTTGATTTATAATAAATCTATCTGTCCAAAACTGAAGCTGCCTACTTAGTGGAATAATAGTTAACCTTTACTAATGCTAGCCAGGTATGGTGGCTCACACCTATAACTCCAGCTCTCACGAGGCTGAGGCAAGAGGATTGCTGCAAGTTCAAGACCAACCTGGGCTACAAAGTGAGCTCAAGGCCAGACTGAACCGTATAGTGAGACTATCTCAGAAAGCCAAAAAACAAAAAAAACCACCCAACATTTACTAATGCTTTCTGTGTGCCATGTGTCACATGTGTTTATGCTGACTGGCCTGTACAATCCTCTGAATGACCCTAGGCAGTGGTTGCCAGCATCACGACCCCTTAGGTAGGTTAGCAACTAGCCTAGGGCTCCAGCTTCCACCAGTAAGCTGCTGGCTTCCAAAGCATGCTTCACAGCTGCCTTTGTCAACAGAGGAACAGGGCACATGCTCACCTCCTCCACAATGGGAGAACTGTGGGGCAGGCGCGGGCTGGGTGCCGGGGCCACAGTGATGACTAAGCAAGGCCCGCCCTCCAGCAGTGCATAGCACTGAGGTGGAAGGTAGAGATGGACATGGTCCTCACTACATGAACAACACAACACAACACAACACTGGTGCTGGGAGGGCTGAGAAGCATTTCTGAATTTTAGCCATGATGAAGGGTGGCAGAACTATAGAACAGCACCTAACACAAGATGACGCTCCATAATGTCAGCTGCTGCCATTACTTCTAAGGTTGCAGAACTTCAAAAACTTCCTTGTTCCTTTCCAGAAAGGCATAGGCAAGGGAAACCCTCACTGGGCAGGGGCCATCTCAGGTTCTGTGGGTCCTGAAGCTTGCACAATTTGAGGGATGCTCTTTAAGGAGACTACAGCCAGGCACAGTGGCACACACTTGTGATCCACCTGCTCAGCAAGTTGGGGCAGGAGTATCAAGAGTTCAAGATCAGCCTGGGAAACTTAGTAAGACCCTGTCTCAAAAAAAGAAAAAAACGTGGGAAGGGCTGGGGACATAGCCTAGTGGTAGTGCATCTCTGGGTTCCATACCAGGTACCATTAAAAAAAAAAGATAACAAACTACAACATTTACAAAAATACATGGCCATGCAAATACCAGTGTAGGGTCTCTTCCAAGGTCCATGTTCTAAAAGGCCTCAGGCAGGCCAGGGCTGCTAGAGCTCAGCTGCAGGAGCTCCATGGCCAAGCATCTCTGCTACAGCAGGTTCTAGAAATTCTGCTGCCTGAGTGAGCCACGCACCAGCCACCAGCTGCTGAGGTCCCAGCCGAGACTGAGTTTGTAATTCTGTGTCCTGCAAGCTTTAGAAGGCCCTACCACAGCACATAAACCCACAAGACAGATTAAGGGCCTCTTTTCTTTTCTTTTCTTTTCTTTTCTTTTCTTTTCTTTTCTTTTTTTTTGGTAAATGCAAAGAAATCACTTTATAAATTTTTTTTGATACACAGTAAGTACATTCTTTGGGAACTGGCACATTTACGTACCTTGCCTTGATCTATTCTTACTTTTCCTCCCTCTTTCTTCTTGTCTTCCCCTACCCCCAGATCTCCTTCCCAATTCTATAGTCTGTTCCCCTGTTTTCTATCATCTATTTTTTAATTTTGTTCCTTGAATTATTTATTCTTGGGTAGACTACAGACCTTGGGCATGGGGGGTCTGGTCTGGAACCTGGCATCCACCTGTGCTCAGGACCAGCACCAGGCAGGCCCAGGGCAGTGCCTCTCCATCTTTCACTGCACATCTTGAAGCAAAACATTGCAGAATCCCAGAGCTGGAAAAGTCTCTGGGTCATGCAAGGGAGACAAACACTGGTTCCAGGGCACAGAATAGGAGGGATTTGAGAGCAGCCTATGCCAGACAAAGTGGGTGCACCTGCAATCCCAGCTCCTCAGGAGGCTTAGTGGGAAGGATTCCAGGTGCCCAAAAATTTGACATCAGTCTTGGCAATATGGTGAGACTCCATCTCAAAAAATAAATACATGAAAATAAAATAAGAAAACTAACCTCCAAAACCTTTCATCCTGCACATGAGGGATGTTTTATAAAGTAAATTTTTAGCGGGGCATGGTGTACGTGCCTGTAATCTCAGCACACTTGAGGCTGAGGCAGGAGGACTGGGCTCCATAGTGAGTTCAAAACCAGTCTGGAATACATAGTGAGACCCTGCCTCAAAAAACCCTGGATGCATGAATGAATCAGTCAATAAATAAATAGAGTGTGAAGGCATTCTGACTTCAGAAAGTTTGAAAACTGCTCTTCTACAGACCTAGCTATTGCCTTAAAACTTTTTCATGGTGTAAGGGATAGCAGTTTATAGAATGAAACAAAAATAGTTTTATAATCATTTTTTGTCACAGCAATAATTTGTCCCATCCCACCCATTATTTTGTTTTTATAAGACACATAAAATCTGTGGTTTAGTTCTACAAGTATCACTTCCAGAATTATATTATTAATAAATTAAAATCCATAAAACAAAACCAAGGGCTATGACTCAAGAAAGAGTGTTTAACTTGACTATCAACAGAACACAAATTATGTAAAAATCTTGGTTATAATTATATAATTTGTGGCTTTATTATGACAAAGGCAGGAAAAATAAACTTGAATAAACAAACATGTAATAGTTTATGAATTATGTATGTGTTTATTACTCAACAGAACCTTGCAACTAATCATATGCAGTAATAATTAAATTTAGTCTTTTGATATTTGATCACCTTTCAGATGTATAAAAACCACAGCTTCAGCTGGGCATGTTGGTGCATGCCTGTAATCCCAGCACTCGGGAGGCTGAGACAGGAGAATTACAGCAAGTTCAAGGCTACATAGTGAACTCAAAGCTAGCCTGAATTATAGAGTGAGATCCTGTCTCAAACAAACAAACAGTCAAACAAAACCAAACAAAAGAAAATACATAACTTCATTCATTTTTCAGTTTTATCATTATGAAAGTATATCGTCAGCCTGGTGTGGTGGAGCACACTTGTAGTCTCAGCACTCAGGAGGCTGAGGCAAGAGGATCAATGTGAGTTCAAGGCCAACCTGAACTGTGCAGCAAAACCCTGCCTCCAAAAGAAAAAAGTGTATTGTCAAGGTAGTTGGATAGGATATATTTTAAATAACGTTTTGTGAGCACAATTGCTAACTTTTCAATATTTGGTCTCACAGTATGAGAACTTGTCTGGGTCTTGCAGGAGTTAAGGCTGGGCCTGGTACTATACGTGAAGCTGTTGTTTTTCACAGAAGTGGACAAGAGTTTCCAGAACGTTCAGATCCTACCCAGGCCACTTCTTACTCACGCTGTTAGTTCTGGCACCAAGAGAATACATAAGAGGCAGCTGAGAATCCATAACACATCTTGAATCTTGAATCTTGGATCTTGGATCTTGGATATTGGACCTTGGACCTTGGACCTTGAATCTTGAATCTTGAATCTTGGGTCTTGAATCTTGAGTCTTCAAGGGTGATCATCACCTTTTCATGGCCCTAGAATTGCCCAAAGAAGTTGAAAAATCACAATCCCAGCACACAGGAACCCCTGTGGAGAATGTAGAGCAGGCACTTTACATGTGCACAGACCAGGGCACAAGCCCACTGTGGGACCACTCATCCTGACCCACACTGCTACCACGTAGATTGCCAAGATGAGTGTGAGGTCCCAGTGGAGAAAGGAAATTGCCCCACTCAAGCAGGTCCATCCTAGGGGGTGGCCAGCCCAGATCCCTGTAGGAAGCTACTGTCTTGGGCTGTGACTGTCTCAGGGGAGCTCCAGGTCTGAGGTTCTATGTGGCTTGGCAGGTGTGGCTCATGAAGTTTGGCTTGCCCAGTTACAGTTTCCCAACCCAGGCCATGCCAGGAAATCTGGGTCAAAAGGCCTTGCTCAGACCTTGGCTGTCTTTGTAGGGGATGCCTGGGAAAACAGAAAGGTAGAGACTTGTGGGTAGAGGTGGTGTGTGTGTGAGGGCTGACAGACAATGGGAAGCCAGTGCAGTGTCTGGGATTGCAGAAATAGGTCTCCAGACTGTCCCCTTCACTTGATCCCATAAGGTCCCCAGTCTGTTTCACTCTCCCTCCAGCCCAGAAGGGAGGATGGGAAAATGAGGGAAGGAGTGATCTTGTCAAATTTGCTGTCCCTTTTGCTCAGCTAGGGGTATGGAATACACATCAGTTGAGGGTTACAAGGACAGAGACCGTAGGTCTTCCTCACCCTCCTCACCAGCCACCAGCCGTGGGCAGCCACATCGAGTGCTGCACTGGGGCCAAAAGGTGATGCCAGCCCCTAACCTCCAGGCATCTCAGGTCGGGAGGCTTGGAGAATATATGTACCAGTCCCCACCCAGCCTGAAACTCAAAAATATTAGGGAACTGATTGGACCAGACAAGAGGGAGGAGGAGGGGAAGACACAAAGTCACAGTGATTGTCAGGGCCCAGCTCTCAGAGTCCTGGGTGATGGAGGCACTAGGGTGTGGTAGGTGAGGCCAGAGGCTAGGGCTATGCCTTCCTGCTAATTTCGTTTTTATGAGGCCGACTCTCCAACACACCTTGTTCCAGCAAAATTGTCCCTTTCCTTAGAGCCCTTACAATATTTTTAACCAATATACACTAAGAGAACACTACTGCGTACCTGGCACTGAGCTGGTCACCAGCATGCTGGAGGTAAAAACAATTCTAAGGAGCTTACAGTAGATGTGAAAGTCACCTGTGCACATAGATTAAGTACTAATTACAGACTGGAGTAAATCATGTAACTTCCAGATGACTTGAGTTTTCTTCTCTATAAAATAAGCCGGGGGTGACTGTCTATAACTTATACTCTACTTGCTTCAAAAAAATTTTTATTTTATTTATATTGATTGATTGATTGATTGATTGAGACAGGGTCTCACCATGCAGTTCAAGCTGGCCTTGAACTCACTTTATAGTCCAGGTTGGCCTCAAACTCACAGCAATCCTCCTGCCACAGCCTCCCAAGTGCTAGGATCACAGATGTGGACCACCACGCCCAGCTTCAAAAGATTTTTAAATAGTGTCCCAAAAAAGCACATATTTATGGTAGTTTTGCTAAACTAAAATTAGAAAAGTAAAAACCATGTGGAAGAAGAGAAACTAATTGAAAGGGAGAGAAGAAAAAGTGTAAGAGCTAAAATGAGGTTAGATTAGGTAGAGAAGTTAAACGCCACCTTCCCTTGTGTTCTTACTGAGCCAGAACAGAATGGCTTATATAACTCCTGTTGTGCGGTAAGATGAAATGCATTAGGTCTTCATCAAAGAGAAAATTTTCCTGAAAATAATATTAAAGATCACTTATTTTGTTGGCCCTTCTTTAGGTAGTAATATAGATTATACTGGTAACTTAGTAAATAAGGCCTTTAGTGGTAGTTTTTCTAGGACAAAACAATGCATGTAGTCATTTCTTCTGTCAACAATCGATAGATGCCAAGGGTATAATGTATAACGTTGAAGCAGGGTTTCCTGGGTGGGCCTGGATCTCAGTGGCAAAGCACTTACCTACCATGAGGTTCAACCCACACCATCACCAGCCTTGCGGGTTTGCCAAACAAAGAGGGAAAATGTGGTGTCTAGGCCCCAGTTTCAATTTGCATGTCTTAAGTTTTAAACGATATCAAACATCTTCATGTTTACTGACAACTCATGTTATTTTCTTCAAACTGTTTTGTATATTATTTGACTTTTTTAGAACTATATTAATGTCTTTTTCTATATAACAGTACCTCAAAGGGTTAGTTATTGTGTTTAATTTAAACAGTCTATACACTAAAATGGTGTCTAGCAATTAGTAAATGATCTTTAAGTCAGCAATTACAGTGATCAGTATTTTTTCTTATTCATTACTATGAGTTTCTTATAAATTAAGGAAATAGCCCCTTGTCATATGTTTTCTCAGTTATTAGAGTATGCATGTGTGTGTGTGTGTGTGTGTGTGTGTGTGTGCACGTGCATGCGTGTGATACTGGGGATGGAGCCCAGGGCTTCACACACGCTAGGCAAGCTCTCCACCACTGATCAATAGTCCTGGTCTCTTGAAAAAATATTTAGATGGTAGTTTCCATATAAATTTAAAAAAAAAGTTATGTGGCCTACTGTTTGAGGCCCAACTGCCTGCCATCCCAGGAGACTCTGGCCCTAAGAAGAGAGAGTGAGGCATCAGAGAAGCTTCTGACCGAGGGACAAAGGGTAGGTGGCTCTGGTCCCTGAGAAAGTGAGCCCCATGTGAGTACTATCTCCAGGGTAGGAATGCAAAACCCTGCTCCAAAGGTAAGACGAGACTGTGGGAAAACACACATGCACGCACACACACACACACACACACACACACCCTTCCCACAGTGCAGACATAGGAAGGATCAAATTCAGTTTTGAGGTGAGGCAAACCTGGATTCAAATCTGCTCCACTGCTTAACCTGGGGACTTTGACAAGGTGCTTAACTTCCAGAGTCTCCTACAGAATGAACATTGCAGGAGATTTTGACAATTCAGCGCCAATGACACATTAGAAGTTGCTCTGGGTTAGCCCATGTCAGCGGTGGTGAATCTACGGCATGCATGCCACATTGGGCTGTTTATATCATTCGAAGCTCTAAAAGGTTAGCTATCACTGACCCCTGTCCACTCCTGCCCCTGCCTCAGTGCCCTAACTACCTGGGTCTTTGAATCAGCCACAAGATCTTGACTTTGGGGTCAGACCAACCTGCACTGGTATCTCAACCCTGCGGCTCTGTCAAGTCACACTCACAGAGCATCTGGCACACAGCAAGTGATATAACCCCACTGCTCAGCACATCTTTAGCGAGCACATCATGGGGTTCAGATCCAGAGGGAAAAAGGTCTGCACTTGAGGAGTTCATGGGCAAATAAAGGTTTAACACAATCTTAAGGTAATGATCCCACATCTCCAGTGGAAGTCTTATCGCTGACTCCTGTTCAATTTGGTTCTCCGCAGCTTTTGCAGAGCCCTTTCCTGACCCTCCATCCTGTCATCCCCAGCCAATCGATAAGCTGCCATCAATACGGGTTGCCAGACAAAATCTAGGGCACACAATTAAATTTGAATTTTAGCTATACAATGAATGCTCTTTTAGTATGTCCCAAATATTGCATAGGAAAAACTTGTCCTTAAAAAAATTGTAATCAGTCTGAAATTCATGTTTAACTGCATGTCTTGTATTTTTATTTGCTAAAGTTGGCAATCCTAACCAATAACCACCCATCACATGAGAAGCTCCCCTCTGTGGAACGCTTAAATGCCCATCACCCCTACTGGGCAAGCCCTCTGCACAGCAGGTCACATCCACTAGCTGGTGTGACCCTCAGGAAGGGCATCACTGAGGGGCCAGTGGGCACAGGCTCTTTGGAAATGGACAGGAGCCTTGCTCTGGGTGCCTTACCCAAAAATACCATTGTCACCCCATTTAACCTTCGAAGAAACTGAAGTGTACTCAAAAAAATACATACTGAGCAGTGCTTTTCAAAGCCTGAGAGAAGAGATTAACTGAATTGGGCCCACCACTGCCTGCTGAACTCTGCAACCACAGTGCGTGCGTGTGTGTGTGTGTGTGTGTGTGTGTGTGTGTCTGTGTGTGTGTGTATTCCATGGATTCCCCCCACCCTAAAGTGCCCATGTAAGAGAATCCCGCACAATACATTGTATATTGTATGCATGTTAGAATTTACAGGATATGTGTTTGTCTCCTTCTCTACTCAGCTCCATTCCCCAGCAGGGAGTTCCAGGGAGCAGGGGTGGTCATGTTCACTTTGAGATTCCCACGAAAAGTCTCCAAGAGGGTACCCAATTACAGGGAAAGTTGTCACTGGGATCCCCTCTTTCCTGGACACTACATCCAAAACGCTACTTCCCTGGGTCACTAGGGATGACAATGGCCTCATACTCTCTAGCTGAACTGCTCTGCTTCCTCCATGTCCTCCTCTGGAAGGAATCAGGAAAGGCAGGGCAAATGCTTGGGTGGGACGGAGGACTAGGAGAAGCTGAAGACACTGTCCCAAGAAGGTGAAGTGCATATTTATACAAATGTCATTGTTTTCGCATCCACAATTCTGCCATTTACTCTATGCGGTGAGTCCTTAAAGGTGAGTAAGGGAGAGGTCAGGGAATGAGCAAGCTCGGGGTCCAGGTCAGGGTCAGTATCTTCAGGGCAGTGCTGAACATGTCTCCGACACTAGCCGAATCCTGTGGCTGCCCCTTCCTCTCATCCGACCCAGCTTGGGCTGCTTGGTTCCAGCCCCTCTGGCCACTTGCACACATGCTCCTCCATCAGGACCCCCATCTTACCCTTGACTACTTTGGAATATTCTCCCTATATATCCACTTGGCTACTGCGCCCACCACCTTGGGTGCCCTTCTCAGTGAGGCCAGCCCTTTCTATTCATCTGTGCCCGTAACTGTCCCTACCCTGCACCGCCATCCCCTTGCCTGAACTCCTTCCTGTTTCCACGGCACCTCGGAAAATTTGTTGATTTATTTTGTTTCACTGATCATATTCTGAGCCTGAAGAATTTCACCCTGCATAGTGGATGCTCAATAAATACATGTCATATTGCACTCACTGAACTGAATCTGGAAGGACCTTGGTAACCTAGTCGTTTTTAAGCAGGAGAGCTCTGAGAGTTTCCTAAGAGCTTGTTAGGACACACCAGGCAGAATGCCTTTCCTCGACTTCCAGAGTCAGCGTGGGCAGCTTCCACAGTTTCAGATACTAAACCTTTCTCTAGGGCAGTCCCCTGCTCTGTTCAAGGTCACCATGTAATTAGGAGCTGAGCCAGCAATCTTGCAGTTCTTGCCAGCTGGAGCTTTCTAGCTTTCCAAACAGATGTGGGGACACCTGGTCCAGCTTGGGGAACTCTCAGTCCAAAATGTCAGTTATCAGAGCTACTGCTGGGTACTATTGTCTCTGCCTAGGTTTCTCCTAGACCAGTTCTATAGCTCCATAGTTGGAGCTCAATAAACATTGATTCTTTTTACTGTGATAGTCTTGGTGGCCAGATTGGCCTGGCACCTTTACTTGGTTTATATTTGTCTCTCTCTCTCTCCAGTGAGGCCCAGCAGGAGCAGGGCTGGAAAAATCCAAACTGCAGAATGCCACTGACTCTTTTACAATGCCCTGAATTTTGGAGCAATGTCCTGTGATGGCTGTAACTGTTGTTTATTGCTCTGTAGCCTGAGCAAGTCTCAAGATTATTGTGAGTTTCTTTCTTTCTTTTTTTTTTTTTTGTTTGTTTTATTTTTGCTATTTAGACAGGGTCTCACTGTGTAGCTCAGGTTGGCCTTAAACTCCCAATAGTCCTCCTGCCTCATCCTCCTGAGTGCTGGGATTACAGGCATGTGCCAACCACACCTGGCTACGTGTCTGCCTCTAACTGTAAAATAGGGTAGATATGAGCATTCTTCCTGATATGTATCTTGGAACGTTCCCTGTAAACCACAGCTCACCATGCCAACCCAAGTCACACTGTCATCAGCCTACTTAGCTACTCTCTACCCAAGGACAAAGCGCTGGCTCCTTGCCCCAGCCCCCAACTCCTCCCGCATCTGTAGCCACTGCCCTGCTCACACCCTTCATTGCACCATTAGCTAACTCTGTTAGTCACCATGATTAACCTCATAACATTTCACACCTCACACCTCCAGCCAGACCTTTCCCTCTGCCAGGAAACCTCCTCACCAGCCTCTGCAGACCCTGCTGCCCTCTCTATACTTGCTGTGAGGTATAGCTGGGTTAGACCCTGCCTGCCATCCCTGCGCTACTGACTACAGGCAAAGTTGCTTAACCTCTTTCACTTCGGTTTCCTTATCTGCAAAATGGAGAGAATAATATGACGTGGGCCCTAAGACGAGGGTCTGGGCCACCCAGGGGAAAGGGAGTCTGAGAAGGGGACACTGCGGCTGCAGTGGGGTTTTCTCCTGCTCCGCATGCCAGGTCTGACTGCACACTCCTCCTAAGGGCCCTGGACTCCCCCTCTCGTGGCTCTCCTGCCCCAACCCTCATCCCATGGTGGTGCCTTCTACAAGCACTCGACTAACTCTAATTCTGCATCCATTGCAGGCCACTGCCATCTCCCAGGGGCCTGGCTAAGGGCGGGCTGTGGAGTCAGGCCATGTGCTGTAGAAATGTGATAAGTGGACACCTTTACCCTTTCACATCACAGTTGCCACGAGAACAGTGGGCTTTGGAGTTAGACTGCCTGGGTTCAAGTTCCCACGCTGTCACTCTCTAGGAGTATAACTTTGACAAATTGCTCAACCTCTCTGGGCTCCTGCTTCTTCCTCATCTCTAAATATAGATGAGATTAATAGCTCCTACCTCACTGAGCTAACAAGAATAACTGCCATCACATGTGTGAGGCACTTAGCATAACGCTTAGAAGGTCGCAAGCACTCAGTGAGTGTCAGCTGTTATAATTAACCATTTCCCTATGAAAGGGGGATGAGGAAATAGAAATAACTTGACTGAGGTCATCTAGTTCGCAAATGACAATGCCAGGATTCTACTCCTGGGCTATTTGCCTCCAAAGTTAGAGTTTTTCTTGATCTCTCCCTGTTGTTCCCATCTTTATTACCCCCATTGCCTAAACGTAAGCCAGAACAGTTTTAATGCCCTAACTGTAATGGCAATGGGTTAAAATATCTCACATATATTTAAACCCATGGGCTCATGTGAAGAAACCATTGATCAACATGCAAGAGAGCTAGCTCATTATTTAAAAACTTCAAAAGAGAAAGAAGTATAGATTCTACCTTTCTTGGGTAGTATATAATAGTTAACTCACACTCACTTAATAGTTGAGAGAGGAATTGTCTCTTAGTAAAACTATTTTAGTTACTAAGTGCAGGAAGAGTGGTAAAACATCACCGTTTTGCAGCCTCCATGAGACGATGTGTCCTGGCACTGATCTTCAGGGCTGCTTATCCTGTGTCCTGACGAACAGACCCTGCACTCCTGTGGCACAGCTGCCACCCTAGCATCCCACTTGGTACAGAGACCCTGTTACACTCCAAGATGGGGAAACCTGACTGTGAGAATGACCTGGTTTCTTCAACAAATAAACGTTACAGGGAGAAAAAAAGGGACCTATTTTGAAAAGACTTAACAAAAAGCAATTGTTAGCAATGTATGGACTTTACTAGGACTCTAGATATTAAAAAATTCTTCTAGAAATGAGAAAACTGGAGAATTAGAACAGTGATATTAACAAATTAGTTTTCTTTTTTGGTAATAATTGTAGAATGATTGTTTTTGAAATCCTCTTAGGAATACATGCTGAAATATTTAGAGATAAAATGGCATAGTGCCTTGAGATTTGCTTCAAAAGAACCCAGAGGCTAGACACAATGGTGCATGCCTGTAATCCCAGCTACTCAGGAGACTGAGGCAGAAGGATCAAAAGTTCGAGCTCAGCCTAGGCAACATAAAGAGTCTGTCTCAAAATTTAAAAAATAAAAAGTGATCAGGCATGGTGGTGCACACCTATACCTCCTGCACCTTGGGAGGCTGAGGTAGTAAGATCACAAGTTTGAGCCCAGCCTGGTCAACTAGGTGACTTAGCAAGTCTCTCTCAAAACAAAAAATAAAAAGGATGGAGACTGTAGCTCAGTGCAAAGACCCTGGATTCAATTCCTACTACCACCAAACGAATAAACAAACATCTGGGGATGTAGCTGAGTTGTAATGCATTCCTGTTGTAACGCAATCTCTAGTACTGAAAAAAAGAAGAGAAAAATGAAGCATAGAGAAAAGAAGAAAGGAAGGAAGGAAGGAAGGAAGGAAGGAAGGAAGGAAGGAAGGAAGACAGAAAGCAAGCAAGAACCCAGAGGTATGGCGGGGTTATAGATGAAACTGTCGGCTGTGAGTTGCTCGTCACTGATGAGTCAGGGGTTATTCTATTATTCTCTTCACTTGTACACATGTGAGATTTTCCATAATAAAAAGTAAGAGAAAATACTGAATAATCTAAAACACTTTGTCTTAGATATTAGTCGGGGTGCTTCTCCCCAGTGAACCTTGCTTCCTCCCTGCCAGGGGGCCACGCAGGTGCCATCATGGACCTTGAGCGCTCACTCCTGTCAGGCATGGTTCTGAGCACTTGACTTGTTTTCAGTCGCTGAGTCACCAAAGCATCCTTCAAGCAGCAGGCTTAGATTGTGCCCATTCTGGAAGTTAGGACACAAAGGTCTAAAAAAGTTAGTTAACTTGCTCAAGGTCACACCCAGTGAGTGGACAAGCTGAGACTGGACTCATACTCTGCGCTACAACGGGCTGCCTCTCAGCCTGGGGAGCTGACCGCCCACCTGTGTGAGCCACCCTGCGTCTGCATTCACAGCCCTCCCTGATCTTGCCACATCCCAGCCTTGCCCTCTCCAGGGTCAGAAGACGATGGCTGAGGGTGGGGACCATAGGAACATGCCAGCAGGACCCCACCTCGAAAGTCAGTGTGTGAGGAGGGCACTCCTGAAGTCGATGATCCACGAACTGGGCCAGGGCCCAGGCTTGAAGTGGGGGCTGAGTGTGCCAGCTGAACCTTCCTCCTGGCTGGGCTGCAGGAGCAGCCTGAACTTCCTCCCTAGTGTTGGGAGCTGCCTCTCATCCTCTCCGCTGCGAGCATGTGGGGAGGCCCAGGCTGGTGCTGCTCGGAGCTCCTTGGGCCTCTTCCCAGTTAGCTTCCAGCTACACACAAGTGTTTGTGTGGGCATAGAGTCTGGCCTGCTTGCTCTCTGGGAGATTACAACCTAAAAGATTTAAGGATTAAAATCTTCAAGTACTCTAAGCTCCGGAGTCACCCCAGGATTTGTCAGACCTGGCATCACCTCAGCACAGTGTTTTACCGTCTCCATTTCTCTCCCCATACAGTCTCTCACCTCATCATTACTTGAGTGCATATTTCCAAGGACTTACTCTATGACAGGCACAGTACCTGGCCCTGAGGAAGCAAAGATAAATAAAGCATAGCCCTGTTTCTCTTAGGTTTCTTAGGGCCTAGTAGAGAGGTGGACACATGAACAGAGAAGCATGAAGCTGAAAGAGAACAAACCTGACTCAAGCTCCTTGTTTTCAGGGCCTCCTCGGGTTTAGCTGGACACTGGCATCACATCTCTCCCTAGCTACAACTCTTACTCCAGTGAGTCATGTGAGTCATGGGGCTCTCTCCTTCTGAGGTCCCCACAAATTCTGGTGGGAGTTGATGGGTGTGGTGGTGCGCAATTGTGTTCCAGCTACTTGGGAGGCTGAGGCTGGAGGATCTCTTGAGCCTGGGAGTACAAGAGCAGCCTGGGCAACACAGTGAGACGCCAGCTCAAAAACAGAGTAGAGAATGCGGGAAAGTGCAAGCTAGATCAGCTGGGTTCGCAGAGAATACAAAGGGAGTCATGTATGTAACGTAAATTGTTGTAATAGTCACATTAAGGAAAGTAAAAAGAACAGGCAAAAATCAATTTTAATAATACATTTTATTAAACCTAATATACCTGAAATATCCCTTTAACAGGTAATCAATATAAAAAATTAGGGATAAAGTGTTTTTCATTCGATTTATATAGTGCACTATCCTTAAACCTAGGTGTATTTTACATTTATAGGTAAATGTGGACTAGGTCCGTATTAAGTGTTCCATAGCCACGTGTCTCATGGCTTTTATACTGAGTAGCACATATCTACATTAGCCTAGCATTTGGTCAGTTTTACTTTGTTTTAGAACTAGAAACTCAATTCCATTGCCCAAGAAACAAGTTCCATCTCCCCATGAGACTTTGTCAAGAAGGGTGGCTGTGGTCTCGGTTCCCTGCCCAGAATCCTGGTCCTGACCAATTAACCAATAAGAGGCCCAATAACCTTACAGTGTAGCCCATTAACCAATCAGAGAGCTGAGGGGCTGGGAACTGGGGCCATTAAGGGTACTGCTGCCTGTAGGCGCCACTCCTCCTGATGCAGGCACCAAGACCTGTGTTCCGAAAGCCCATCCGACCCTTCCTTCAACTGTATCTACCAGAGTACTTCTGCTACAAAATTCAGTGAACAAAGAAGGCCATGGGACATAGAGAGAAGATCAGAAATACACCTTTTATTTTATTTTGTTTATTTTGTTATTTTATTTTATTTGTTTAGAAACAGGCCTCACTATGTAGCCCAGGCTGGTCTCAAATCCAGCAATTCTTCTGCCTCAGCCTCCCCAGTGCTGGGACCTCAGGCACCCACCAGCACACTGAGTACACCTTTTATTTTAACCATGGATTTCTCAGAGTTTGGAAACTTAGTATTTTCTTTGTATTCATCTACTTCTTTCTTTTATCTTCCTCTCCCCACCCTCTTTCTGGGATCAAACCCAGGGGCTTAAACATGCTATGCAAGCTCTCTTTTAAAACTCTGAACTTGCCAGGCATGCTGGCACAACTTGTAATCCCAACACTCAGGAGACTGAGGCCGAGGATTGCCACACGTTTGAAGCCAGGCTGGGCTACATAGTGAGTTCAAAGGCCACTCTGCAGTATACAGCAAGACCCTGTCTCAAAATACACACAAAACAAAACTCGAACTGTTATGAGCATGTATTGCTTAATATGATAGGAAAAAGGCCTTCAAGGTTGGATTAAAGTGCCAGCTCCCAGAAGGCTTCCTGGGGCTCTGCTTCCTCATTTCCCTCTGCTCCAGCCTGCCAGGTCTGAGTTTGATGTGGGCCTGCCTTACCTCCCCTCTCAGAGTCTTGCGGGTGGGATCTGCTCTCAACATCCGTGCCAGCTGGCACCGAGTCTATCACCCAAGAGGGGCTCACAATGAGCTGGGTGACCAAGGCCAGCTACCACCCAAGGCTGCAACTGAATGCCTCTGGGCTCAGAGAAAACTGACACATAAATGCCCCCTCTTCTTGCAGTCCTAGTCAAGCTAGTCCTCTTTCCCAAGGTCTAAAATCATAAAGTTTCAAGCCAGAGGACACTGAGTCCAGTCCAGGCCCTGGCGCTCTCCCTCCTCTTCCTGCCTCTGGGTTGGTTACATGCCTTGTTCACTTGGATCCCATCTTGTGCTTAAAGTTACTTGAGCACATGCCAGGTCATCTTGTCCTCATTTCTTTTTTTCTTTCTATTTATTTATGTATTTATTTATTGCCTTTTTGAGACAGGGTTTACTATACAGTTCAGTCTGGCCTTGAATTCACTTTGCAGCCCAGGCTGGCCTAGAACTCGCAGCAATCCTCCTGCCTCAGCCTCCTGAGTGCTGGGATTACAGGCGTGCACCACCACACCTAGCACCTTGTCCGCATTTCTGGCCTCAGCCCCCACTGTGGGACACAGTTTGGCCCCTCCTTTTTCTTTTCCGGACTTCCTGTAGCCCTTTCAAGTGACAGAGCCTTTGGTACAGTGTGTGACTAGGTGTGAGTATAAAGGTGGAGGGCCCATGGATGGCTGCCAGGTGTCAGTTGTGACTTTGTGTGGGAATTGGGACCCTGAGCCGACTCATGCTGTGGCCTCTCTCCAGAAAAAAGTCTAAATCTTTCTCATGCCAGCTACCATCAACCGTTCTGCAGAAAGGTCTTTATCTGAAAGTGTGCTGATCAAACATTTGTAACAGGCCCTTAGACATCTCCCAGATCTCACCATCCCAGAGCTGCAAAGAACAGACTTCACAGAAACTGACTACACTGACACCACTGAAATATTTACGAGGCTCCTGGCTCTAGAAGCAGAGCCTTCAGCTCAGAGAAAGGGAAGAGACGTGCTACTTGTTGAGTGCCTACAACACGTCCAGGCAGCCTCCTGGTGCAGCAGAAGGAGCTGCCAGTAACCCCATTTAACTCCTCATGACCCTGAGTCCTGGAGGCATGACTGCCAGGTGCTTGAGAGCTGCCTTCTGGCGGGGACCACAGGGGATGGGAAGCTGGCTCCATCCCTGCCAGCTGTGGATGGCCGTGGGCAAGTTATTTAACCTCTGTAAAGTTGTTTCCTATCTATTAAGATGGAGAATAAAAGTAGACCTATCACGCTGTGAGGAATAGAGGGGACAGTCCACACAGCATTTAGTACAGTGCTTGCCTAGCTTGTGCAAAACATTCAATAAACTATTATTATTACTATGGGTCCAGTCTCATCACGTGGCTGGGGGTGAAAGGGGCTTGGGATGGAACCCAGGTCACTCACTACCAACAACAGCACTCCAAGAACTGATCAGCCTCCTCTGTCTCCTTCACATCCAGTTACTCAGGTGCCCAAGTTCCAAATTTCTCTCTTCTTATCTTCTACTGCTGGCAGTCTTTCACCAAATTTTGGCCATTTCCTCCATTCATGAATATGTGAAATTCATGAATATGTGAATTTCCTCCTCCTCCTCTGCCAATCCAAGATCCAAGCCGGGCCCCAGGCTGTGGTCACCTCTGCTCTGAAGGCAACGTGTTGCCCTGTTTCTCCTGTCCTGCAGCCAGATGGGCCTTGGAAAATGGCAAATCTTCAAAGGTGACCTCTCCCATAAACCCCTCTGCCATAACTTCCCAAAGTCCTCCCCAAGCCCTGCCCTTGTCGTAGAGTTCCTCTGGCCTCTGTAGCTCTCTACTGTCCCTAGGCCTCTTTTTTCACCACTCCCCCCTTGCCCCAAACCATCCTTCCAGGCTATGACTCAAGGACCTCTTGGAGTCTGAATTCCTAAGGGAATGAGGCTCTCATGGTGAAATCTGGAGCCTGGCGTAGTCATGGCTAGGAGTGAATGGCACAGAGAGGATCCTTGCACCTCACCTCTTGGATAGATAGAAACCCAAAAAAACACCTGACTATTCCTCTCCACATGACCCCCTGTACCTGCTTTGCTTGGATCAGTCTCCAGCCTCATCCTGGGCCAGGCCTTCTTCCTTGGGACTAAGCACAAGATCGATGCCTTGTGTTTTCCTTCTTCCTTGTCCGTATTTTGCATGCACCCTTCTTATCCCCTGATGGGCAGCCCTTCCTCCACTACCCCTGGTGGTCTACTGACCCCTACTTCCTTCCTGGAGATACAGTACAATACATCTCAAGAGCCACCTTCCCATCAGTCCTCTCTGAACCACATATAACCTCTCCCTCTTCTGAATCCCCCCACAGTACTGATAATCATCAATCTTATATAATCATCAGTAATACATGACTGTGTCTGAAAGACTTCAGGAGACAAACAGCTATCTCTGCTATCCCTGACATTCTAGAATTGCATGGTTCTTTGCGGCAGACTGTACAAGTAGGTTCTGGTCGTAAGCTTCTGAGCAATGAAGAAGATATTGCTTGTTTGACACATAGGAGGTTAATTCAACTGTGGGTTCCTTGAGGGTGTGGATGGGTGTTCACGTTTTTGTCTCCCTTGGCTTTGCATAGTGCTGGGCTATGATGAATTCTTTTATAATGAAAACTCTGCTTTGTCAGGCCCTTTGTGTTCTGGGCACTGTGCTAAATCCTGTCTGCTTGTCCTCTCACTAGGTCCTCACAGTCTGAAATAGGAGCTAATAGTCTCTCTAAGGAGTAGCCTCCTGGGAAAGTTTCCATGTGACATGGTACCTGCTGTACATGCATCAGTGCTTGACATGTAGTAGACTCTCAACAAATATTTATCAGGTAAGTGAATTAAGTAATAAATATTCACTTTACAGAAGAGGAGACTGAAGCCTAGAATGGTTCGTGACTTGCTTACAATCACTCATCTTGGATGTGAAAAACCAAAGCTAGCACCTAGGTTGTTCTGAGTCCAAAGCCTGGATTCTTCACTGTTGAAGTCTACCAGGTGCATAAAGGATAAGGCGGGGACTGAAAAGACCAAGTGAGGTACAACCTGTACCTCTAAGGAGCTTCTCACCTGGCGGTCAAGCAGAAATGCACACACAGCAGCACACGTGACGGTAACCGAACCTGTGACCCACCCAGGAACTGGGCAGGGCACAGAAAGACCTGGAGGAAACAATGACTTCTCAGGGCCTCCTACAGTTGAGTGGCTAAGCCTGGACTAGAACATCATGCTTCTGGAAAACTGGTTTTTTCCATTCTACTCTTCAAGAGACCTGAACCAGTGTTATGAAGGAGTAAATTGGCACAGCTGGAGTACGTGGGACCCAAGGCTGGGCGTGAGGAGCCTGGAGACTGCATTCATGTGCTCAGTCTCCATGTCCAGCTCCCAGTAAAACCCCAGCCTGGGAGGCAGGAAGGAAGGGGAGGGATGGGGTTCGGTTCAATGTCTTCCCCAGAAACTCTGCAATGGCACCGAGGAGGGCTCAGAACATTGACACTTGCCAAAGCCTGGGCTTCATGTCCTGTATTTGGGAAATGATATCTGGGGAGTCACAGTGTGTCCTGGAGTAAGGAGGATGGAAACCCCAGCTAAAAGAGGTCGGGCCACCAGGCAATGGTTGACCAGAACAGGAATTAGTTCTTTGATACACAGCTGCTGAGGGCAGACCGAGGTAGGAAGAGCCTGCATGAATAACAGAGAGGTAGGAGGCCAGGGAGGTAGCAGGGACACAGGCCTTGAGGCCAAAGCCAGCATAAGCAGGAGAGTAGTGAGTCAGGGCAGCTGAACTGGAGCACCCACCTCTGTGGCCCGTTGAGAAACCTGCGCCCTCTTCGATCCCCCCGCCACTGTTTCCTCATCAGCTCCAGGGGGCAGAGAGTGGTCTGTGCACAGGTTGGGGATGTCTGGAGAGCATTCACCTAAAGTCTGAGATTCCTCCCCAACTCCTGCCCTAAGCATAGGCCCTGAAGCGCCCTTGGGTCTTCTCACCGGGATTGCCCCCAGCATATCCATAGCTCTGGGTTAGTCACTACCTCTTTGGCCTTATGCTTCCACATCTATAAAATGAAAAGTGGTCTCAGTCCACATCTTCAGCCCAATTCCCTTCCTGGCATCAGCCTTAAATGGAGCTGGCTGGCAACTGGAGCAGAACCAGCAGAGGGATGGGCCTCTAGGTATGGGCCTGAAAGTAAGAAAGAGGAAATGGCCGGGACCCATGACTCCTCCACACCCAGGAGAGCCCTGAAAATACTGATGGTTGGTCTTCGACCTCCCCACTCTCATCCTGACCTGGTTGTTGAAGGTGGTGAGGAGGAATTCCAGAAGGACAAAAGAACTTGGGTGTACCCCCTCCTCCGGCTTGGGGAAGGAGGAGGCAGGGCACTTTGTCCACCTACCCAATACAGTGTGTAGCACCTCTTGCAGCCCTGGAAGAGCAGGCTCTGCCCAGAATTATTCTGAGCTCCAGGAAGCTGTAGCCCACTTCCCACTGACATCTCCACCTGGATTCCCCCATCGCCCTGATCTCAGCCACACCCACATAAGCACGACAGCGCGTGTGCACGCTCACACACACACACACACACACACACACAGTGTTGCCCCAGCTGGCCTCAAACTCACAGTGCTCATAGGTCATTCTTAGAAGTAGCTGGAATTTGGGATTTTAAGATCCTCTGCCCTTTTAAAAATGACACTAGTCTCACAGGATCTCAACTTCAAACCCCTATCCTTTCTAACTTCCTTCTCACTTCTTCCCAAATCCTGTCAATTCTGCCCCAAGATGTCTGCTTCTGTCATCTTTTCTGCCCTGAAATCACTTAGGCCATTCATTAGATATCTGAGTCTAAGTGCTGTATGAATCCTAACTCCCTTCTCACAGCCTTTGGTGTACAAATGAGGAATTGGGCCACAGAAAAGTTAAGCACCTTGCCCCAGGCTAGGACTTGGGGCCAGGTAGGCTACTCCAGAGCCTGGACTCTGAGCCTCTCATCACAGGAGCTGTCAGAAAGTCTGCAGGCTTCCCTGCTGCACTTTCGCCTCTCCTTTCAACTCCTCCCACAGGCTGCTCACAGAGGAAAACTTCTTCCTTCTTTATTTAAGAAAAGGCTATAACAACAAAAGTCACGACAAAGTCGTGTCATTGTTTGGCTCGAGAAACCAGAATTCCCCCACTTCCTAACATCGTGCGCATAGAATAAAGGCAGCTCCAGGCTGAGGGGTTTAAGGATGGGATCCTGCAACTTGCCAGTTCTTCTGGGGAACACTTCACCGCTCTCAGCTCCTAGAAGGCACTCATTTCTCTAACGATCTCCACACTCCCGGTACTGCCCATGCTCTTCCTGCCTGGTGAAGGGCAGGACAGAGCCTGAGTGGACTGACCTCCTTGGAAAAAGGCTGTTTCCCTTTGAACACCAAAGCTCCTGCCGGAGTGTGCTGCAGAGATAGCAGGACAAGCATGACAAACAAATGATCACCTGAGCATCTGTGGAAGGAGCTGCTTGATAAGGGTGGAAACTAATTATTCCATTAAACAACATGGGTGGAATCTTTAAGGCTAACACTTAACAGGTAACACCAGGAGCTCTTGTGGGTTGGGCACTGTGTGAAGCACTTTATATATATTACCATGCAAATCTCACTGCAGGCCTTTGAAGTTGGTGCTATCACTATCCTCCATTGTATGGATAACAACTGAGATAAGAACTGAGGCTTTGCAAAGGGAACTCAATTGTGATACAACTTTCAAGCAGGGCAGGTAAGATCTGCCTCTGTGGCCTGGGCTTTGACCACTTCTCCAGAAGACCGTCTCCAGATGCAGAGGAATGTTCCACACTATTCCAGTTTGTCATTGCCACTTGCACTGACCATGTCAAAATGTCTGAGGAGTATAAGGATTTCATGTGATGTACTTGACTCAGGTAAGCATTTATTAACACACTAGGTCTGTGCCAGGATCCATTGCAAAAGCCCTGAGCTAAAATAGGAGCAGCCAAAAGGAGCAGCTCTGCACGGCTGTAGTCAAGTGAATGGGGAAAGAAGGAGCAGGTAGAATTCGAAAACATGAAAATGCCAAAGCCTACAGAAAGTCGGGCTCTACGTAATGCCACATGTCTGGGAAATATTAATAGCTACAACTTATTGAGTGTGTTCCACATACCTGGCACTGCACTCAGTGCTGCCAGCACAAAAACTGCTACCAACAAGAACCTTTCCGTCTGACATGGAGACAAACATTCTGGGTGCCATGTAACAGGTGCCGCAATAGGGTGCTCTGACATTGGCATCTAAGCTCGACTCAGAGGCAAGCAAGGAGGAGCTGGTACTTGGACCATCAAGCAAGTGCACCTTAGGGTGCCAGATGTGAAATGAGGACAGGCAGCCACGGCACAGTTCAAGCAGCAGTTCTGGGGCCTGAGACAGCTTGCTGGAGCAAGGGCTGGGCATGATGGGACTGAGAGTATATCTGGACAGAGATACCCAGGCTTAAATGTGCCTGTGAGAAATGGGTTATGGAACAGGGAATAAAGGTAAGAAGAGGGGGAAACATTTCTATAACTTCCCTGTTCATTCACTGCCTGGCTTTCTCACTGGTCTTTACTGGGAGATGACAATGAAGTAGAAAGTAGACACACACACACACACACACACACACACACACTGCACCAGGCCTTGGTTTCTCACTCCACTGTAGCAGACTTAGACTTTTGCTTTTAGTCTATTCTTTAAGGCCTCACCCTGGGACAGCCCAAGACATTGCAGTGGAAGAGACCTCATCTAATAATACCAACTCACGCACTGCAGTGCTTCCTGGCCTTCCAGATGCTTCTGCCACTACAGCCTGTTTGATTTATAGTCAACCTGGGAGGACTGAGCCCTACTCATAGCCTCTTTTTCATAGGTGATGCTAAAGCTCAGAGAGGTTAAGGCACTTGCCAAGGTCACACAGCAAGCAGAAGACTAAACTGGGACTGGAGCCCAGTTGCGAGATGGCAGACTCACAGTGACACTGCAGCAACTGCAGAAACTGGGACTTGGTGATGACTGAGTCCCAAGGACATTGCTAGGGAGAGGGAGCACTGGGCTCTGGGAGGTGGGTGGATGGAAACGGGGCCCTAGAGGCTGAGTGAGGACAGCAGCTATGAAGAGGCTTTGAAAGGGAACTAGAGGCGTCTCTAGAAAGACGCAGTCTGTCTGAGCTAAATGTCCCAACAGGGCTGCAAAAGATGGAAGCTCCAGTCATGTCTCTGTGAGACAAGGTGGGGAAGAGCTTATTGCTCTCACTTGACAGTTAAGAAAAACTGAGGCAAGGAGAGCTGGCCACCTGGTTTGCCCAAGACCCATGGGAACTTAGGGTCCCAGGGCCCTGTTGGAAGCAGCCAGGCAGACAAGATTTCCAGGGCTTTTCCTCTCTGCCATGGATGATAAAATAGAGGTGAAGAGAGGAGAATTAGGGTTGGAAACAGAAGTGAAGGCTGCATTCAGATGTGGAGGGGGACCCAGGCAGAGGGCGCCTTAATCCTGTCTAGCCCGACGGTGGCGGTGGCGAGATGAGGCCCTGACACCCAGCTCTGGTTACCGGCATCAGCTGGTCGAGTGTCACGGAGCCCCGGTGCCTCCTCCCTCCCCCGCGGATCCGTCCACTTGAGCTGCACCGCAGCACCTTGGTGCCCTATCCCTGGGGAGAGGTGGAAGGTACGGGAGGGGGAGTGGAGGAGAGAGCAGGGCGCACGTCCTCCCTGATCTTGCCAATCTACAGCCTCGGGCTGCGCCTCCGGGTCCCCAGCCAGCCCCCCTTCCTTCCCCCGGCGCGTGAATGGTACGCTCCGGTCCGCACGGCCCGGGCTGCAGTGGGTGTTGCTAGAGCCCACGCGGAGGAAGGAAGAGACGCAGGCAGGTTGCGGTGACCCAAGCAGCTGCCCCTGCCACAGGGACCCCTTCTCCGAGAGACCGGCATCATGACCCAAGGAAAGGTACCAGCATCTCCCCGCCTGCACCATCCTGCATCCTCTGGCCTCCCTCTCTATCTGGACCGCTCTAAGCATTCCCCGGCCCTAGTGCGAAGGTCCTCTGTGGTTCTTGCTGAAGTCATAGGATCAGAACCTCTCCCAGCCCCAGGTTCTCCCCCCCTCCCATCTGCCTTCCACCCGTGCTTTGGCATCACAAGACTCTTCCCAGGTGCCCAGACCCTCAAAAGGAGCTAGTCTGATTGTGCTGCGTGACTGTGTGTGTGTGTGTGTGTGTGTGTGTGTGTGTGTCAGGGCGAGCCTTGATACCTATGGGCATCCCCCCAGTGCCAGACCAACTGCTTTGTGGTATCCCTCACACCCTCCACAGAGTACCACCCCACCCAGCTCCCTCTCATTATTCCACATCTGGATGTCCATGCATCCCCTATGGTTTGGAGGTTACTATGGCAACTCTGTTTAAGGATGCTCAGATTTTTTGGTTTTGGTTTTGAGCAGGAACTGGATGAAAACATATTCGCTTTTTTTGTTTGTTTGTTTGTTTCAGTTTCAGGCCTAAATTGAAGGGGGGAGCTGGGCAGAGACTTGGCTGGCCCAGCAGGTTATGTAACATCAACAGCCTGTGGAATTATACAACCACTAGGGCCCAGGGCAAAGAAGGAGGGTCTTCTGGCCCTCTTTTGGCAGTGTTAAGGATTGGGCAGAGAAACTGGAAGGGCCCTCCCCCTCACACCCCTCCTTCCCTCTGAGATGGGTCTCAGAGCCAGTGACATCCCTGCTGGGCCCTCTCTTCTCTCTTCTGGACTCTCTTCTCCCTATTTCTAAGCTCTTTGGGCCTCAAAATGACATCATTGGGTACTATCACTTCCTGCCTTTGGTCAAAAGTCACTTGGGAATATCAGCTGTGTTTGGGGGCTAGGTAAGCCCCAGAAGGTTCTGGAGGGCTTCCTGGGAGGGTGATGAGGAGAGGGGATGAGGTGAGTTTTCCTCCCGTCTGTGTTGGAGAAGGGGGTCTGGGAATGGAAGGGATCCATTCCCACAGGCCTCAGCTCCCTGTCCTGCCCCTGAGAAGGCCGGGGGTGTTGAGTGAAGTGTGGATGAAGAGCCACTCCACCACATCGCCATCCTGTGAGCCTCCCCTCTCTCATTTCACCCACAGCCCACCAGGAAGTGCCCTGGCCTCTGCTACTGTCATAGGGTGAACATGCTCCCCTGCCTTGTTGGCCCCTCCTCCCCAGCTCACCGCCAGGCTTTCCGGAGGGTAGACAAGTGTCCGGTCCAGTGGTCCGTGAACCTGGTAGGAACCAGACAGAGGTCTTTGATGCTCATCCTCTCTGGAGAGCCTGAGCCAGCCTCCCTCGGAGCAGCTTAGACAGGGGCATTTTGGAGCCAGACCTAAATGCTGCTTTCCAAGCCCCGTCCTTTTGTTGCTATCTCTGTTTTCACAATCCCCTCCATGCCACACTCTCTGGCTTCATCATCAGATCTACAACTCACACATTCTCCTGCCAAAGGTATACTGTGTGCATGGCAGGGTAGAACTTCTCTGAGTATAAACAGACTTCTCAACCTACATTGCCCTCTGGCTGCAATTCCCTCCTCTTTTAAACATGGAAAGGGACAACCCCGGATGCTTTCCCAGTTCCCTTCCAGCAGTGGCATTTTGTGGAGCTGTCTCAGTCTGGGGGAGAGGCTGAAGGTCAGAATGGAATCTCAGAGGGAGGCCTTCTGCCTATCTGCCCCCGCAGTCCCTTTCCTCTTTCCCCTTTTTGTCCTCCCCCTCCCTTTCTGTTACCCATCTCTCCTCTTCCTAGTCCCTGAAGCCCCCCAGGACCCTGTGACTTCAGATGAGTCTTCAGTTCCCTCGATTAATTAATTTTTTTATTTTATTTTATTTTTTGAGGCAGGGTTTCACTGTGTAGCTCAGGCTGATCTTGAATTCACTATATAGCCCAGGCTGGCCTTGAACTCACGGTGATTCCCCTGCCTCAGCCTCCCCGAGTGCTGGGATTACAGGTATACACCACCACACTGAGCAGTTCCTCCATTTTAAAATAAGAATCAAAAAAGTTTACTAGCCATGCCCTTGTTTGAATACCAGGGAAATAATGGGACTGTAGTGATCCACGCCCTGCCACCTGGTCAGTAGTCACCAATGGCGGACACTGCTAAAAATCAAGTCCTTCCTCAGTTCCTAGCTCAGCTCCACTGTGTGACCCGGCCAGCCTGATCTTCCTGGAGCTCATTTCTGGTCTCAGGAAAATAGGAGCTTTTTGTTTGTTTCATTTTTTGTTTTGCATACTGGGGTTTGAACCTAGAGCCTTTGCCCCAAGCTACATCTCCGGCCTTTTTTTTTTTTTTTTTTTTGAAACAGGGTGTCAAAAAGTCACTGATTCCCCAGGTTGGGCTTGAACTTCCAATCTTCCTAGCTCAGCCTCTGCTGAGTGCTGGAATTACAAGTATGCCTCAGCATGCCCAGCCTTTGTTTTTTGAGACACTTCTCACTTTGTAACCCAGGCTGGCCTCAAACTTGCAGTCCTCCTTCCTCAGCCTCCTGAGTGCTTGACTTTTAAACATCCACAGTCATACCCAATTTGAAATAGGGGCATTCTTGTCTGGATTCCTGCTCTTCCTACATAAAAACATAACCAGAAAAGGTCCATGAATTGAGGGGCTGACCAGGAGAGGGTGGAAGGCTCTTTTTCCCTGGTAATCATCTCTCTCTCTCTTTTTGTTCCACAGCTCTCCGTGGCTAACAAGGCTCCTGGGACCGAGGGGCAGCAACAGGCAAATGCTGAAAAGAAGGAGACTGTGGCAGTGCCCTCGGCCCCACCCTCTTATGAGGAAGCCACCTCGGGAGAGGGGTTAAAGGCAGGAGCCTTCCCCCCGGTCCCCACGGCTGTGCCTCTCCACCCCAGCTGGGCCTATGTGGACCCCAGTAAGTCTCTCAGCTCCTGGGGGCTGGACATCAGGGAGAGCAGTGGCCCAGATGAAAAACCTCAGTAGGAGGAAGCTGCCTGGTGCAAGCCCTGGTTGCTGTATGAAGCTGTGTGACTAAAAGCCTAGGATTTGGAGGACAGTTCTGAGTTTACTGTAGTCAAGGTACTTTCAGGTAGGGAGAAAGAATTTTTTTTTTTCAAGTCACTGGAGTTGAATAAGCAGAGGCAACAGTTGAGCGACAAAAACCAAGATCCAGTCTAGAAAGGCCCTGCTGGAAGAGAGAGGTGCAGAGACTCAGAAGAGATCAGAGTGGTCAGAAAAGGGCAAGGTGAGGCTGCAGCTGGCCGCGACCTGGGCCGCGTGCCCTGTGATGCGGGTGCAGCTTTTGCGCACTGCACATTGCGCTACTCTGAAGCCAACGCAGGGAGGGAGCCTGGTGGAGGCCCCAGGGCTGTTGGGAGCCAAGGATATGAGGCTTCATCTTACCGCTCACTCTTGTCCCCTGCCCTTTCCCCTGCCTTCACTGTGGGGAGGAGGGCATGATGTGGAGAGGTGTATAGGGAGCACCCTCAGCGTCTGTTGCTGGCAGCCAGGCAGCGCTTCACGCGGGGGGGGCGGAGGGGGGGGTCGATGGGTAGATGCCAGCTCCCGCCTTTGAGGATCCAGCCAGTGGGAGATTCACTCCTGGGTTGACCAGCCTGTGGCAGCTTTGCCTCGGGGCTGGGAACCAAAGCTTCCCCAAGGCTGTAAGAAAGGCCCTTCTTAGCTGGGTGTGGTAGTGCATGACTGTAATCCCAGCATTCAAGAGGCTGAGTCTGGAGGAACACTAGGAGTTCAAGGCCAGTCTTAACTACAGAGAGACTCTGTCTCAAAAAACAAAACAAAAACAAGAAGGTCCCCTCTTAAATTCTGCTCAGCCCCTTTTAGTGTCCCTCAGCAGCTCTTCCCCTCCCCCATTTTGCCCCTGCCTACAGAATTCTAGAATGGAATCCAAGGACAATGGTCCAGACATAGCCCCTGTTCACAGAGAGTGGTCACGATGGTCCGCCTCTCCCACCACATACCCCCTTGGCCTCAGCCGAAAGCCGGTGTAACCTACTGGAAGGTTCCTGCAGGTCTGGTATTTTCGGAGCCTTTCTCCCTCAGTGTGGTGTGAACAATGGAGTTGGTGGGGAAGTAGGCAGAAGTTGAGGGAGAAGTGAAGGAAAGGAGGCAAGTGGCCCTGGGGCCCCAGACCCTCCTCCTTTCTCACCTATCCATTGCAGGAATGGGCTGCTTTCCTTTAAGGAATGTTTTCCAAGGAGTCATTGAGGCAGGAAGACTGCTTCTTTTCGTCATCATGTGACACACATTTAAAATAAGTGAATGCCTGGCAGTGTCTGGCTCCAAGCTCACTTCAGCGGCTTCAGAGAGCTGCCCGGATCTCTGCCCTCACAGGGCTGACCGTGGACAGTGAGTGGATGTCTACCACAGCCATACCACAGGCGCAGTGCTAGAGGCCTGGGCATCACCTACCACCAGCCAGGCAGGGCAGGCTTCCTGGGGGGAGGGACACCCACCCTGAGTCCTGAAGGACGCCATGAGTGAGTCTAGTAAAGAGGCAGAGAAAAGAGTGTTCAAGACTGAAAGAATAGGATCTTCAGGGGTCCTGAGAGGAGAGAGCACAGGCTGGAAAAAATGCACACAGGCCGAGGACAGTGGGAGGGAGGAATGTGCAGGGCAATTGAAGCACTCCGCTCACAGAGCTTGAGGGGGCTTTCAGGAACTTGATCTTGGTGGATCCGCTCACAGAGCTTGAGGGGGCTTTCAGGAACTTGATCCTGGTGGATCTACTCACAGAGCTTGAGGGGGCTTTCAGGAACTTGATCCTGATGGACAGGCAGTGGGGAGCCACAGAAGAGTTCAAAGCATGGCAGGGTGGTCAGCTGTGAAGACCAAAACAGGCTGTGGATGGGGATGGTGGGGGAGGGTGGAGGCCAGTGGGGAGAGTAGAGTAGAATACAGTGCACACATTTAAAGATTTGGAAATGGCCCCATGACAAAGGGCGTAAGAGATGGTAGTGTAGTCCCCATCAGGAACAGAGCACTTAGGCTCTCATTTGTGTCTAATATGAACCCTATAAAATGGGGATCCAGACTCCTACCACAAGGGACACAGAGAAACCTGAAGTCTTACTCAAAGTCACACCACTCTTTAAACCTGGAGGATGGATCCCCTGTTTGAAGGATATATTCATACACAATCTTCCAAAAGCCTGAGTTCTGGGACGATGCTCTGGATCTTTGTCCCCACCCCTACTTCTCACCCTTGTCCTGGCTTTATTTCCCCTCCTGAGCCCTACCTGGCCCTGCTTTCCAGCTCTAGCACCGTGATCTGGCACATGCACCTGACCTCCAACTCCCACCCCAAGGGCCTCAGAGCAAGCCAGGATCAGGACCCTTGACCCTGCATGTCCTAAGTGGCCTAGAGAATGACTGTCCCCAGTTTAGTGGCAGTATCATGGCCAGTGAAGTTTATCTAAGGTGCGATTATTGCTAATTGGGAATGGTTGTCCTTTCCTGATCATCAGCCACAAGGGAGCTGAGTGTTCAGGGAGAGGAAGGGGGACACACGATGGAAGGCTACATTTAACCCCCCAAAGCTCCAGCCAGGGTAGAAGGAAATGGAAGGGAAATGACAGCTTATCTCCAGGACCCAGAACAGGAAAAGCAACATGTGACCAGGGAGAGAGACCTAGGGGTGGTCTGGGATATTTTACAATGGGACTGGAAAGAAACGTTTCAGTGGATCAAAGAGCCAGATTGACCAAAAGGCAGCTCTGAGCAGGTAGCTTTGAGGCATATTTCTAGGCACGAGGAGCTCACACCACCCACCTGTCCACCCAGGCAGCAGCTCCACCTATGACAACCGTTTCCCCACTGGACACCATGAACTTTTCACCACCTACAGTTGGGATGACCAGAAAGTTCGCCGAGTTTTCATCAGAAAGGTAATTGCCTCTCCCTGATTCTCCATGGAGAAGCCCTTCACAAAGCCCCTAGTCCTGTCTGTGTGTCTTAGATAGCTGCCAGCAGAAGCCATTGTCTCCTTCTCTAGAGACCCTAGCTGATGGCTCTGATGGGGAAGTGTTTCATAGGTTTCACTGGGCTCCAGTGCACTCTCCTCTGGGTACCATGTGGCTGTTCCTCCCTTAGCTCTGGGGCCCCCTTGCTTTCCTTTACACTTGTCCTGGGTTAGTTCCATTGCCCCTAACGAGGGTGGGGCATCCAAGAAGTAGGTCTGGAGAGTTGAACGAGTTCCTGGGAACTGGGAGCCTTGCTGGGAGACTGAGCCTGCCTGGCCTCTCTTGCCAGGTCTATACCATCCTGCTTATCCAGCTTCTGGTGACCTTGGGTGTTGTGGCTCTCTTTACCTTCTGGTGAGTTGGTGATACAGACTGGTACCTTCCAGGGGTAGCCATGGCCAGGTCCCCTGGAAAGACAGGTGGGGGAGCACTTCTCTTTGTGCTGGGGAAGAACCTTAAGAGTATATAATGTAGCCCAAGAATAATTCTGGCCATGGTGGTGCATGCCTGTAATCCTGGCATTCTGGAAAGCTGAATGCCCAGGTCCCCATCCAGGATAGCGTGGACCTGGTGCCCTCTGGTCCTTCCTGTGTGTCTTAGACAGTCCTTTCTTTCCAGTCTACCAGCCACATCCCCACCTCCACCCCAGGCAACCCCAGGTGTCAGGCGGGGACTGGAGCTGGGCTTCCCAGAGCCTCTGAGGCTGTAGCCTTCCTGCCTCACAAGTCCTATGAACTGTGCTGGGCACGGATGTTGAACCAGAAATAGAGACCCTGAGTAAATTCTGACTCTCTGTCTCTCCCTTCTCTGTAGTGACCCTGTGAAGGACTATGTCCAGGCCAACCCAGCCTGGTACTGGGCATCCTAGTGAGTATACCCCAACCTTACATCTTTCCCAGAGGAAGGCCAGTGACAGGCAGAGACAATCTCTGTCCTGCCGACAGACTCACACCTATGGAAACTGACCTCACGGACTACCACCCCTGCCTTGTTCTGCTGGTTTCAGAGCAGAGCAAGAGCCTTTCTGACCTGTGGTGATCTGTTAAGATGGGTGGGAGATGGGGGAGGTCCTGGCTCCTACACAAGCTGGGAGGCGTGGGGCTGAGGCCACAGCTGGAGAGACCCCTAAGGGGAGAGACTGGAACACCTCATCCTACACTAATAATAATGTTGCTACTCTTATTAGCACCATTGTTATTAATGCTTATGAAATTATTAATCATAATAGCCACCACTTAAAGAGTGCCTAATAAGGGCTGGGCATTACTCTATGTGCTTGGTGTACAGTATTGCACTGGATCCCAAAATCTACTGGTATGATTATTTCACAAAACTAAGGCTCTGAGAGCTTGGGTAATTTGCCTAAGATCACACAACTAGTCAGTGGAGCAACTGGGATTCAAACCCAGGATTCAGGTCAAGGCTTGTGTACTTAATCCCTCTGGTTGGCAGTCTCCCTTCAGCCTCAAGCCACTTGGCTCTTGCTGGTCCTATACACTTTAAGGACTAAGGTAGGCAACTTGGGAGAAGAGAAGAGATTTGAAGTTGTAGGTAGGTGATTCTGACCCTTCTGCTGGGAAACTAAGAAGTAATTCTGGATAATTCCAGGCCAGAACCACGCTGGGGCTCAGAGATGAACTATTTTTCCCAAAGGTTCCCTCAGAACCCACTGCTAGCCCAGCAGTATAGTGGGGGTCCTGCAGGGCAGGGAGTGGGCAGTCAGCAAAGATGCAGCATTCAGGAGAGGAGAAGGTGTGGGCTCAGGCACAGGGCACTCAGCCCACAGAGGGGTAGACCTCCAAGGATGGGCCGAGAGGACTGGGGATATCATTGTCAGCAGAGAAATGGCTTTAAGCAAAAGTACAGGAATGAAAAGACATGTGATTCATTTGATGAACCAAGGGACTAGCAGAGGGCCGGAAGGACATCTCAGAGCGCAGATGGTTGAGATTCTAACCCCCACCTGAGGAGCTTGTACACTACGGCTATTCTGGATAGCAGGCTCCTGGATAGAGATCTGGTGGAGGTGTGGACTCAGCCCAAAGCCTCTATCCCAAGCCCAGAGCACTCAGGGTTGGGCCCCGAGTTAGCATGAGCCAGCCAAAGACTGACAGTCAGCAGACTCATCCTAGCCTCTGTGGTTTGTGAGAGCCACAGAGCTCCCTCTTCAAACTGGAGTCCAGGGGAAGAGATGTACACACCCAGGGCCTCTCCTAGGGTATGGGGCAGAGGCCCTGTCTGCAGACCTGGCAGAGAGATGTATCTTAGGGAGTTAGGTGGCACTATATAGTAAGGCTAATGAGGCCGCAGGGACTACCACGCTGGCCAGGCTCCCTGGTGGGTTGGCATGGTTCCTGTCATGTCACCACTGCTTGGCAGCCTCGGGCCCCCTGAGAACTCAGAGATGGAGTCCATAGGCCCCTCTTTGGGCCTCTGTGTGAGGGTCTGTGAGATTCCATGCCCTCCCTGAGCATGGGGGTAGAGCCTGGAAGTAGGGCAGGGTACACACAGTTGTGTATGTGCTATGGGAGGCAGGGAGGCTGGGAAAATCAGGGTTCTGAATGGGGAGCTTTGGGGCTCCAGGCTGAAAACAGAATGTGAGCTGTGCTGTGTGGCTTCACGGTGGGTGCAGGTGGACAAAAGTCAGAACTAGGCATGGACTATGCACTTAGGATGCTGGCCTTTTCCTGCAGAAAGCCCGCCTAGACTTTGGCCCTGTGGCCTCTTTGCTCCTCAGTTCTCCCCATCCTGCCTGTGCCTGCTTCTGAGTCTAAGTGGGTCTCATCTCTCCTAAACACCAAACTTTCCCTCCTGTCTCCAAACTCTTCTATCGGTCTCTTTCTTTTAGAATGGTAATGACAGCAATGAGACTAAAACTGCTCTTTCTCTATGCTTACACTGCTGTGGTGCTGTGGTAGGTGCTCTCCGTATACTTTTCACTGGTCCTTTAGCAACCCTGCCAAGTAGGTACTACTAGTATTCCCATTCTGCAGGGATTTAGCTCAGCAGCATAAGTGCCTTCCTTATGCTTTGATCCCTAGTACAAAAAAAAAAAAGAATTATTATTCCTATTCTACAGATGAGGAAATTGAGATTGAGAGAAATTGCTGTTTCCTGAGCAGCACAGCCAAGATACAACCCAGATCCTTTGGCACAACAAAAGCGCTGTACTTTGCTGCCCACAGGTGTCATAAGTTGGGGAAAGGTATTGGGTTTGATCACTGATCTTCACCTGAGTCTTACTCCCTGCTCTGATGCTCTGCATGGGTCATCATCCTAGGCCTTGGGGCTCCAGCCCTGAGGTACAAATCAATCATTCTCTCACCCTTCTCTAATTCAGTCTCTGTCCCTAAGATGCTAGCTTCCCCACCCCCAGCTCCAGCTTTCTCAAGGTCCCACTTGGCTTCCTGGTTCCCTCCACAAGTTGTCACCTTATTGTCTAATTGCTCCCACTGAGCCATGGTGTCTGCAGCACAGCCACAGGGGAGGGGGTGCTGAGCTGGGGTGGAGGTGGGCTGTCCATCAAGCAGCTTGCAATTACAATAATAGCAGCTCTTATGGAGGAGGAGCCCAAACCCACACCAAACCCAGCCCATGGCAAACTGAATCCATCATGCCTATTTTCTCTTCTGGCTTGAAGCAGCCCAGTGGGTTGGTACCAGGATTCCTGTTTTACAAAGAAAGGGAATTGGCTATTAAGTAACTCATGCAATACTACAGTAGTAGTGACAGACCTGGGACGTGAGTGCTGACATCAGGCTCCAAAGCTGTGCCATAGTCGCTGGGTTCTGGGTCCCTGTTCCTCGGACTTCCTCCTGATGCCTTGTCTTGAGGAGATAGGGACCAGAGAGAAAACGAGGTGAGGCCCATGCCCTCAGGAAGCCTACAGTCTGGTCAGGGTGACGGGACCCACACCACGTAGTCACACAGACAGGGCACTATTATTATCATTGTTGTTCAGGTGACTGGCCAATGACTCAAGTGAGACCAAAAGAACAGATGCTGGAATATTTCCCAATTGAGGCAGGACAGTTCTGTCCCACGGTTTTGGCTCCTGGCCCCAGCTATGGGCAGAACCTCCAATAGCTCTACCCGAGAACCAGTGAAAAATTAGAAAGGGAGCCAGGTGTGGTGGTGCACACATATAATCCCAGCATTTAGGAGGCTGAGACAAGAGGATCACCATGTGTTCCAGGCCAGTCTGAAATACATATCAAGACCTTATAAAACAAAACAAGATAAAAACAGAGAATTGGAAAGGGTTAACATGAGGCCCAATCACTGAACCCACAGGCTTGTATCGACTCTTGCATTCCTTATTGTTCGTTTGTTTGCTTTTTCATTTTCATTTCATCCAGTAATATGAAAAGAGCACCTATCGGGTATGAGGCATCAGGGTATGTGATGGGAATGCAAAAGGAATAAGCTGTCCTCATCCTTATCCCTGGGTGGGATGTCGGGCAAATTGACTTCGACAGAGGAGGAGTGCAGGCTTGAGTGAGGTTTACCCGGGGTACACTGAGGAAGCCATCAGAAGAGGGAGCCCCAGATGTCCTTGCCAGTCAGTTTTCCAGCAAGAGCAGAGTGTGGCAAGCAGGTTGGGAGGATGCAGAGAGGACTGTGATGGGAAGGGCAGAGGGAGGGCGGAGCGTAGTGCAGGCAGCCTGGAGAGGTGGGGAGGGTTGGGCTGGGCTGGCACTGCAGGTGTTTGGGAATTTTAGACAGGAGAGTCCCGTGGTTGGATGTGGCTGTAGCTTGCGGGGTGGAAGGCAAGGTTGGAGGCAGGAGGACCAGATGGACTCCTGGCTCAGACCAGCCAGAGAGAGAAAAGAGGTGGCCAGACCTCAAAGGGTGGTAGTAGGAATGGAAGGAAGAGTATAGCTTTGAGAGCTGCCTGAGTGGGAGGATAAACAGATGCCGGTGATTAATCAGGTGTGGCAGGGAAGAAGTCAGTGATGCTGCTGAGGCTTCTGGGAGGCTGACTGGGTGGATGCACAGTGGCCTCTGCAGCCAGGGATGCAGGAGAAGGAGCAGAAAGGATGGGAGCTCAGCTCCACCCTGTTGAGTTTAACATGTTTCTGAAGAGCCACATCTGCCCAGTAGGCAGCTGAATGTTTCAGTCTGGGGTTGAGAAGGAAACCATAGATACGAGTCTGGGGCGTGAGTCCTGTGGGTAAATGAGCACGTCTAGGGGGCGTGTGAAGGGACCAGGCATAGTCAGAGACTCCCTGGTGCCCAGGGAAGAAGGAGCGGTTCCAAAAGTATGTCTTCGTGGAACCCAGGAAAAACAAGAGTGATCAGATGTTAAGAAGTTAGTGTCATCTGGATTTAACAAGGTCACCCCGATGTGGCAAAGCCAGCTCTCCCTCCTTCTGAATGCACCTCCTTCTGAATGAGCACCCTGAATGGAGACCGTGTGTTCTCAAAGCATCAAGGGCAGAGAGAGTGGCCATCACTAGACCTGGAGAAGATGTTGGATGGACATTGTGAACAGCTGAGGAGCTTTCTGTGGGAAGAGTGAGGCCAACAGCAAGGGGAAGGGGCGTCATCAGGTGATCAAGGGCATGAGACCAGAGCCTAGCTGGAGAGGAGAGATAGGGGAGTCCATAGCATTCTGTGAGGTGTGCAGGTGGCAGGCAGGGAGCTAAAGGAGCCCCATCTCATTGTCCTTTTCTGGGACATATCAGGCAGTTTGGGCTGCAGAGTGAGGCCTGGGGGAGGGAGAGAAAGTTTGGAATCACTGCCATGGAGGGTGGGTGTGAGGATGGAGAAAGAGGGAAGGGATGGCAGTGCCACGGTGAAGGCCCACTGGGCAGTGGCGGAGGCACTGCCCCCATCACTGAATCCTCAGGTCCTCCGCCCTTGTCTCCCACACCCAGACCAGCTCCCGCCTCCCTTGGTCCCCAGAAGCACTCAGTGCTCAAGCATTGTCTCTGGTTTGCCCCTGAGCTCCCTGCTGCCTCCCACTGGGTGCAGCCACCAGATCCAGAAACTCGTTCACAGGTCTCACTTCCTGCTTACATAGGACAGCCACAGGCCTTGCTGTGCTGAACTTCCACCCTGTGAGACAGATGAGCAATAACTAAAGAGATGTTACAGGTGATGATGGGCTGAGGCTGCTGGGCAGTGCGGGTTCCTGCTTGCAGGGGAGCTCCCTGAATGCAGAATATGTGGGTTCCCATCCTGTTTCTACACCACGGTAACTGCGAGAACTTGGCTGAGCTGGAACCTGGTGGACACACAGGCATGACTTGTGCTTCGGCAGAAAAGTAAAGAGCATACTTCATGGAGGAGATAAGAGAATGACTTTAGTTAATATTTGTAAAGCGTGTTTAAAATTCTGCTGAGCACATACCACAGAAAATACTGTAGATGAGCTTTTTAAATACCATGGTGATGACTGGGAGGTCACTTTGGGTAGGCTGCTCAGGAACAGATACCCCATGGCATCCGAGACTCAATCGTACTAGCAACAGACTCGACAGACTCCCCTGTTCTCTCTTCTGGAATTGGTCCACCGCCCTGCCCCCACCAGGTTCTGGGATGACCATGGCCTTCTCCTTGCCAACCTCTTCGTGGCACCCGTAAGCAATGGTGGCAGAGAGTGGAAAGAGCAAGGCATTGGGTTGGGGGGCTTCAGAGGGCCTTGCTGATGTACCCGTTCACCTGTCTCTCACAGTGCTGTGTTCTTTGCCACCTACCTGACCCTGGCTTGCTGTTCTGGACCCAGGTATGATAATGACTTGAGGAGTAACTTGTGAGGGTATAAGCAGGATGTTGAATGTCTTGGCCTCAGCCCTGCCTGCCTCCCAGTGCTCTGCACCCCTGAGGGGCATCCATCACCCCTGAGGGGCATCCATCACCCCTGAGGGGCATCCATCACCCCTGAGGGGCATCCATCACCCCTGAGAAGCATCCATCCTGCTGTCAGGCAAGCCTGTTCCTCCCTCCTGCCTTGGCACCTCTGAGAGAGTGGCAGAGCAGACAGACAGATGGAGCATGTGGGGGTCTGGCTGAAGGAAGAGGCTCCTAGGCGTGTGGAAGAGGGTGCAGAGAGCTCTTCTTGCAGTGGCAACTCCACTGGGAACCCCTTGGCTTTCCTTACAGGAGACACTTCCCCTGGAACTTGATCCTGCTGACGGTCTTTGTAAGTGACTAAGTGAGCTGGTGACAGATGATGAGCAGGGTTGGAGAAAGGATGGAAGCAGGGGAGCCTGGGTTGGGGACATCTAATGTGAGGTCACTGGGGAACAGGGGTGTTTTCACCTGCTCCCTCCACCAGGACACTTCACCCTCCCTTCCCTCTGCCCCCACTGTCTGTGCACAGTGCTTTTGCTCTGAGGAGGCTCATCCAGGACATCCCAGAGATACGAACAATGAAGAAGAGTGGGTCTCTTCCAGGGGCGGGGGTGGGGTGGATAACAGGGCTGCCTAAGAAAGAAAGACTGCTGTCCCCAGGACCTGCAGCCTGGCCCGGGAGATGCTGCGTAGCCAGGCTGGCATCTGATTAGAAACCTGCGCAAGGTGAAGCAGCCTCAGTGTGGAGGGGTATCTGCCTGGGGCTCCCAAATCCTAAGTTTTGGAGTATCCCCTTACCCTGCCTCTCTTTTCAGACCCTGTCCATGGCCTACCTCACTGGGATGCTGTCCAGGTAAGGGGAACAGGTGCATGGAGACAAGGGCCCTACAATCAGGGACCAGTAAATTCTGAGGGGGGCTTCTCCCAAACCCTGCTCTTCCTGAGACCCTTTGGTTGGGGGAGAGGCTCAGGCAGCAGGACACTTTGGCCTAGAACCTGTCTCAGGGAGCTCACCTGGCCAGTGGCTCCAGGACCTGGCCAGGTTGGTGGGGTAAGAGTGAGGGACGGTGGGAAGCAGGCTGATTCCTCTCAAGCTGCAGTTTAAATGACCCTGCAGTTCAGAGTCCTTAAGCCACCTCCAGCTGCCAGCACACATCCCCCCCACCTTCTCCCACCTATTCAGTACCCTTCCAACTAATAGTGAACCTCAGCATGCCTGGGAGATGGAGGGCAGGGCCCAGAAGAAGGGCCAGGGAGGGTGAATCCTTAGGAAGGAGATAGGGTCAGGGCCAGAGAGCTCCAGATCAGGGCCCGGAAGAAGCGCTGGTTGCAGAGAGGGCTGGGGGAGAGCAAGGCCCCGTGGGAGCTGCCCCTGCCCCTCTGTTCTCAGTTACTACAACACCACATCTGTGCTGCTGTGCCTGGGTATCACGGCCCTCGTCTGCCTCTCAGTCACTGTCTTCAGCTTCCAGACCAAGGTCAGCTCTGAGGCGTGTGGGGTAGGGATGTGTGCAGAATGGGGCTCCAAGCAGGTTCCCAGACTAAGCGGAGGGAAAGGGATGAGTTGGGTCTGGCGGGGGCACAGCTGGCAGGCTGGGAAGGGAATGCTGGATCTGGGGGGTGAGCGTAAGACCTTGAGCCTCAGCCTCCAGCCAGTACACTGCCAGGGGGCTCCATGCAGCCAGGGACCAATGCTGATGCCCCTCTTGTCCCGCAGTTTGACTTCACTTCCTGCCAGGGTGTGCTCTTCGTGCTGCTCATGACCCTCTTCTTCAGCGGACTCATTCTAGCCATCCTCCTACCCTTCCAATATGTGAGTTTCCACCCGCAGGACCTTGGGAAGGCGAGGGAGGCCCCTGTAGAGTGTTGCTCTCTCCTACACCTCCAGGGCGGGCGCAGGGCCAAAGCCCAATAGCCTGCCGTCCTGTCCAGCCCCTCCTGGCCCTTGCCCTATGCATGTTGGCAGTACGATAAGCAAGCAAACAAGGAGGCTTTTCTTGGCAGGTCTGGGCACCTGCCCATCTCCTTGAGCCGCATCCGGCTTCGCCTTTCCCATCCTTTTGTGTAGGGTGGAGGGGAGATTGAGGGGAGGGTGTGGAGCAGCCTGAGCCTGCCTGGGGCCCACCAGGCCTAGAGGGGTCTTAAGGAAGGGTCTCCTGTGCTCCTGGGGCATCAGCCTAATCCAAAGAGGCAGGATCTGGATGAGGCAGCAGGACCAGAGCAGACCTCCACCCCATAGAGCATCCCCCAACTGGAGCTCCACTCTCGGCAGTTCCAGGGTCATCCGTCTGGCCTGGAGAATGTCACCTGGGACTGTACAGGTGCTCATGCCACTACACGTGGGAGGGAGGATCAAGGGCATCCCAGGAGGACCTTGAGGTTTGAATCCCAGCTACCCAAGAGAAAAAGCCCTCAGCCTCCTTCAGCACCAGTTCCCCCGTGATGCCTTTTCTGCCAGAGCTGGGACATGGTGCTCACTCCCACTTACCCACGTTCACCCTGCCCAGCCCCAGCCTCAGGACATTTGGCTTCCAGTCCAGGACACCAAGATTGGCTTTGGCATTTCCTTGGCTTTTCCTAGGATCCTGTTGACAAAGGGAGGGACCGGAGCTGGCCTGTTGCCCTCTGTGTATCTAGGATGGGGAGGGGGACAACAGGAAGGGGCCCCAAAACTTTAAAGAACCCTTTGTTGACCCAGGTCTGGTTGATGGGATACCTTGTTTCCAGGAATCTTCTAAGTTTCCTGGGAGGGCCCCACTGAGGGCAGAATTAGCATGTTACCTCCTAGGTACAGGCTTTCCACATGCAGCTGGCTGCTCCTGAGCTCTGGGGAGCAAGGGACAGGAGCACATTGTCTTGGCCTTGGCAAACAAGTCCATACACACCTGGCAGCCAGGCATGGTGGCACACACCTGTATTCCCAGCACTCAGGAGACTGAGACAGAAGGATTGACACAAGTTTGAGTCCAGCCCAGACTACAGAGCAAGACCCTGTCTAAAAAAAAACAAAAACAAAAAAACAAAACAGAAAAACACCTGGCAGACCTTCCAGAGGCATGCACACATACACACCCTGAGTTCAAGTCTTGATCCCCCTATTATTGAGTCCTTTGCCCCCCAGTGCAGAGCCAGGGATGGATGGCAGGCTGGGAGGCAGGAACAGCCTTGAGCCAAACTCAGGTTGGGAGGATATCAGGGCCACAATAGGATAAGCCATCCTCACTCAGCCTAAGCCTGGGGCTGTGACTTGCAGGAAGAAGCACCAGGTCAGTTGGGAGCTCCCTGCTGTTGCTCTGTGATTGTGCTGTAGGCCCTCGCCTCATTACCATGAGCACCCAGGGAATCAAGGACCCCTGTTGGTCCTCTCCTTTGGTCCTTCTTAGGGAGGACATCCTCCATTCTCTGGGCTGAACCTCCTTCTGGCTCTGTTCACTACCCTCTGACCATGCCTAACCCCATTGTTCTTCTGCCTGGCAGGTGCCCTGGCTCCAGGCCATCTACGCCGTGCTAGGAGCGGGTGTGTTTACTTTGGTGAGTTTGGCTCAGCTTCCTGGGGTCACCTTCTCAGCTTTGAGATCCTCTCCCCAGTTCTCTCCACCACCCCTGTCTTCCTTATCATCCTCTTCCCCAAATCCCTTTTGGGAATTCCCTGTCTGGTGTCAAAGAGAACAGCCAACCCGAGCAGAGACTCAGGAGGGTGGGCCCTATAGACACAGAGGCAGAGCTGCAGAGGGTTGGCCCTGTGGGTGGGTTCAGGGGTGTGGGAATGTCCTGCCACAGGAATCAACTTAGTATTGTTCCACTAGGGCAATCTAAGAAGGCTTCTTAGTGCTAGGGAGATTTCAAGACCCCCTATAAGGTAGAGGCATTGTGTGAATGAGCTTGTTTTTTGCTGTTCTCACCAAATTGAGTGTTGTTGTTGATGATGATGGTGATGGTTATGCTAACAATATCTGCTAATATTTGTGGAGCTCTTGCTTCCTCCCAGAAAGCTTTCCATGTGTGCTTCATTCCCACCATAGGTAAGACAGGCTCTACTGTCATTAAGTTGAGATGAGGGAACTGAAGCTCAAAGATGTGAAATGCATGCCTGAAGTCATACAGCACCATAGGAAGTTTGAGGGGCAAACTGAGGCTCTGGGTGGTCTGGCTCCAGAGTCCCACTCAGGGTCAGAGGCTATGTAGGGGGAGCTTAGAAGCAGATGCCCAGGAGAGAGAGGTGACCAGAGATAGATGTTAGCCAGAGCAGCCTAACTCTGTTCAGGGGTTCCAGACACTGAGAGCACTCCAGGATCCAGATGGGCAGGGTGGTAGGGATGGATGTCTTCATGGGAAGGCATCCAAAATAACAGCCACTTCCAGTGAAAGCAGCAAACACTCCCCTTAGTAATTCCAGAGCAGGTAAGTGATGGATTCAAGGCCTCCTGACAAGATAATGACAAATCAACTTAAGTTGGGGTTGGTCATTAAAGTGTGGGCTTGGTCAAGACCAGTCTACTTGGGACATTCTCAGTTTTAGCACAGAAAGTCCCACTTCTTGATGAACCCTAAAATCCCAAGCAAACTGGGATAGTTGGTCACTCTAAGACACTCACTTCTGGGTCCTGGACCAGTATGGTTCTTACCTCCAGGCAATCTCTCTTAAATAAAAGTGTACTTGACAAAGTTTGGGTGGGAAATAGGTCTGCAGTGAAAGAAAGGGGCAGCACACAGGAGAGTAGGCCCAGGGAGCAGCGTCTGGAGGCCTCAGAAGGCCGCCTTTGCTGGGACTGGGGGCACATGCCTGCAAGCCTGGCACTCAGAGCCCAAGGCAGGAGGATCACTGAGGATTCAAGGCCAGCATAGGCTACATAGTGAGTTCAAGGCCAGCCTGAACTGCATAGATAGTGAGGCCCTGTTTAAAAAAAAAGAAGAAAGAAAGAAAGAGAAAGAAAGAAAGAAAGAAAGAAAGAAAGAAAGAAAGAAAGAAAGAGAGAGAGAGAGAGAGAGAGAGAAAGAAAGAAAGAAAGAAAGAAAGAAAGAAAGAAAGAAAGAAAGAAAGAAAAGAAAGAAAGAAAGAAAGAAAGAGTAGCATTTGCCAAGGACAGGACAGGTGGAGGTCAGGCCTGGGCAGGTGGAAGTGGTGGAGCTGGGGGAGGGTAAACATACCTGGAGGGTTGAGGTGTATAATTGGCTTCAGTGGGCAGGGAGGCTGTACATAAAAGTAAGGCTAGGTGAATAGTAAGCCCTTAAATCTGTTTAATATTCCCTAGTGTTATTAGATTAATAAAAATAATCCCAGCCACCTGTTCCACCCATTACATTTTACAAAACACTTTCTCACCTTGGGTATTATCTCATTGGATCCATCTCCACCACAGTTTGGTGAGAGAGGCAGAACTGAATTACCTTCCTCCTCAGAAGCCCTGATTATTGAGGGGCTGGCATAGAGTCTCACGGCTGGCATAGAGTCTCAGATCTAGCAGATCGAGAACCAGGTGTCCTATGTCCAACCTGGTACCATCTCCAGTGCCCCTGTGGTCACCCTCAAAGAGGACTTCTGTTGGTTTGGGGCTAGAGAAGTCTCTCCAGCAATTTTCCCCCTCTCTCTCCTGCACCCTCAGCATGGCCTTCTCTACTGGGTTGGTCCCTTCAGCATGGAAATGCTATAATTTTTCCCATCTGAATGAAAAAGCCAACAAAGCACTCTTGACTCACATTGCCCTCAAGCTCCTGCCCTTTTCTCTGCTCCTTATAAAGAGCAAAGCTCCTTAGAAAAGACTCCATACTCCTCATTTTTCTCCCTTTCCCCTCCCATTCTCTTAACTTTTCTTTTTCTGGTGGTACTGAGGATTAAACCCAGGACTTCCTGCATGCCAAGCACATGCTCTGCCCCTGAGCTATACCCCCAGCCCACTCATCTCTTAAAAATACTCTCATTCAGACCAGCAGTGGCCTCAGTGCACTACACCCATCATTCTCTTCTCAGCTGGCCTCTTGCCTGAAGCTCAGTATCATTTGCTGCAGTTGCTCAGCCCCACCCCCAGTAGCTCCCTCCCTCTGTGTCAGCACCCGGCGGCCAGCCCCTGCTTTTCCCCTGCCTGCCCCTTCTCGAGACCTGCCCTGGCTCCCCAACTCTCTGCTTTCTCTTACTGGGAACCTCAAGCAGCCGCAGGGTTTTGCATACCACCCTTTATGCTGATGGCTGCAAATTTATAGCTCCACACTGGATCTCTATCTCTGTGTCTCAAGCCCCAGACTAGAATGTCCAACTGCCCAGTCGTATCCCCATTTGAAGTAGCCCAGACTCCTCCAAATTAAGATGTGCAAAACCGACCTCCTGCTCTTTCCCCGGCCATCTGCCTCTCCCACGCTTTTCCCAACTTCCACTTACTCAGGTAGCATCCTTGGCTCTCCTGCTTTTCTTACATCCCACATTAGACCCAGCAGCAGATCTCATGGCTCAGCTTCCTATCTAGAACCTGGCCACTTCTGTCCACGTTCAGGCCTTCCTGGGTGCCCAGCACTGTCGCCTCCTGCTGGGCATGTGGCAGTGGCTGCCTACAGCCTGTCCCACAGGGCAGCTGGAGTGATGCAGGTCAGGTCAGGTCCTCTCTGTGGCACCTAGGATTCATTTCCCACAGTCCCCTCCAGCCTGCCCCCTCGCCCACTCCCAAGCACAGGAGGTTTGCCCTGCGCCCACCTCAGTGCTCCCGGCTCTGTCTCCTCCTCCAAGGCTTTGCCTCATGACGGCAGCGCCGTGTACCTGAGCTTTTGCTCCCTTCCCCTTCCACAGACCCGTTTCTCTCCATAGCACCCTTATTCTTGAACACACTGTGTGTTTTTCTCATCTATTATTTCTTGTTTCTCTCCCTGTAGCTGAGTGTAAGTTCCTTGAGAACAGGGGTTTTGTCTGGCACCTAGCACACAGTAGGCACCTCCTCTGTAGATGTTAGGGAACAAACGGATGCCTGAGAGGTATAGCAAGGAGCAGACCAGGCCCCACAAGGTGCTCTGTTCTCATGTCACGGGCTATGGATTTGAATGAAGTGCTGCCACATTGTCTCCTGTGAGTCACAGAGGGGAGGAGGAGGAACTGCTGTGCCTAATTATTCAATTAATATCTCTTGAAATCAACACACCAGAAAGCCTTGATGGAAACATCCTGCAGGTTACATAAACAGTGGTTGAGAAAGCACGTGGGTAGGTGCATCTAAACAGGGTGGAAGATGATTGATTACCCAGGGTCCCAGCACACTCACTCCTCTTCTTCCTCCTAGTTTCAGGGAGACAGGGACTCTTAGGCTACCCCCTAAGAACTGAAACCCTTGCGCCTTTCATTAATCCCAGCTCAGCACGTTCTGGCCTTGAACCAACCCTGCTTCCATCATCGCTGCAGCCACCTGTGGGATCTGTGGTCCCCTAGTGCCTCCTTATTTTCCACCTGCCCGTCCTGTCATCTCCTCCCCTAGCCTTTGGGGGGATTCTTGGCACAATCGGGGGCTCTCCCAGCACTGTGGCTAGGTAAGAGCTGCCCTTTTGCTGTGTCATCTAGGATGTGCAAGAAAGGGGTGAAGAGATACATCGGAGAGGGACCTTGCCCCCAGTAGGATCTTCTGTCCCACCCTCCATCTGCCTGGGCTCTAAGGGCTGGGAGAAGCCAAGGATTTTTTCTTCTAGAAACCTTGGCCTCCACCCTAAGAGAATCATCACTGAACTGGGCTGCAGTTTAGGAGGTGAGGTGCCAGTTTCTTCAGGTTCTGGTCCAGCCTTGAGGGATGGGCCCCTCTTAGGCTCCACCCACATCCAGTCTTGGCACTTTGTCAGGAAGCCTTGAGTGTTTGGCCTCACCCATGCGCCCCTCAGGATGCCAGAGCTCAAACACCAGTAAGAAGTGGGTGAGTCAGCTGAAAGGCATTGGCCTCAGAGTGGCTGCATCCTTCTCTTCCCCCTAGTGCCCCCTTTTGGGGTGCTTCTTTGAAAACACTCATGGGCTGGGCAATTGGGCAGGGCTGAGGGGCTGGAGCAGGAACTGAGAGAGGGTGAGGCTCACCAGTTTCTAGTAATGGCTGGGAATCCAGGGTCCATGTGACTGGGAAAGTGGCTTCCTTCCAGAGTTGGTGCTTCTTTGGGAAAGCTAAGGCCTCAAGCTACCCGAATCAAGAAGTCAAATTCAAATAGGTAGGGAAGAAATTAGACACAGGGATTTAGAAATCAGGTGTGGGCCCTCTGATATCGGAGCTGTTCCTTCCCGGTCCAGCCCAGCTGATATGAGGACCTTGGGAGCCACCAAGAGTTGATAAGAAAATCACAATCACCTCACATTAGTAAAAAGCCAAGTAGATAGGTCAGAGGCTGGGAGTCCAGGGAAGGGCTTAGGGTCAAGCTGGCAGGGTGAGTATGTGTGGTCAAGTCTAGGTGCTGCCAGGTCTGATGGCAATAGGAAGATGCATTGTGAGCATGCTGGGCCTCCTCGCTGGGCACTGACCCACAGATTCTGTGTTGATGCAGGCGTCCTCGGTCTCTGCTGAGGCCCAGAGAGAACAGGTCCAGACGTGTGTGTGCGCGCACACACACTCACACACACACACACTCACACACACACACACTTGCACACACACACAGCATCATAGACACACTGGGTGAAATTCAGCCTAGCATCTTCCTGACAGATTCTCCAGACCTAGAGAGGCCCTTTCAACCTCTGCCACCTGTAGGGCCAGGCCAAGGCAGGGAGTTGCTTCTGTCCATCCCCAACAGACAATCTGTCTTCCCTGAGAGACCTGACTCAACAGCTTCTGGAAGGTTCCAGAAAAAACACTTGTCTCCCTCACCCCATTCCTCACTCTGCTCTTCCTAGTGGGGGGGCGTGATATACTCCCCATCTTCTTCTCAATTAGGACACTTAGAAAAGTAAAAATAGTTGCACAAGTCTAAAACTGAGTCACAATTTTATGTTAAGTTTACCTTTTTCCTTCAGTTACAGGCCTTTTTGCTCAGGGGTTTACATGAGCCTGGAAGATCAGTGAGAATCTTTTATTCTGTCACCGCCCCCCCTTGCCTGAAAGCAGTCCTGAGGCCTCCCATAAACCTTCTGGAAGCTGAGTGGGGCTGAAAGGGTGTGTGCTGTGACCAATTTCCAGTGTCCCCACCCCTACCTCACCTCAGGGTCAGCTCTCAAGGTACTAATCCTAGGAACCAAAGCCTTGCTCAAACCTAGACGGGCAAACCACCTGGCAGGGGAAGGTTAGAGAACTCCCCCAACCCAACAGGAGGGACGGAAGGAGGGGGCCCTGCAGGCAGCAGGCAGGAGTGTCCAGGTCAGTGCATGAGCGGCTCTCTTCTGCCTAGGACCAGTCTCCAAGGTAGAACCAGGAAGAGATGCTGTGAGCAGTTACAGGGCCATGTGGGGTGGGAGGAAACTCTCTAGCTGACCAGTACACCCCACAAAACTACATCCAAGGCCTCAGTGCTCCTTCCTACTGTGTGACCTTGGATAAGTTAATTGACCTCTCTGTGCTTCAGGTGTCTCATCTTTATTTTTTTCTTCTCTCCACGATCTATTGTTATATTTTAATTGTGAATTTGATTGATCACTTATTACATATGATAAAAAAACTATAAGTGCTTTACATACATTATCTTTGTAACAACTTTGTGAGGTAGGCACAATGTTTTTATGTAGCTTCTCTTTCTAAATTTTTTTCATTAGTACATGTTTGTAGTACATAGCGCTTACATTCATCGTGGGGTGTTGGTACGTGTACATAACATATCTTACATCTTTTTACTTCCCGTTCCCCTCACTCCCCACTTCCTCCATCTTTAGATCACTTTCCCATTTTCAAAGGAGCTATCTCCCTGATTTCTATTATCCATCCTTTATTTTACTAATATTTAAATTATTTATACTTGGGGTTTCTCATAGGAGAGAAACAATGTATTGGATGGCAAGGTGTGTCCATTTTCCTATAAATGACTAAAATCCAATGCCTCATCTTTTCTTTCTTTCTTTTTTTTTTTTTTTTTTTGAGACAGTGTTCTGCTATGCAGTCAGGCTGGCCTTGAACTCACTTTGTAGTCCAGGCTGGCCTCTAACTCACAGTGATCCTCTTGCCTCAGCCTGCCACGTGCTAAGGTTACAGATGTGTGCCACCATGCCTGGCCTGGGTGCCTCATCTTTAAAATGGCCACTCTAACTTATTTTTACAAGGCTATCATAATGACTGAATAAGATCATATGCAAGGAAGAAAAGAGGAATCTGGCAAGGCCATATGGTAGTTGGTAGCTCATTCTTTTATTATATTAACCTTTTTACTTAGGGCACCAGGTTTTGGAGCCAAGGTATTAGGTTCAACACCTCTATGCTGGGTGGTGGGTGCCTGTAATCTCAGCACTCACCTGAGCGCTGAGGAAGGAGGATTGCTGCGAGTTCGAGGCCTGCCTGGGCCACAAAGCGAGTTCAAGGCCAGTCTGAACCACATAGTCAAATCTTGTCTCAAAAAAGACCACCCCTCAAAAAAAGATCATCCTCCACTGTGCATCCATTTCCTGATCTGTAATAATCATACCCACCCCCTAGGTTGTTGTAAAGTTTAAGTTAATTGATATACTAAAGCACTTAGAAAGTGCATGGTATATCATCACTGATCAGTAATGCTTGACTATTAGGAACAGGGAGTTGTCTAGGGTCACAGCCAAGATTTGAGCCCAGGCTATGCGTGTCCCCAGCCTGTGCTCTTAGGCACTGCATTATACTCCAGCCCTCTCTCATAATGGGCCCTTTCATGCAGGTATAATTATACACTACTTCTTTTTCATCCTGGGCCAGGCATTCTGGCTCCGATGGCAGACCCTGCTCCTTCAGTGGCCTGCCTGGGGTTGCAAATGTTGGCTGTGCATTTAAGAGTCCTGACTCTGAGGTCAATGAGGAGAAGCGCCTTCTGGTATCAGGCAAGAGGCGGAGCCAGGCTTCCTCTCCATGGCCTCTTCTCACTTTCTTGCTGCCCCACCTGTCCTGCAGCTCAGCATGGACACAGTCCCTGCTCCTAAGAATTCCCAAGGCCCAGGACCACCCTCCAGTTCAGAAAGTGGTGGCAGGACAGGGTGAGGCCAGCGTGCTCTGCATTGCCCCAGGAAGCCTGCACTGCGCCCAGTGGGAGGGAGCTGTTTGCTTCTTCCCACCTTGCAGCCTTCTGCACACGCATGGGCGCGTGCACACGAATGCCAGGTTTACTTCTCTTGAGATTTGTAATCAGAAGATTTGAGCCATCCTATTGACTGTGTGAAGTGTGCAAGGTACTTAGACCTTGTGTACCTCAGTCTCCCTCAGCAAATGATGGAGATGGTGATACAACACTTGTCGCAAAGGTGTATGATGAGCATCAAATGACAGAGTGGTGTTATTTTCTTCCCCTTCTATTTTTAATTTCTAACTTCATAATATTCATATTCATGTGTCATTTTTTTAAGAATCTTGAATATAAACATCATTGTGACCATATCCCTCACTGTCTTCCCCAGCGGTGGCCACCAGGCAGTTGTCTGTCCTCCTAGACCTTTCCAAATAGTTATGTGCCATCTAGGCTCCAGGCTTTGTGGGGTCACATGAGACAGGTTTTTCTGCTGCCTGCCTTTTTCTCATAATAGCATATATCAGGGATGCTGTGGCCTCAGTACTGTTGTCAGTTCATTTACCAACCCCCTGCAGATAGTTTGGGTGCTTTCCAGTGAATCGCTGTTAGAACCAACACTGGGGGAATGGACTGAGTATGCTACTCTGCACACCCAGGCTGGCATTTCTGTAGGACAGATGCGGTCCATCAGTTCCTTTTTATGCTAGTTCAACACATTGCAACCCCAGTTTTTGTATTCATTGCCTGCCTGTTGGTGGCTCTGAGCTGGCCTTTCCATGCGTGACTGTCCCAGAGTATATCAGCCTCATCTCTGAGGCCCTGTCTGGGGACACAACAGACTTAAGCCTGGGTCCTGACACAGCAGCATCAGGCCAGATGTGCAGCTGGGCCCTGAGCAGGTGTAGCCCCGATTGGTGACAAGCCTCTGCACTGTGGTAGACCCTCCTGCCTCGTGAAAGGCCACTATGCCTCCAGCTCCACCATCACAGGAGCTGGGGAAACCTGGTGCTGGCCCTAGGCCAGTGACTATCTGCTAGCCACTCACCTCTTGGAGATTCTTTGCTTCAGATGTAAAATAGTGACATGGTCCATCTCCAAGGACAAATTGGGAGACTGAGATGAGACAAAGAATTGGAGAAGGCAAAGACTCTTCCAACAGGAGTAAATAGCATCCTAATCCCACTGCTGCTCTGTGGCCCATCTCACATACTCTTTCTGAAGGGTCTCATGCTCCATTGGCTACTGACTCAAGCACCTGCTGTCCTTTTAGGTGTCTGCAGCCAACATAGTCACTGGCTCTCAACTAGATCTTAGCTGCCCACTAAGATGTTAGGCCTAACCAGGATACCTGCTTTCACCTGAGAGACCAGCTAGTGCTTTCCATCTTCTGGGGAGATACTAGCAGATTACTGTCCCCAGTAATGAATGCATGCCCATAGCAGAATCTCTAACAATGTCTTTTGTTTTCATTAAGCTATCAGTTCTAGAGGGCACATTCACTGGAACATAGTAGGTACTCAGCAAACATTATTGAGAATAAATCCCGAAAAGCCTTTAGTTGAGTCACAGGTTGCAGTGATGGATGATGGTAGTAGGGTTGAAATTTGGGGCAGATCATCCCATACAGCACCACATAGATAAGCATCCCTGGCCACAGGCCAAGGGCAGAGGCAGAAATCATTTCGTTTCTCTTCTCCCGAGAGGAAAGCCAGCTGGCTGCTCCTGGAAGCCTCCTGGATGGGTGCTTTTTGGAGAGGCCACCCCCACACCTGATCAACTTCAAGCCTTCTAGGTTGAGAAATTCCATTTCATTAGCTCACCCAAGGGTGACCAGGCTCTGGGAAATCAACCAAGCAAGCTACTGACTGATAAGAAAGATCAGCAGTTTATTAACTTAGGCTGGCAGCTGTGTCTGCTAACCAGCCCGTAGCACTTAAGCCGGTCCTTCTGCTTGCTTGTTCATTATACAGAAGGAAAATTCACTTGGGAACTCAAGTAAAATTCAAGCAGAGTGGAACAGAGTAAAATTATATTAAAAAATACTAGTCATCGATTCCATTCTACACTGCTGTATGTGGACATGGACGTTGTTAACTGTCACATTTTGTAGATGAGGACTCTGAAGTCAAATGGATTAGTTGACCATTGAGAGCTGGAGTCAGGACCCAAGCCCAGGCATCCTAGCTCCATCCCATGCTCCCCAGTGTTCTTCCCTCAGTACTGCCTGACACACCCATGCAGGCCCTCTAGTCCTGGCCAAAGCTACGCAGCTTCCCCAAGGCTCATGTCTGCCTCCCTGATGTGATACCAGAGCCCCCTGAGTCTCCCAGGCAGCATCACCTGTTCTCAAGAGGGAACCTGTCTTCCACAGATAGTAACAATAAAACCCTAGCAGTAGCTACCATTCACTAAGGCTGACTGTGTGTCAGACACAAGCTAGACGCCCTGCATGTTCTCTGTCTCTGTCTCTCTGTCTGTCTCTGTCTCTCTGTATCTCTGTCTCTCTGACTCTCTCTCTCTCTCCAATCTCACAGGCTAAGCTCTCCTCCCTTCCTTTCACAGCTGGCTACTCACTGGCACGGAGACACTGAATATCTTGCCCAGGTTTCCCTGCTACCGAGTGGCAAGGCAGCGATCAAGTCAGGCTGCCGTTCAATGCTGAGCTCAAAATTGGACCCTCCGCCCCACCTGCAAGGGCGATCTGCCTGCCTGTCCTCTGTCCCTTGTTGGAGGCCTCTTTGAAGCCTCTGGCCCTCTGTGTGCTGAGGACGTTGGCATGGAAGTGAGGATTTTCCCAGGTTTTCCACGGAGCTGGGTCTGAAGCACTTCCCAGGAGTCCGGGTCCTGGAGGTTGAGGGGTTGGTGGCTGGGATGAAGGAAAGGACAAAGTGAAAGTTTCCAGGCAGCTTTGTCCCCTGCCCTTGCCGCAGTGCTCTGCCACACCAAATGCTGACTCTTTACAGTGACCTCTCAGGTCTTCAGGGTCCCCCTCGGGTGGTGGACCTTTGGCACGCATACCATGGTGGGCTATTTGTACCATTGAAAGCAATACAAGGTTTGCCTGTGCTGCCCTGGGTCTTCTTAGCCCAGAAAACCTCTACTTATCCTCCTTCAGTCCTCTCCCCTACAACTCCTGTCCAGTTAGGGCCCCTCCTTACAGCCCTGGGTTTTCTTGTCACTAACTACAAGTGGCCCCCAATAAGCCCTGAACCCCCAAAAGCAGTACAGTTTTGTGTCCCCAAACAGGCACAGCTCTCATCAAATCCCTGACATGTAGCTAGTACCCCATGAATTTTCTTGTGTGTAATGAATGAGTTTTGGGGGATTCAGGGAACACAAGGTTCCACATACAAGTGATGGAAAAGCGGGACCCAGCCTTAACAATATGTGTGGATCTAAAGAAACTCAATCCCATGTAGAACAACAGTTCTTGGCTGGGTGAGGTGGCATACACCTGTAATCTCAGACTTGGGAGGCTGAGGCAGGAGGATTGCTATATGTTCAGTGTCAACCTGAACTGCATAACAAGACCCTGTTTGAAAAAAAAAAAAAGAACAACAGTTCTCACCTTTTGAGACACTAGTCGACTTAGAGGTGGGGCTTGAGACAAGGAATCACTGTGTAGCTCAGTCTGTTCTTGAACTTGTGGCAATCCTCCTGCCTCAGTCTCCTTAGTGCTAGGATTACAGTTGTGTGTCACCATACCCAGCACTAGTGGACTTTTTGGCCTCTCTCCCAGAAAAGTGCACTATGCCTACCAAAATTTATATGCTACCTTGTGGAGGAGGGCTCTGCCACCTAAGCTTGGACCCCAAAGGAAAGCTGCGTGAGAGCAGGGGTGTTAGTGTAGTGAGGAGACCTGGCAGGGACAGGGGGCAGCCGAGCAGAGTTGTCACGAAGGGAACTGGTTCAGAGTTCCTTGGGCTGCAGAGGCCTCACGGGGGACAGCCAGTTTCCTAGGAGGAAACACATTAATCCCGAGTGCTGCCCATGAGTGGCAGAGCAGAATGGTTAAACATGGGGCTCTGGAGCCAGCAGCTCAGGTTCACAGCGTGGCCTTGCCATTTCCCAACTGTGTAAACTTGGGCAAACATTTAACGCCTCTGGCCTTGATTTCCTCTAGGGATAAATCCTACTAGAAAGGAAAGCCAGTAGGGCAGATGGGCTAATGTTTGTAAAGCGTGTAACAGCTGTTCAATCCCTGCTTGCTGCTCCCTTGGTTCATCATCTGTCCCAGAGCAAGGAGGGCCCCAGAAGAATGCGAAAACACTGCACTCAGTTTGAAGGTCCCCGCCCTGAGGAAGCCTCCCCCAGCTCCCTGCCATACTCACATAGGCCAGTGTTCTCTCTCTCTGTCTCTCTCTCTCTCTCTGTCTCTGTCTCTCACTCTCACTCTCTCTTTCTCCCCTTGCATTGCTTTTTGTTTACACTCGTACTAACACTTCCTTCTCAGTAGAAATCTTGTCTCTTTTTTTCTGTGTATGCTCATGCCTGGTATATAGTAGGTGCTTAAGAAATAGGTGTCGGGCTGGGGATTTAGCTCAGTGGCATAAGCACCTGCCTTGCAAGCACGCAGTCGTGAGTTTGATTCCCGGTACCGATAAAAAAAAAAAAAAAGAAATAGGTGTTGACCAGAATTAGTGATGGAAGGTGTTAGAAAATTCCAGGTTCTGGCCTTTCATATGAGGGTTACCAAGCAGCCAGGCTGCAGTAAGGATAAAAAAATCAGAGTGGGCCTGTGTGAGGTGTGTGGGCTGCCATAACCATGTCTCACTGTCTGGACCTCTGTCTTCTCTCTCTCTCTCTCTTTTCCCTCCCTTCCCCAGTTCCTGGCATTTGACACCCAGTTGCTGATGGGTAGCCGACGCCACTCGCTGAGTCCCGAGGAGTATATATTTGGAGCCCTCAACATTTACCTGGACATCATCTACATCTTCACCTTCTTCCTGCAGCTTTTTGGCACCAATCGGGAATGAGGAGCCACCCTACTCCCCTCCTCCAGAAAATGCCCTTCCTCAGTCGGTAACCTCCCCCGTGCTCCTGCCAGACCAGATATAAACTCGCTGCAGCCAGCCTGTGGCCAGCCACTCAGCCCCTCAGCCAGCCCTCGTGCACCCTCTGCAGCTTGTACATTCGCCACCTTTGGGGTGCCACAGAACTGAGGCCACACTGTCCCCTGTGCCACTCTCCTCCCAATTATGTCTCCCAAACTGGGAAGTCAAGGTTGAAAGGTCCCCCTGGATTTGAGGACTCAAAGGACAGTGGGAGGAGCCCAGCAGGGCCTGAGTTGAGAAGGAGACCCCAGGAAGCCTGGCTACACCAAGATTCCTCCTGGGGCTGGAGTGGCCCTGGGGCGCACTGTCCTGTGTGCAGCCTACCCACCCTGCTCTGTTCCAGGGCACACAGTTCCCTTCTGGAAGGAAGCGGTGGGGGATACTGTGCAGGCCCCCAGCTCCTCAGTTCTAGGACCAGCACTTGGTCTGGGGATTTGGGACCTGCAGAAAGGGACAGAAGTTGTACTTCTGCTGTTTGCCTGAATTTGCCCTCCTGGACCAGGACAGGGCACTATGGGGAGGAGGTAGAGGCAGGGGGCACTGCTCCTAAGTGAGGGCCCATCCTGGGCTCCTGCCCCAGGGAGGTGGGCAAGAAAGTGAGCTGGAGAGACCGGGCTCTGCAGCAGGGGTGACTATCCGCCTGCATCCACTCAGGAAGCATTTAGGGTTGGGGGACATCATGACCACCTCAGCCTCCCCTGAGTTGCTCCCCCAGGTCTGAGGAGGAGCCAGGTGTGCTGGGCTCTCTGGCTGCTATTCTAGGGAGGAAACAGCTCTGGCTGCTGGGCCAGCCCATGTGGAGGGAACCTGTCCTTACCACAGCCCTACCCCAGACTGTGCCTGTGTCCTTCCACCACCTCTCAGGCCCCATCTACTGCCACTTGCTGGCTTATCCCCAGCCAGGGCTCCTGAGAGACCAGGTCTCCTTAGGAGTTGGCAGTGTCCACTCACCCACACCCCCTGGCCCCTGCCACTCAGCCCAGAATCCCTGAGTCCCCGCCCTCCTATCTCCACATCTCTCCAATTTGGAAGTTGTCCAGCTGATGCTAACAGCCAGGGTCAGTGCCCATGTGATGAGGCCCAGGCTCCTTATCAGCCCCCAGGTGGCCGGGATCTCAGGCAGGTGTGTGTCAGCCACCCAGCTCCTGGCTGAGTCAGGGGCCCACGCCTGGGGCAGTGTGCCGCCAGCATGTGGCCAACTCCGGGCCAGTGGAAAGTTACTGAGTGGAGGTCAGGAGGCGCTGGGTGGATACCAGGACCCTCCCTTGGCCTGTAATTTTTGGGCTCTCTCCCTCTCTTTGTAGGGGCTGTACCTGCCCCTAGTAAAGCTAATGAGTGTCACTCCTGACCCACCCTCCCCCCTTTCCTGCCTCTGGCTTTCAGGAAATACTGCAGAAGTATTTGAAGTTTGGTTCCATCTTGGGTGTTTGAGGAGACAAGAATCCAAGGACCAGCAGGTGACACGTGTGAGATAAAAGCAACTGGGACATGGAGGAGATGCCCACTGTGTGCTGGTCTAAATTAATCCCTGCAGCAGTGCTACAAAGGCAGTGTTCACGTCCCCATCACAGAGGGCAAAGCCCAGGGGCTCAGAAGGGCTTGGTAACTAGTCCAAAGTCAGACAGTTTGCAGTGGTGGATCTGGTTTCACATCCAGGGCCGCCTCGAAAAGCATCGCTCTTGGGATGTGTGGCTGAATGGTGAAGCACTGGTTTAGCATGCACAGGGCCCTGGGTTCAGTCCCCAGAAACAGACACACACGCAGACACATACACACACACACACACACACACACACACACGGCTGAAAAGTTTCCCCACAGTCCGAATGGGGCTGGAAAGAGAGGGTGGGAGCTGGGAGGTTGGTGTCACGCCCAGTGTCGGGGGACTTGCTGTTCCCCATCCCACCCCCACTAGATTTTGAATTCTAAGGTTTTCACCCCCTGGACACAAGCTGGGAGGCAGGACTTCTAGTTTCTAGTTCCTAGCCTGAATGCATCAGTTATTAGTATACCCAGTATTTCTTGCTGTCTGTGATTCAGTTTTCCTATCTACAAGATAAGGTCTGTGACCAGTCTGGGGCAGGAAGAAGCATCAGGATTCTTATTCCCATTGACTTCCTGGCCCCCAAACCCCCTTAGCTTCCTTTCCTAATCTTTGGCCTCAAGTTCTAGAAGGGTTTGCCACCTCCAACCCCCTTGGCCCGCTGTTCTCACCCTGGACAGTTTCCCATTCATCCAAATCCTCTTCACTGGATAATTTATGCAGAAATGGAACTAGTAAATTTTCCAAGTCTGGGATCCAGAAGATTGGAGAGGCAAGCTCTCAGCCATCCAGGAGGTGACCCAGGCACAAACCATGGCTGTCTCGAGGATGGCTCCTGCGTGGAAGTGGGGCGGCCCTGAGGGGGATGCTGCAGCCGCCAGCCGCCTGCGTTGGGTCCCGGGCACCAGCCGTGCGCTGCTGAGCTGACTACAAAGCTAGCGCTCGAACTTGCGTGTCTAACCTCCAACCTGGGCAGTGAGGCATTCCAGGAACACCCGATGGGTCTTGGAAGGAGGAAGGGGTGGGGAAGAGGAATGCAGGATTATGAGGAATGCGGGATTACAGGAAACTGACGCTGGGCAGCTGCCACAAACTATAGAGGTGGAAGGGCGGGCACCAGCCCCTCACATTTTTGGCCTGGGCAGAGCTGGATCCGAGAAAAGGTAGGATGGATTTTATAAAGCTAGAAAGCAACCTGGATCTGCCTGTCTGTGATGGGAGACCAGAAGTCTGCTAATGGGAGGAAGCGGCAGATTGGGGCCCAAGAGGTATAACCAAGTGCCTAGCTCCCCGCACCAATTCCTGGGTTTACACTCCCGCGTAGCCGGGGGAAGCTCCAGGAATCTCAGTTCTTCCACTGCTGGGAGGGTCCGGATCAAACACATTTTCCTCCTTGGCCCACCTAGGGACAAGGCCCAAAGTGGCCTGTTAGTCATGGGTGGGACTTTACACGAGCACTTTGCTGCCCCCCTGTGGCTTCTTGAGAAAAAGCAGGAGCTGGTTCTACCGGTGCTGCGGGTGCGGCTGAGCGGAGGGACCTGGCTGTCAGCCCTCCTTCCCCAGGTCTCCCAGCCTGTCTTCTCAAAGCCATTGTCTGTTCCTTGGGTCCAAAGATTGTCACATCTCTTGGACACTTTCCCTGTCTGCTGAAAACCAGCCCTGCACACCCCAGCCCTGCGCAGACCCATGGGCTTGTCTGTCGGCTCTGGACACCACCGCTACCTTTCTGGCCTCAGCACCAAGTGCCCCAGGGTCCCACGTCTGTTCTCTTCCCTGGCCTTACCTTCTCAGGATCTGTGACTTACTGGAGATAATAAAAGCAAATACCACACCAGATGTTCCCTTTGCTTGCCTTCCAATTGTGGCATCAAACAGATCCTGGAGTCTCTGTGTAAGGTTTTGCTCAGAGCTTCCAGATACTGCCACTTCTCCAGGGAAATTAAACCCCCAACTTTACTTTCCTGGGGAAAGGTGACTGTCCTCAACCCAGTAAATCCTTTCCGGGGGCCCATAGCTTCCCAGAGCTGGAAGGAATAACTGAGAGGCTCCTCAGGGCAGGGCCTTGCCTTGCCCTTGAAGCCCAGACCTTGGGGGGCCATTCTTACTCTTCCTTATTCCGGTCAAAATTGTTTCCCTAAAAGGAAAAATTTGTGTGGTACCTGACAAATCCCCCCCCAAAAAAAATTTTTAAAACTATAAAACTTGAGCTCCCAGGAGCTGTTTTTCACCCAGAATCCACAGGATTTGTGGTGCATGTTCTCAACAAGCAATTTTTAAATGAATAGAAAGGAAGGAAGACAGAAGGAAAGGAATCTATTGTGACCTTTTTACCTATGAGGAAGCCAGGAACAGAAATGGTGGTGATGTGGCCAAGTTTATGCACAGATTACTGACTGGAAGTAGGACTGCGGAAGGCCTGTGAGTTAATGGTTACATTGTTAGATTCCTGTGGGGAACCTGGGTCTGGGGACAGTCTGTGGTGGGGATGCCATCCTGTGGGAGCCCCCAGGGGACATTATTCTTCAGCACTGACAAGATTTTATTATAAACTCAACTGAAGGAGAGTCAAGAGGGGAATGATGCTGAACAGATAATGAGTAAGCTTACTAAAAGTCAGTGTGTGAAAAGCACTTTTAGACACAGTGAGAGACAGCAGAGGGAGACGCCAGCTGCAAGGTGCAGGAGAGAAAATCTGCATTGTAGGTCAGGTCATGCAAGTCAAGGGAGTTCCAAGAAAGCGCTCATTGACTTGGGCCCAGAAGGAGCCAGTGCGGAGATGTTGGGATAGGGGCAGGGGAGGCCTGGAATTATGGCTGGAATTGTAGAAGGTTGAAGGGCAGGAACTGGAGGAAAGGACAGAGGGGGCAACATAAACTGGAGAACGGTAATGCTGGCTTCCTGTTCCTCTTCCTCCAACTTTTGAGGCCTTCAGTCTCCCCTGTCTCCTACCCAATCTACCTTTGTCTCTGTCTCTGTCTCTGTCAGTCTCTGTCTCATCTCTCTGTGTCTTTTCCCCCTCTCCTTCCCACCCCTAACAGAGTCTCTTGAAGTCACTAAGTTACCCAGGCTTGGCTCTAACTTGAAATTCTCCTGCCTCAGGCTCCCAGAGTTCTGGGATTACAGGTGTGAGGCACCATGCCTAGCTCGATCTGTCTTTATTAGTTTCCTGACACTGCCCTAACGAATCACCACAAACTGGGCGACTTAAACTGACACACTTTACCACAGTATGGCAGCCAGAAGGCTAAAATCAGTGTTGGCAGGGTTGGTTCCTTTCAGAGGCTCTGAGAAAGCCACCCAGTGGCCCCTGTGGCTTCTGGCAATCCTTGGTGTCCCCTGGCTGTGCACCCCCTGACACTCTGCCCCTGTCTTCACCTCACTTTCCACCTGCATCTCTGTCTCTAGTCTCCCCCTCCTTTCTCCTATGAGAAAATTTGCCTTCTGGATTTAAAGCCTGTGGTAAATCCAATATAAGAATGTCATCTCAAGATCCTTATTTTAGGAAAGTATCCCATTTCTTGAAAAGACCACATTCGTGTATACAGGGGTTTGGTGGGTCACATCACTTTTAGAGTCACTGTCCAACCCACTATGCCTTCTGCTCCCTGCTGGCAGCTCCGGCCTAGGCAGTGGCCTCTGAACCTCCCCCTCACTGCTGGGACAGTTTGATTGCCATTCCCAGGGCCCCGGTGGAGCTGGAGAAACCCCAGAGCTGAGAACCAGATCCAGTTTACACACGCCAGTCTGGCTCCTCCCAGAAAACCCATTTGCCTTCTTATGAATTGCATGCACACACACGGGCATGCACACACACACACACATGCATGCACACACGTGCACACGCTCAGTTAACACACTTTCTTCCCAGCCTACAACTCCAAGCTCCTCTCCAGGGAGGAGTTTTTCTTTTCCAGGAAAACCCTGCCAAAAGTTGTGCACTTCACCCCAATCCTCATTAGCTCTATAGCCCTCTATCCGTTTGTTTTTTTCCTGAGCCCCTGTGTAAGCCCTGCCACCCTGAGGCCACCATGCTTGAGAAGTCACCTTCAGGTGTTCTGCCAGGAAATCCATCAGATCCAGCAGGGCATAGTGGCACACACCTGTAATCCTGGCATTGAAGAGGCTGATGTAGGAGAACCTTTGTGAGTTCCAGGCCAGCCTGGGCTACATGGTGAGACCTGTATCAAAAATAAACAAAAAACTCAGCGGGTCCCAGCCTTCCAGCTGACCCATCCAGGAGAGAGCCTGGCAAAGTCACCAGGGAAGTGGGCTCTCTAACTTCGGTTGTTCCACCCCCAGCCATGAGGTCCTCCATCAGGGAACATAGACGACCTCTGTGCCAGGGCCAAGTTCCTAGTCCGCAAACTCCATGAACGTAACAAGATGCGTGGCTTATACCACTAAGCTTGAAAACACTTGCTATGCAGAAACAGAGAAGTGGAAGAGAATTTGACATCTGGAAGTGTGGTGTTTCCTCACTAAAACTTAAAACATACAGTTTGGAGTAGGTGGTGAGAGATGGTTGACAGACCTCATGAGACCTTTTGGGAAAACTGCCTTGTAGTTTAGGAATGTACCTTGTAACTCCAGTTAAAATATCCAGGGAAAATGTTGAAAGTGTCAGTTGGCTTATTTAGCCTTTGTTTCCTAAGATACAGATACTGTGGGAGAAGCCAAAGAAGGAATGATTTTGTTCTTAACTAGAATTTAGAGGTGACATTAAAGAGCCCAGGACAAGCCAGGCATAATGGTACAAGTCTATAATCCCAGCATTCCAAAGGCTGAGGCAGGAAGATCCCTGCAAGTTCGAGGCCAGCCTGGACTGCATGGTGAGTTCATGCCAGCCTAAACTACACAGAAGTTCAGTTTCAAAACAAACAAACAAACAAAGAAAAATTTAAAGATTAAATAAATAAAATGTCCAGGACAGTCTTTCTGAAGTATAATAGGGAAAAAATGGGTAAAAACGGAGACAAGGAAAATTATAATTTTAAAATTGTACTTTAAAGATGAACTGTAGCATCAGGACACTTTTTCCCTTCCAAAGAATCTAACTCAAAAAACAAAACAAAGCAAAACAAAAACAAACAAAAAACACACTAAGACTCTGAAAGATACAACAGGCCTGCAAATTGGACTCTGAGCCCCAACTTTTTACCTTTTCACCTGTAAATTGCCCCTCCTTTTATGGAGCTCTACCCTCAAGTAAGCATCAACATTAGTAGACAACAGGTCTCCATGTCAAACCTGTGTACACGGTTTCCATGTTAACAAAGCTGGCCGGGCAGGTTACCTGATGGACAGTAGGAATACACATCCTAGGTCACCCATCCTAAAGACACCCCCAAAACTACTGAAATATGCCTATTATTGGACTGGGTCTGAGAAGTTCTCAAAGCTGAAATAAGGAACATAACTCACTTTTTCTTTTCTTTTCTTTCTTTCTTTTTTTTTAGACAAGGGCTCACTAGGTAATACAGGCTGGCCTTGAGCTCATTATGTAGCCTAGGCTGGTCTTGAACTTGTGGGGATCCTCCTGCCTCAGCTTCATGAGTGCTGGAATCACAGCCGTGGACACCACACCCAGCCTTAACTCATCTGTTTGTAGCAGGATTTCTGACTCCTGTCACAGAAAAAGAATTTTCAGGACACATCAGTGAGAAGCATGGGATGAGTTTGAGTTTTAGGATGCACTCAAGAATGAAATGCAGCTGCGTGTGGTGAAACACAGCTGTAATCCCAGCACTCAGGAGGCTGAGGTGGGAGAATTGTCATAAGTTTGAGACCAGCCTCAGCTACAAAGTGAGCTCAAGGCCAGCCTGAACTGCATACTGCATAGCAAGACCCTCAAAAAGACAAAGACAGAGAGAGAGGAGAGAGAGAGAGAGTGAGTGAGAGAAAGAGAGAATGAAATGCAAGCACTCAGAGAAATGAGATGATACATTTTAGTTTGGAAATGGGAACTTTTGTACCTCTCTTCAAAAGGGTGGAAAGCCTGGAAAAAGATGGGGCACCTTGCCTAGCAGAGTAATGGTCCATTCTGCAGGTGTGTGTGTGTGTGTGTGTGTGTGTGTGTGTGTGAAGTACATAAAGTGAGCATCCTTTGGAACTGGGCATGGTGGCACACACCTATGATCACAGCACTCGGGAGGCTGAGGCAGGAGGATCACTGTGTAGCCTGTGCTACATGGTGAGTTCAAGGCCAGCTTAAACTGAACTACATAGCAAGACTTTATCTCAAAAAAGAAAATTCTCTGGATTTGCTCAATCTACTCCTTTATGTAAGTTTTCTGCTTTTTCTCAATTAAGCTGATTTATGAAATTGTAGTATTCCTGAGGAAATTTGGGTGATATTATTCAGATAACTAAGTTATTTAGAAATGCTACAGGCAGTCAGACAGGGCTGGGTATGTGGAATAGGTCAGTGCAAGAGACAACTGTGGCTAGAGGTGTATACACTGAATGTCAGGCCTCTGAAGAGAGAAATGTCTACACCCACATACTTCCAGTGAGGATGAACAGTAGTGACTGACATTCTAAATCAGCATCAATCGTCTCAGGTGGGGACCAAAACCTTGCTGGCCCCTCCCTTCCAGGAAAAGTCCTTGCTCCTTCCATGTGCACATGCTCTGTGACTTGCTTCCCCACTTGATCTCCATTTAATCGATATTACCTAAGTGATTATACTTGTAATCTTATTGGTTAACCATAGTTTTGTCCCACCTCATACCTATCTTGTGATTTTCCCCTGGATCAATACTACCTAAGCAACTATACTTGTAATCTTATTAGTTAACTATACCTTTGTCCCACTTTATAGCCGCCTTACCTCATGGGTTTACTCTATAAATCTTCCTTGGGCAGCAGGTTCTCTAGACCACCTACTTGGGACCCCCTTCTAATGCTCTTAGATATTCTTTCTCTGAGTAAATATTTCCTATTATTAACCTCTGTTATTCCTGGAATTCTTTCTTCAATTTTGGAGAATATGAACTCAGCATAGCAAACATCTAGCAGGTTGGGATTTATAATGTTTCTGTTATATTATTTGGATTATTTGAAGGTTCTATATCATCCCTGTATTATGCTCCTTATAGCATTTGGAGGTCCCACTGAGATACTAGGCCTCTTATGTTTACTTTTGTTTCATAGATTCTGGATTGTGACTTGTTTAGTTAATCAAAAATTATCACCCTTGTTTGTCAATTGTATATGCTTTGAATTTCCTTTAATTGCCTTTAGCTTGAATTTTATGCTTTGTCTTTGTTAATTGCTTAGGCCTTGTCTCTTATGTATTACCTTTTTTAAAAATAATGATAAATTTGAGAACATGAGAAGGTTATAATGTTCCTTTAATATGGCATTTTATTCCTGTTTTGCATATGTTACATTTGGAGTTAGTTGTTGAATTTATTAGCAGTCTTTGTTTGACCTGTTGTGATTTGTTATCCCAGAGGAAAACACTAGGAAAAGGTGGTGTTAGAGTGTCCTCTAGTGGACATTGCTATGAACTGCTGTAAAATGGGTCTTTTATGAAATATAGTTCATATTTAGAAAATATACATGCTGAATAATAAATCATGCACTCCTTCCACCAGTTAAAAGACAATAGGTCAGCAGTCATTCTTAAGACTTGGGAGACAGGTTTCACTGAGACAGACTGGCTCCAGTCTCTCCTTTATACTCTAGAGGAAATCTTGAGCCTGTTGTGCCTAAATTTCCTTTCTGGTCTGATCTTCTACTGGTAAGGAGACAATCTTAGCTCTTGAGATTTCCCATTCTCACCTTTCCAGGCTGAGAATGATGATTCATGAGCAAGTTATCTCAATAACCCACTACAAGCATGAGAAGAAAAAGCCTCCTTTTTCTGATGTCATTTCTGATCTTTCCCTGCCACTTTATATGTTCCTTTTTAGAGACATGTAAAATTAAAGAGAAAGGAAGTTCCCCCTTCTATCCAACAAGAAATTTAAGTTGAGCCTGTAGAAAATGAGCATTTGCTAATGCCAAAGACATGGAAATCAAGTGAGATGAGGAACACATACATACCCCATCTCTGGGACAGATGAGACATCAAAACTTTGCCCATCCAGGAGAACACATGAAAGTGTGTGCCTGTTTAAGTGTTCTGGCAACAGTCTTCCTCAGGAGACTGAACCCAAAAGCCTGTGGAAAGAACCGACTTCTGGGTAAGACTGGAAGGAATTATTTCCTAGGCACAACATTTAAGGGACTAAAACACATTTAGTTTAAAGGGATAATCTCCATTCTCCTGGCTTTCTCTCAATCCCCTCCTTGGTTCCATTCTCATCATTTATGTGTGTATGAGAGGAATATTTTTGCCAATAAGATGTGGACTTTGAAACTTTTACTTTAAACTTATAAAATGCTATGTAATGATTTTTCTTGGGCTTTTAGACAGTGTAGGCTTTTATTTGCTCCTTATAGAACCCAAACAAACAGTATTTTGGAGATAAATTGCTGTTGTATGGAACTAGTGGAAGCTGAGAGGATAACTGAGGGGTTGTGGGGAGCCACTCAAACTGCTTCAAAGCTTAGAGGCATGTAAGACACTTGAGGAACTGACCCCGCTTGTCTAGCTCAAGCACACAGTAGGGTACAGTTATATAACCATGACTTAGCACAGATAAACATGCATGCACTGGTTATGACACTGTATAAGAATGTAACTATGAGATAACAAGCTCTATAAGAATTACACGATAAAGGGGCTGGGGATTTAGCTTAGTGGCATAAGCGCCTGCCTTGCAAGCCTGTGGTCATGAGTTTGATCCCCAGTACAAAAAAAAAAAAAAAAAAGAATTACACAATAAAGATGCAGGCAGCTCTTGCTCTTACAGTCTTATGTTCTTGCACTTTTGTGCTCCTGTGTTTTACTCTGCTCCATGCTGCCTGCTGTTGTTACTGACGTTTTGCACACATTTGTTCTTTAACCTTGGGACCTCAACCGTGAGAATCTCCCTTGCACCCCCACCAGTGAGCTGACAGAGATCATGACCAGGAATACTCTGGTGGATACTAAAAGATTCCTCAGTGGGAGCTGGATCCCAACAACCCAACAGCAGCAAAATTTCCATTTATCTAGTGTACTACTTTCTCTGCTAGTAAGTTTTTCTCCAACTCCTTAGGAATTAACTTTAGAAATACCTTGTAGTTAGACTGATCTTCCTTCCAAAAACCAGGCTGGGGCAGCTTACAACAACTATCTGCATGAAAACAGCTATCAGGGGAACAATTTACATTTGCACTTTGCATATGCTAAGAGTAAGAAAGAGATTTTACCCAGCCTTTCCTTTAATGTGCATGTAGAAAACTAATAAAAGTGCTTTTACTACCATGTGAATTGTGGTTGCTAGGTGATGAGTATACATTTAACCTGTGAGCTTCAAAGACATAGAAATTTTAGAGTAAATTTGAAGTAAAATATAGCTTTGTTTTGCTGCTAAGAAAGGTTGCTTGTTAGATAACATGGATGCCTTGGAGGCTTCTTCACTCTAGAACTCGGGGTAGAATTTCTCCAAGTCATTTACTTAACTCTGATTACCTCTAAAGGTGATCTCTTTTGAATGATGAAAATTGCTGCCCTTTGACCTGTTTGCCTCACTGTCTCAAAGAATTGGAAAGCAGTGGTTTAGATCTCTTGATCATTGATTTTGCTATCAATGCTTCCTTCTTTAAACATGACTATTACAACTGAGATCAACTCAGTTTTTATTGTGCTTTTAAAAACACCTGCTAGAGTTAACAATTCCAGTTCTCAAAGAAGATAGGGTTGTACATCAGTAAGGATAGCTAATCTGACCATGACATATTTTTTCACTTCCAGATGGAAGCCACCTGCTCTGGAGCAAGAGACATCTTGAAGATATAGAAATCAAGTAAAAATTGGTTGGGGATTTAGCTCAGTGGCTCAAGTGCTTGCCTCATAAGTGCAAGATTGTGAGTTTGATCCCTGGTACAAAAATCAAGTAATATTTTAAAAGACACCAATTTCTCCTCTTATTTCAGATGTCAAAATATCTTACTCTAGAATCAATTCTTTTTTTTTTTTTTTTTTTTTTTTTTTTTTTTTGGTACCGGGGACCAAACTCACAACTGCGTGCTTGCAAGGCAGGCACTTATGCTGCTGAGCTAAATCCCCAGCCCCCTAGAATCAATTCTTAAGCACTGAAAAATGTTTGACTTTCACATGTTGAAAAAGAGCCATTTAATATTTGTCTGCACCCTTACGTGGCTGCCTAAACCCTAGAGCTAAAATGGAGTACAGAGAGATTAATTATGATAGTACTTTACAACTAGAACTATACTTTAAGAAAGATTGAAAATGGTCAGAATAACAATGTGTTCTTTTTGTGTTCAAAATATAATTATAAGCCATAAAAGATGACCTGCATTCATATGTCCTTTCCTTTCAGTGACCTAAGACAAATCAAACAAGATCTAGGAAGGTTTTCAGATGATTCTAACAAGTACATTGAGGTCTTTGGAGAATTTACTCAGACCTATAAACTACACTGGGGAGGTGTTGTTATGATTGATACATTGTGTCTACTTGAGAAGTTTAGAAGTTTAACTAAGGGACTCAGCAGGGAGCCATAATCCTTACTTTGTAAATATCCTCAACCTGTGCAAAAGGAAGGCACAGAGATTTTGTGAATGCTACACCCACCCTGGAGGTGAGGGGTGGCCTGAGTGCAATATAAGGGTGGAGAAGAGGCTTGTTTCCTCCTTTTGCTCTGGCTGCTAGCTTTAAGTGTTGTCCCAGTGCCATGCCATCCTGCCTTGGAGCCAGCTGATTATGGACTGAAACCTCCCCAAACAGTGAGTTAAATAAACCTTTCCTTCCTTGATTTTGGGTGTCTAGTGGTTTTGTCCCAGCAGCCAGAGAAAAGTAACCAAGACAGATATAACATTACTCTTCAATCAAACATTAACTCCCACTGAGAAACAAGCAGCTAGTACATAAAAAACTGCTATTACATTGGAGGATGAATATTACCCGGATTTTAAAGTGTCAAAAGACAGACAGATATGAAAACAGTCGATTCCTACTGCAGACTAAGCAGCCCCTATTCAAGACCTTCCTGGCCTACCAATCAGACAGGGGATTGGAATAGGGGACATTTTCAGATATGTATTCTTGAAGATCTTAGAAGGATAAAAACTAAGCCCTTCAGTTTTTTGTTTTTTGGCTTTTTAAAATGTTTTTTTATTTTTGAGACAGGATCTCACTATGCAGTTTAAGCTGACCTTGAGCTCACTTTGTAGCCCAGGCTGGTCTCAAACTTGCAACGATCCTCCTGCTTCAGCCTCCCTAGTACTGGGATTACAGGTGTGCACCACCATGCCTGGAGTGACCTTTAATTATTTTTTTTTCTTCAGTTATTTTAAATTGTCAACCATTTATCAGTTGATAGATTAAAAAAAACCTCCAACTACTTAGATTGTCTACATGATAATGCATTGATAAACATATATCCCTAACTTCTCATTTGATGGAAAGAGAGATTATTCTTAGAGATTTATTACCCATCAGCCCCAGATATTAGGAAAAGGCTACAAAGATGGCTTTTGCCATTTTTGGATTACTTGGTAGTTTAGTAAAAATTGCCTCTTCAGTATAATCAAGACCAGGAAGAGGCCAACAGAAGAAAATAAAGAGACCAACAAAAGGCAACTGCTCTGATTGCAGTCTTAAAAGAAATAGACCCTAAGTCTGATTCTTGGAGCTCCAAGAAGAGCTTGATGACTCAACTCACCTGCTACTGCCATGGAAAAAACCACCTTAGAAGGGACTTCAAAAAGAGGCCTCCTAAGCCAGGCCTTGATCACCAAAGTAGCCACTGGAAGTTGGACTGCACTCTGAGGTAGAGGCCCCAGTGCTCAGATCCATATTACCAGCTGGTCCTGCAAGGCTGAAGGCCTCTAGACACTCTCTACCCTCTCTCTGACTGGACAGTCATCTCCATGGGGGACCAGGTAATTATGACTATAAAGGAAAAACAAACCAGCCTACTGATGGACACTGGCATGTGTTTCTTGGTCCTTCTTCTCAACCCTGTCTTTCCCTCCAGCCATCATACCACAATGCAAAGAGTCACTGAGAGGAGGTAACTCTTTATTTCTAACAACCCTTAGGCTATAAGTGGGATGAGTTTCTTTTTACACATTCCTTTTTTATTATGCCTGAAAATCTACTTCCCCTCCTAGGAGAGATATTTTATCTTATTTAAATACCATAATACACATGCATCCAGGTCAGTTACCTTAAGTGTATTACAGATAACCGGGGATACATATTTCCAGGGTGGGTTTAAATAGAGCCCAGCTAGCACTGCTTTGAGGAAAGTTACATGGGCAACTAGATAGAAAACCCAAAGTTTTCTGAAGACCTCTTTGTCCTAGAGCTGAGGTTCTTTTTGGACTATTACTTGTCTATGTTTGTCCTCTGAGGCGACAGATCTCTTCTTCAGGCTGCGATTTTAGAAGTTGGATTCAGAGTCCTTCATTAGAAAGTAAAGCATACACAATATAATTGCAACTTCATTTTTCTCTCTCACTCTCTTTCAGAGGTTAAAAACAGTCATTCGGTTTCTTTGATTAATGGTTTAATTTTCTGCTTGGCAATGCAGTTGGGGTCAATCATAATTTTTGTTTTTGGAGGCATGTTTTGCTAAGGGTTAGAAACCTCCCTGGGAAAACTCTTGTATTAATTGTCCTTTTACATTGGAGATGGTTAGGATTTAGTTCTTGTGCCATACTTAGAGACATTCTTCTGTCCCTTCTCCACTGCCCTACCCCTGAAAAATAACACCGTTTACAACAGTGTTTGGTCCAAGACAATTCTCTCCTCTGTGATTGATGAATTGCAGGACCAAGTTTCCAGACTGGTGAGTTTTCTCTCCATGGGACCCTCTCAGAGTGAAACTGACCTTCACTTATGTCTGGGCCATATTCAAAAACTAGTCTAGATTTAAGAATAAATGTAAAAGTTTTAGGCCAAGTTTATTTGCCTTTCAATCCTTAGGCAAAAGTGGAAATTAACTCTTCTTCCCTCTCCCAAGAATGATGCTAACTGGGAGGGAAAAACAGAAAGAATGATGTCGACTGGTTTCTATAGCACAGGACAGACTGACTGATTTTTATGACACAGATAAGTTCAGCAATAGAACAAAGTATTCCTATGGAATCTTGTGAGTTTAATAACAGTTTGAAACAAGAATATGTATTAAAGAATAACCACAGCCCCGGTCCCTAAAGGTCTGCCTCTCATCATGACTTCTCTCCAGAACATCTTGCCAGGCTGGCCACTGTTCTTAGAGATATGCTAACTGCGGGTCTAAAGAGGGATACCTACAGCTAAGTATGGTCCAAGGGTTACAATCAAAATGGGACAAACAAATAGGTGGACAGCAGCAGCAGGGTAGGCTGGAACCTTGGCAGGCCTTCTAGCCCCGCTGTTGGAATTCATACTTAGCTCCAAAGAGTGCCATCTATTCTCTTTCTATACCCAAACCTGACCTGCACACACACACACACACACACACCCCAAAATAGTTAAAATTACCTTTAACAGTCTGTCCTTTTAGAGGAAACAGCTACATATGGCTATCAAAACAGCAGTTTTGGGCCAGGGTTATAGCTCAGTGGCATAAAGCCCTTGCCTGTCAAGTGCAAGGCCATGAGTTCAATCTCAGGTACAAAAGAAAAACAAAACAAAACAAAACAAAACCTCAGCAGTTTTGGCTATCAGCAATGACTAGCCAACAACTGGCTATTCAAACAACAATGAGAAGCCTGTATAGTGGGATATTTCAGTCAGATAAGCTGTCAGCCTAGAACCCATCTTAAAAGCTGTCTTTGTTTCCACAGATATAAAAGATTTTTATTCCTTCTGATTCTTATTATAAGAGATCTCTAGTAATTGACCTACAAAAAGTTTTGACTTGTCTACTTATAGTCACAAACTTAAAAACTATAAAAGAGTTATTATAATCCTACTTGACCAAATAGACCAGAGTGCACTCTGGTCTATTAACAGTTGTCTTATATGTGCCTGTCTGTCTGTCTGTCTGTCTGTTCAATTTGTGACTGGTTACAATACTTACAGCTGGGCCAGGAATATAGCACAGTGCCCACCTGGCAAGTATGAGGTCCTGAGTTCGATTCCCATTACCAAAATAAATAAATAAATAAATACACCTATTTTATTTCTGCTTGACAATTTTTCTTCTTTTTGACTTTTTGGATTTTTAAAAGTCTTTTTTAAGGGAATAAAACAAAACAATATAACAGAACAAAACAGTGAGAATAATATTGGATTTCAAAAACAAGACAGAAACAATCCCCTACAGTTGCTATATTGCATATTGTTATCCTCTAAATAGATGCTCAGACTACTGGCTTTAGTAAAAGGCAAAAGGTTTATATGATCTGAAGAGAAAACAGAGTATTAGACTACTGGCTTTAAACCTGCAAAGTCAATCAAACAATACAAGCATTAAGGGTTGGTTTTTTGGTTTTGTTTTTTACTTCAGTTGCTATCTCAGCCTGTGTTGTTCCTAACCAGCCAGTTGCTTACTGAGGAATAGGATAGGGTGGAAAGTGGTACTCTTCTTAGCTCCCAGTCCGCACACAGACTGGCTTCTTGATTCTCCTCCTTATCCGCATGGTTGCTGCTAGTTCATGGGAACATGCAGGTTGGCTTCTTGGTTTTCCTCCCAGCCCATCTTTTGGATTTTTAAAATATTTGTCCAAAACTTTAGTTGTCTTATAGATAAGTATCATTAGAGTTGAGGACATGCTTCCACCCACATTGCCAACTGGTCAAAATGATGTCAAAACTGGTTTTACAAATGCAATGCTTTTGTTGTTTATATACAATAACTTGGGAATCTTTCATTGGCCAAGAATAATGCATTAATTGTTATGATCTGGTTCTCATATTTCATGTAAAAACTTGTAATTTGATTAAATAGGGACCTTTAGGCTTAAAGAAACTGCTGTATAGGACTCTCCTTGGTGAATAAAGAAAGAGCTGCCTGGAAACATTTTATTTTAGTCGCTCTTATGGGAGACACAGCTTAACAAATGTTGTTAAATACGTTATTGTAGAAGTTAGTTGAAGACTAGCCTGAACTGCATAGTGAAACCCAGCCTCAAAAAAACAAAAACAAAAGATATTATTGTAGGCTGAGCATAGTGGTACATGCTTCTAACCCTAGCATTCAGGAGGCTGAGGTAGAAGGATCACCACAAGTTTGAGGCCAACCTGGGCTATATAGGAGTTCAAGGACACCCTAAGCTACAAAACAGACCTTGACTCAAAAAGAAAAAAAAAAGATAAATTATTGTAAAAGTTATAACGAAAAGGTTATTATCATCAAAAGATTAAATTTTCTGTGGATAAAACAAGATTTTCTTGTTAAAAGATGCTCTTGGTACAAAATTTGAGACAAAGGTTTCCATATAGCTAAGATATTCATTATTGCTAGTTTCATGATGTATTAAATGCATTCATGCCTACTGGGTGTACAGGTCTTCTAAGACATAAAACAGGGATTGCTTATGGTGATAACCTTTTTCTAGACTCAGATATCTGCCTTTCTCTTGTGCCTCAGCTACTTGTGCTAAGAGGTGTATGTTAAACCAGTATGAGACCACTAGTCAAATGATAGTTTTTAAAAAAACTTAAATGATGTGTATGTTATATATGTGTCACTACATTTAGAGATGCTCAGACACTGAGCAGTCCAGACAATGCTACACACTTCTTTTTGTTGTTGTTGTTGTTGTTGCTGTTGTTGTACCAGGGATCAAACTCGCAACCTCACACTTGCCAGGCAGGCACTTATACTGCTGAGCTAAATCCCCGGCCCCTTGTTACACACTTCTTGATGATGTCCTATTAAAGGATAAACAAATTCTGTATGTACTAGATAGGTAATATCATAATTGTTATGCTGACAGACTATGTATGCTCTTGTTCTCAAGTTTTCTCTGTAAAAATTTTATAATTGTTGTCTGTAAACATTCTGCGGGAATTCAACTACCAAAACAACCATGATTGGTAAGAAATAACAGTCCTCTGTCTATACTTTCTATTTCAAAGTGCTTAATATTCAGATGACATTAAAATAGTTAAGCTCACTGCTCCCACTGCAATACTGATATAATTGATCTTCTCTTCTCGATGTTCAACAATGAAAATTTGAAGACCAGAACTAAAATGGTAAGTGGTTTAAGAGAACAACCAATGTTTTGGCCCTGGCCCTCCAAGGTCAATAAGGACCCAGGACATGAGGGAACATTTCCTACAGAATCCTACAACTTTGGTGAGTCAACAAGACTCCTGAGCAAGGAGATTGCTGGACCCCAGAGGACAATAATCAATAATATACAGTTTGCCAAAGGAGGATCACCAAAAAGGGAAAATTCTCCCATGCTTTCACTGAAATCAACATGGTCAAGCAAGACTGTGACCCATCCTGAAAGCTGACATTGAAAGAGGAGCTGAGAGGCTCCATACCTGGTTCCAAAAGTAATGCCTGGGGAGACTTAACTAAATTTGATAGACAACAAGAAGTTAAGTTTGATTAACAAGGGTCTCATTTTGACTTTCTCTTAAACACCCAGCAGAAAAGTATAACAAAACGATGTGTAAAAACATTACCATAATACTAAAAACTAGCTATAAAAGGGGTTCCAATCACTGACCCCTTCTGGAAATTCCCAGTTGCAGTGATTGCTGACCACTGTTATAGTTCAGTGAGACAAAAAAAAAGAAGAGAAAGAAAGAAAACAAACTACAATGAAAGCCATGAAAGTGCACAAGAGGCTTTAAGTTCTTCAATTACAATTGTCTTTCAAAACCACCAAACTCTTCATCTTCTTATAGCTAAAACTAGAAGAACTTATAACTGAAGTGGATTCATAATCAATATAGGAATCCAAGCAGCCAAACTGACAAATTTTGGGATTTTATTAGCTGAGCTCAGCGACCACCCACAAAGACCCCTGTCTCAGAGTCAGTCAGTTTGAGTGGCCCCAAACTGGCGGGTTAAAAGGCTCTTAAAGCAGAAAACCGCAAAGCAAGACATCCTGTTGGAAACAATTTAGCTAGAATGCTACATTAATTTTGGTTGACACCTGTATACTGCCTCCTTGTTGAGCAGGTTAATTTTTTTCTCTCGTGGGTGCAGCTCATTCTGCTTTTCTCATGGGACTTGTACCCTGAGAAATTTTTTACTCTTCTGGGTCAAATACAGGGCACAAGTCAAATACAGGGCACAAGATGGCATCAGTTATGCTGAGCTGCAACAATATATAGAAATATAAGACTGATAGATAACCTCTATCAGTAGAGGGATCTAAGAGCCAGAAGGTTATAGTTGCTATTCCAGCCCCTTAAGAGTAGTTTCTAGATGTGGCTCATTCCTGCCTTTCCATTCTAGTACTCACGTTTTGATTACACATGTTTTAATTTCTTAGAAATTTATTCATTTTGCCTAGATGCTGAAAAACTCCAAGTGATCATGCAGATGAAACCAACAACAAATGTGCCAGACTCCTTGAACTGGGATCCACTAGATCAACCTTGCGAAGGAAGTTCATAGCTGATAAGCGGCAGCCTGACTTCTATCCAAGATCCCTTAAACTAGCTTTCTGGAAAAAGGCCCTGACTGCGATCACCTCTACACCTACTCTTCTCAATTCGAAGCAGCTAGATGGAAACTTCTCCCATTCTTCACTAACAGCAGGCAGGGACACTTCTTCAGAGGGGGGAATATAATAGACAGGTAGGTTATTTAGAAATATTATGGGCGGTCAGGCAGGGATAGGCCCTCAGAAAAGGTCAAAGCAGAAGACAACTGTGGCTTGATGTGCATTCATTGAAGGTCAGGCCTCAGAACAGAGAAAACAACTATATCTGCATAATTCCCCTAAGGACGAACAGCAGAAATTGATATTCTAAACAGGCATCAATCACCTTGAATGTGAGACTAACACCTCTCTGGCTCCCCGCTTCCAGGAAAAGTTCTTATTTGTTCCATATACATTGCTACATGACTTGCTTCCCCAGTTGATCCCCATTTAATCAGTATTACCTAAGCAACTATTGTCATGCCTGCTGGGTGAGGCCTTCACTGACAGGCACAGCGGAACCACAAGAGCAGAGCAAAGCCATGTCCACCTGCACTGCCCAACTCACAAACTGGACCATACTCACGTCTGCCCTGCCTGTTCAGAGAAGCACAACCACACTATCTCCACTCCCAAATTTCTCAAGGTAGCCAAACTCTTCACCTCCCCTTTGAATCCTTTGTTCTACCCTTGCTTTCTGCAGATTCTTCTCTCCAAACTCAGCTTGCTCCCATGGGAGTGAATAAACAGCCATGGTGGCGTCTACAGAGCTTTCTCAGGTGTTCTCTCTCCCTTCTCTGTCTTTAACTTACAATCTTATTAGTTAACTACACTTTTGTCCCACTGTATATCTACCTCACCTCATGGTTTTACTCTATAAAACTCCCTTGAGAAGTGGGTTCCCCAGGCCACCTGCTCAAGATCCCTTTCTGTCCCTCTTAGAAGCTTTCTTTCTCTCAATAAATACTTCCTACTCTTAAACTCCATTGTTCCTAAAAGTTGTTATTTGATTTTAGAGATCAAGAACTCAGCATACCAGACATCTACCAGGTTGGGAGTTATACTAATTCCCTTATATTATTTGGATTATTTGGAGGTCCTATATCATCCCTATATCATACGTCCTGTATCAGTGGGTCTGGTAAGAAATATCTCATCACCAGTTCCAACTGGGAAGGTTCAGCTGAGATTCCGGCAACTCAAAGAAGAGACACAGACTTGTGAGATAACTGAACTTGCCTGTATTCTCAGCTGCTCAGAAGTCAGCCACAGGCACTGCCCTGGCTGTCCTCGGGCCCCTAGCCTGCCCAGGTTCTCAGCAGTCTTCTATGCTTAGTCTCCTCCTTCCCCTTGGGGCAGTCTACATTTATACCAAAATACACGGCAGTGGCCATGTGCCAGCATCCTCCGTTGTTATATAAGTTATTTACACTGGCCAGCATTGACTTCAGCTACAGAAGGTATTTACACTTGGGTATTGGAACATTTGTTTGCACTGAAATCTTGCTGACTTAATGTCCACTGGAAATCACCCCACATAGTCTGCACCAAAATGTAGCCACTTCAGGTTTTCATTTTTCTCTACAGAAAGGAGCCCAAATTTAACTAAAGGAATGTTGATATGGATCACCTGGAGTAACTTTGGCTGGGTCCTCGAAGTGCAGTTTTTTTAAAATTACAATTTTTAGTTATGATTTCCTGGTTTACTTTATACTTTTCATTTCTTCCATTCTACTATCATAGACAACTAAGTTACTTAGAAATATTGTAGGCAGTCAGACAGGGCTAGGCCCTCCAAAAAGGTCAGTGCAGAAGACAACAGTGGCTAAAGGAGCATTCTTGAAGGTCAGGACCAGGATAGAGAAATGACTACACCTATATACTCCCCATAAGGAAGAACAGCAGTGATTGATATTCTAAACAGGCATCTGTCACCTTGGGTGGGGAACCAGAATCTCCCTGGCCCTCCCCTGGCAGGAAAAGTCCTTGTTCAGTCTATTACACTTGCTGTGACTTGCTTCTCTGCTTGATCCCCATTTAATCAATATTACCTAAGCAATTATATTCATAATCTTATTGGTTGACTATAGTTTTGTCCTACCTCATATCTACCTTGTGATTTTCCATTGGATCAATTTTATCTAAGTGACTCTATTTGTAATCTTATTAGTTGATTATAGCTTTGTCCCACATTATACCTGCCTCATCTCATGGGTTTACTCTATAAAATTCCCTTGAGAAGTGGCATCTCTGGGGCCATCCACCTGGGACCTTAGACAGAAGCTACCTTTCTCTCAGTAAATACTTCCTATTCATAACCTTTATTATTCCTAGAATTCATTATTCAATTCTAGAAAACACGAACTCAGCATATCAGACCTCCTCAGGTTGGGATGTTGGAGCACAATTGTAATGTAAAAATACATTTATAAAATAGCAATATATATATTGGTATTTCAAGATACAAATCAGAGAACAATTAGAGGTCTCTGACCAAGTTTCTGCTACTTCTGCTGAATTCAATTAACCTCATAGTGTCTGAAGCCAGCTGCATACCTCTCAGATAAGCACTGAGTCAGAGTAATTGTCTATGTATTAAGGCACCCTGGGCTAGTCCAGAACACCTTTAACTGTGCTCATCCTGTAAGGATCCCTTCCTTTTGTTCCTGGAATATTTCTATATTATGGTAAACAATTCCTTTATTACAACAATTCTGTTTGAGACTAGCCTGCCTGTCATTATACGACTCAATGCATGTAACCAATTATGTAATGTTTTATCACTTGCTTTGTACCTCCCACTTCCAAATACTATGTAAACTAAAATCTTTGTAAACTCAGTGCTGTTGCCTTTGGGAATGATCCCACTAAAGTCTGCTGGGGTAAAGATTAAATGCTGCCTTCTTATCTCCTCAGTGTTACGAGTCTTTCTTTCAGTCCGACATGGAAATTTTCCAACAACAGGGAGTTATATTATTCAGATTATTTGGAGGTCCAATATCTTAGTTCCTCTATCACAACTTCATACCCAACCCTAGATCATAATATTCCTAATATTTAATCCTCTTTATGCTGAAGTATCTTGGATCTTAGTGGCATTTGTTCAGAACTTACTGTTAAGCAATAAGGCTTATAAGAATTTTAAGGATATTATTACTCTGCAACCTCAGTAGGGGCTCAAGAAAGAGAAGGTCTTGTCTTAAAGAGACTTATCAGTGTAACTTTTGTCTACTGGAATGACCCTACAACAAGATCTATAGGAAAATCCACTGACTTTTAAAGACATTTATATCATTGAAAGGGATTGAAACTATACAAAACCAAAAGACCCTGAACTTCTCTGAACAAGAAGTAGGCTGAAAAACTGTTTAGTTTCAAATGCAAGTTATTTCCTATGGAAAAGAAATGGTGACTCTGGAAGACAGAACCTAGACACCTGCCTGGCATGGTGATACACACTCTAAACCTAGCACTAAGAGAGGCTGAGGCAGGAAGATTTTAAGTTCAAGCCCAACCTGGGTAGCTTAGGAATTTTATAAGACTCTGCTTCAAAAAAAATTCTTTTAAAGATCTGAATGACACAGAATGTTATGGATCCAAGAAATAGATTCCAGATTCTTTAGTACATCAAGCTAAGAATTGCAAGAATATTCTTGATGGTAAGAAACAAAGCAATTACATTTATTGAAGTTAATGGGGAAGGTGTGTTCGGGACATGTGGGTTTGTGCCAGCAGAAACAAAAAGGTGACATGAATGGGAAAAAGTGGTGGCAATATCATGTCTGAAGAATGAGTGCGGCCTGCTGCTCTGGGGAAGCTCTCCAGGATGCATAAACTTCACATCAATAAAACATTAGACATCGAAGTCTTAAAGAAAAGAAGACATTTCATTGGATATTTTACTGGAACAAGGGGAAAAGGAGGAGCTAGACAGCTATCCTGAGGAGTAGGGGGTTCCAGAAAAGGGAAACAGTGAGAGAAACAAGAGCTGTCTTTAAGTGGCTGCCCTTGACTCCTCTCTAAGGTAGGGAGGCACAGCCAGGCTAACCTGGTTAGAGTGCCTACCTGGTGAGTCAGCTTTTTCTGGTCTTGTTAATTGTTCCCTCAATAAAGTTTTAACTCCTTTTCATCTGGATTATCCAGAAGGGCCAGGCATGGTGGCTGAGGCAGAAGGCTTGCTGTGAGTTTGGAGGCCAACCTGGGTTACAAAGTGAATTCAAGCCAACCTGAACTACATAGGGAGACCCTGACTCAAAAAAAAAAAAAAAAACTAAACAAAGAGGAGGAGGATGAGAAAGGAAAAGAAGAGGAAGAAGAAGAAAAAGAAGAAGAAGAAGAAGAGGGGAAGGAGGAGGAGGGGGAGGAGGAGGAAGAGAAGGAGGAAGAGGAGGACGAAGAGGAGGAAGAAGAGGAAGAGGAGGAGGAAGAGAAGGAGGAAAAGGAGAAGGAGGAGGAGGAGAAAAGGAAGAAAAGAGAGGAGATAGACGACACGCAGGAATGGAATGGCTGGTAATACGGAACCTCTCGTCCTAGTTTTTTGAGGAGTCTCCATACTGATTCCACAGTGGTTGCACCAATCTACACTCTCACCAACAGTGAAGTGTTCCCGCCACCCCTGCTGCAGCCCCAGCAGCATTTATTATTGGTTGATTTCTTAATAATAGCCATTCTTTCTGGGGCAAGATGGAATTTCAATGTTGTTTTAATTTGCATCTCTCAAATGACCAATGATGTTGAACATTTTTTCATGTATCTATTTGCTGCTTATACTTCTTCATCTGAGAAGTGTGTATTACCTCAGATGCCATTTTTGGATTGAGTTTTTAAATTTGTGGGGGTCTGGTTTTTTTTTTAGTTCTTCATATGATTTTTTTTAGTTCTTCATATTTCAATAGTAATCCTTTTAAAACTATAGATTATTACCCAAGGTTATTGGTATCACCCATGTACCTTTGCTACCATTAGATCAATATCACCTAAGCAACTATACTTGCAGTCTTATTGGTTGGTCATAATTGTGACCCACATTGTACCTGCCTCATGATTCTGCTTTATAAAACTTCCTTTGAGAGGTAGACTCATGAGCAACCCATCTGGAACCACTCCTGTCTCTCAGGAGCTGTCCAATTCCCCATCCCTATTCCCCATTCCCCATTCCTGTTCCCCATTCCTTTTCTCCAATAAATTTTTCTACTCTTAACCTCCATTGTTCCTTAGAATTCATTCTTTGACTTTGGGGGACATGAACTTAAGAGTTTTTGACATTTAGCATTTCCCCTATAGCAATAATCAACAGATATGACTGACAAGATGCTGACTCATCTTAGGAGAGCAGGAGTAAAAACTTCTCTTTGATTCTGATGTCTTTAGATTTGGTGCTGATGTCTTCAGGTTTGGTGGCCTTACCCAACCAAACCTGAGGTGTGATTTAGATGTGATTCCAGGCCTCAGGCTTGAGGCTGTTGCTATACTGGGATGAGACTTTGGGGAGTTTTGGAAGGAAGTATATTTTATATTTTTCCAGAGGCCAGAAGGCAGACTGGAACAATTTTAAATCACCACAATAGGATGGAATGGAAGTAATGTTGTGTGAATCTCAAGGGTTTGTTGTTGTTGTTGTTGTTTGTTTGTCTGTTTGTTTTGCCAGGTGTGGTGGTACATGCCTATAAACCCAGAATTCAGGAGGCAGAATAATGAGTTTGAGGCCAGCATGGGCTAACAATGAGCCCAAGCCCAGCCTGAGACTGTGTCTCAAAAAAAAAAAAAAAAAAAAAACCAACCCCAAATAAAAGGTTTTCTGGTCCAGCAATTGTAGCAATCAGAAGTCCTAAGGAGGGCTGGGGATATAGCTCAGTGGCACAGTGCCTGCCTGGCAAGTGCAAGGTTCTGAGTTCAATTCCCAGTACCAAAAAAAAAGTTATCCTAGAAGGCCTCTGGCTGGCCATCCTTGGTTCATGAGCGCTCCCTTGGGCTAGTCACCACGGTACTAGGGGAAAATGCACAGAACTGATTGGTCATGGGTTAAATATTCATCATTGGAGCCGAACTCATGGTCCCAGGGGTTGGGATGGTGAGGGACATTTCCCCAAAGGAAAATCAGAGTACAGTTCCCAGGGGAAAGTCGATTGCTAAGCAGGCAAAACAACACACTTCCACCAGCATAAGACAGAAGCCTGTCCTCAAGGAAGCCAAGCACTATGGAGATGACAGGAAGTACCTATACAGTGACAAATGCTACGCTAGTGCAGTTGGATGGGGAGGATATTCAAAAAGGCTGCTCAGAGGCCTTGCACTGAGTCTCAGAGGATGAGCAGACTTAAGCTGCGTGTAAGAGGTGCAAGTTGTACCAGCCATCACCACAAACTCCTTAGGAAGTTTTGGTCTCTTCCCCACCTTTATTAGTTAGTCCTCATTCCTTCCCTCACTTCCTCATCCCATCTCTTAGCAACTGCTGATCAATTTCCTGCTGCCAGAAATTTGCCTTTTTGAATATTTCATATAAACAGAGTCATGCAACATGTACTTTTTTGGTAACTGGTTTCTGTTACTTAACATAATGTTTTCAAGAGTCGTATTGTAGCATATAGTGTCAATATTTTATTCCTTTTTATTGCCAAATAATATTTTACTATATGTACCTATTCCACTTTGTTTATCAATTGATAAACCTTTGAGTATTTTCTGTATGAATAATACTGCTGTAAGCAGTCTCACAATTTTTGTGCATGTGGATGTTTTCATTTCTCTTGAAATTCTATTCTGGGTGCCACAAATAGAATTGTTGGATCATATATCTCTGTGTGTTTATTTGTTTGTTTTTTGAGACAGGGTCTTACTACATAGTTCAGGTTGGCCTTGAATTCACTATGTAGCCCAGGCTGGTCTTGTGTATCTCCTGTGATTCTCCTGCCTCAGCCTCCCAAGAGCTGGAATTATAGGCATCCACTCACATACTTGGCCATACCTGTGTTTAACTTTTTAAAGTATAACCAAATTATTTCCCAAAAGGGTCACACCATTTTAGATTTCTACCAGCAATATATAAGGATTCCAGTTTCTTCACATCCTGGCTGTTTTAGTTACTTTTCTCATTTCTGAGACAAAATATCCCATACCCAAAATTAAAAGAGGAAAGGTTTATTTAACTCACAGTTTTTAGAGGGTTCAGTCCATAATCAGCTGACTCCAAAGCAGGGTGGCACATGGCAGAGGGGCAACAGTGCATGGTGGTAGAAGACAGCAAAAGCAACAAGGGAAGAAAGAACCAAGCCTCTTTCTGTCCCTTATATTGTATCCAATCTACCCACCCTAGGGTGAGTATAGGATTCATATCCTTAATTCCTGTATCACATATTCCAGATGCAGCCACCTCTGAAAAAGCCCCATGACAGCATAAGGCTTAGGGGGGACATCTGGACACAAACCGTAACACTGGCCAACTTGTTATTGTCTTTTTATCTTCACCATCTCTGTACATGTGAAATACTATCTCTGCAGTTTTGCTCTGCAACCCAATAATTAATGTGTAGTATCTTTTCTTTCTCACAAGTTACTTTTTTTCACAGATTACTTTTTTTTAGTTACAAGGGAGAAATCGATAGCATTATAGCAGAAAAAGATTAGTAGATTTGACCTTAATCATAAATTAAAACTCATATCACAAGGCACAAATTGACACTATGAGACTTCTAAACTCATAAAATAGTTCCACCAAAAAATGCAAAGTGTGAGTCTCATCATGAAGATATATTATATAAAATTGAAGTAAATGATATTCTACAAACTAGCAATTTGTATTCCTTAAATAATTTTTTTGTCTTTTTGAGACAGTCTTGCTATGCAGCTCAGGCTGGTCTTCAGCTTACTTTTATATTCCTCAAAGAACTGATGAAATGTAAGGTTCTAACACTATCTCCAAAGGAGGCTATGCCAACTGCTATGTTTGCATAATATTAAAATCTTAATTTATTTAATGTTAATTGTAGACACGTGTGATTATATACATATATCTACATTTTATGTTTGCTTATGAATAGGAAAAAAACTAAATGGACATACATGAAAATGTTAATTATGTTTATCTCCAGATAATGGGTAAGACTGTCTCTTCTTTGGCCTATCCAGATGTACTAATTTTTCTGTATTGCAAAAGTCCATAACTTGTACAATAAAAATACTGCAAAGGAATGTTTAAAAAGTATACAGAGAAAAAGAATGAAGAAAGGGAAGGAGGAAAGGAAAACTAGAACATTGTCAGTTAATAAACCAAATATCATCTACCTGGTGCATTGGTGTCCTCTCCTGAATAGCACTGTCTTTTTTCCTTTTTGTAAAACCATATATTTAATTTAATTTACTTTAATTTAATTGTTGAGACAGGCTCTTACTATGTTGTCCAGGCTGGACTGAAACCCCTGAGTTTAAGAGATCCTCCTGCTCCAGCCTTCTGGATACAGGAACTCGAGGTGCATGCTACTGCACCTGGATAAACTGTACACTGAGAAAATATTCTTTCTTTGTATTTAGGCAAAGCATCCATTCTTTTAGGTGGCATTTATTTAGTTGCCAGGCACTATGCCAGATGCCAGGAATACAAACACTGGACAGGGTCACGCTCTTCAGTAAGTTCATAGTAAACAAAAACTTCAATATTGTGTAATAAAAGTATTCACAGAGCCAGGTGTAACAGTGCAACCTATAATTCCAACACTTGGGAGGCTGAGGCAGGAGAATCACAGCAAGTTCGAGGCCAGTCAGGCTACATAGTAAGACTCTTTCTCAAAAAACCAAAAATAAATGAATAAATACTTTTTAAAAAGTAATAAATATTTATTTATTAGTAACAGATGTGCATCTAGGTAGAAAGAGTGTGCTATGGTTTGGCTGTGGTTTGAATGTGTCCACCAAAGGTTGGTGTACTGGCAGGTGGATCTCCAGTGTGGTGTAGTTCATGTGGTAGAACCGTTAAGAGGTGAGACCTACTAGAAAGTAATTAGTTCAGGGGCCCTACCCTCAGTATTAACTAATACTGATCTAATTCTCTGGAGAATGGGTTGATGTTCAGTTCTCAAGTTCAGTTCTCAGCTCTGTCTCTGGCCTCTCCTCTGTCTCACCCTGTGATCTCTCCCGCTTGCACAGGCTCCCAACATGATGCCATTGGTAGCAAGAAGGCTGTCATCAGTGCTGATCAGATGTTGGTCCCATAATCTTAAAGGCCTCCAGGTCACAGTGGCTTCTTTGTGATATGCTGTTTCTCTAATCCAAGTGTTTCTTTTGTACCTATCTTTGGTTCTCATGTAGTCTCAGATTTCTTTTTTCTTTTTTTGGTAGTGGGGATCAAATTCATGACCTCACACTTACCAGGCAAACACTTGAGCCACTGAGCTAGATCTCCAGCCCCAAAATGGCTTCTTGATAATATGAACAGCTCATTTCACACTAGAACCAAGGAGAATACAAGATAGCAGGCAGACATGTTTGAGGAAATGAAAATAAAAGATTATCAATCAAGAATTCTGTACACAGCAATCCCATCCTTCAGAGATGGAGGGGAAAATTAAGAAACTCCCAGACTGAAAAAAAAGATACAGAATTCATTGCCAGGACATTGTTTTGTTACTTTTCTGCTGAGACAAGATAACACCCAAAGTTAAGGAGGAAAGATTTCAGTTCATAGTCAGGTGGCTCCAAGGCAAGGCAGCATGGCACAGGGACATGGCACAGAAGAAACAGTCCATGGCAAGTCAGGCAGGAAGCAGAAGCAGCAGCCTGCCTTCCGGCTCCCTTTATCTTCCTTCCAGGATATCAGCCTTCTGATTGGTGCCACCCACTCCCAGGTGGGGCTTCCATTAGCCACACCCAAAACTATGCTAAACCCATTTGAGTTATCGCACTCCATAGGTCCCACTCTCACACACTCTAGGTCCAGCCACCTGGAAAAAGCCCCACCTAGGAGTGCATGAGGCTTTGGGGAGACATCTAGATACATGCCCAACACACATTCATCCTACAAGAAATAATACAAAGATTCTTTTAGTAAAAACCAAAAGACATTTGGCAGTTACTCAGACCAACATAAACATGCAAAGTGTGCTGGTAACGGTAATTACACAGGTAAATAGGAAAGATAATATAAATGTATTTTTAATCTATATTGATGGGTGTCAATATGTAAATACCAGCTACATAAATTAGCAAAAGGAAGGAGAAAAAATTACATAGAATAAAAATTGTTATATTCTACTGAAATAAAGTTCATATTGTATTGAAAAAAATTAAAGACCTCCAGGACCATAGGCTAATAAACCTTTTACAAAGTAACCAGCCTTGAACATTTTGTTATAGCAACACAAAACAGACTAAGACAGAGGGAAATAGTCACTCATTTTGAAGCAAAGTGGTTAATTAAGTCTTCCCAAAAGAGGACACACACAGACTGAGTCTTGGGGAAAACGGGGCTGTGGGTGAAGTGAGTGAAGGTCTGTTCCAGGCACAGGAAACAGCAAGTGCAAGGACACAAAGCTCCCGCTCAGCACATGCATGGGTCAGCCTGGCAAGATCAGAGATGTCATCAGAGGGTGGAGAGTGGAGGTGAGATGGAAGAAGCAGACAGGAAGTGAATCTTGGGGACCTATGGGTCATCCAAAGTCTCACTACTCAAAAGTGTGCATCTCCTGGGAGCGGGTCAGGCCTACTCAGAACTCCTAAATCAGCACCCACATTTTAGTAAGAGGCTCAGTTTATTCCTTTGCACATTCAAGTTCAGGAAGCTCTGATCTAAGGACTTTGGTTGTTTTTCTGGAGGCACTTTGAGAGCTTTCAGCAGCAGTGTGACACAGTCACTCTGTTCCCCTCGGTGTTCTCAGCAGGGCTGCCTCCTCCTCTCCTCATCCCTGTCTCTCTCTCTTCCTGTCATTTCACCAGCAACTCTGCCAGCATTACTTGCTGGCAGGCCTCAAAGGTTCCTTCACCCATTGCTTTCCTTCACAGATCTTGCTTTAGGCATGTTGCCCTGAACACTCCTCCCAAAAGTCTTGAATTAAAGGGATGACGTGGCTTTGAAAAATGATAAATGAAAATGTAAGTTTCTAGAATACTGTAAGATAATTTTGTGGAATTTATTATGTCCAGGCAGTGAGACTTGCTGAACATACAGGAAGCAACTGTTAAAGATTTTAAAAAATTAATTACAGGGAGACATAGAATTAATATGTGTTATGTACATGTACCAACTCCCAATGATGAATGTAATCATTAATACAAACATACTAATAACAATAAAAATTAAAAACGTATTACTATAAAAGACATATTGCTACCAGTCCCCTTTCAAGGTACTTCACCTCACTTCTAACACACTTATCTCATCATTCTTGTCGGTTTTGTTTTGCTTGAGACAAGAGTCTCACTATGTAGCCCAGGCTGGTCTCAAACTCATGGCAATCCTACTGTCTCAGCCTCCTGAGTGCTGGGATTACAAATGTGCATCACCATATCTGGCTCATTTTTGTCACTTTCTGAAACAGCCCTCGAAGTCCTCTTTCATGAGTGTCTTTTAGTTGCACTGTTATGGTTGTCCTAGTGTCTGGGATGAATCCAAAATGCTTACCTTCCATAGTCAGGTGGAAGATGTAGCTCAATAGTAGAACACAAACAAAGCGTGTGCAAGGCCCAGGGCTCAATTCCCAGCATCAAAAACAAAACAAAACTTTTATGGTCATTTGGACCTTAAGGAGGAGCCAGAAGTATCATGGTGCCAGATTTACTAACTAGGTAAGTGAGGACATCTAGTCCTGTGATGTTTTAATAAGCCTGGCTATCCTTCGAACGGCACTTGGTAGCAGCATTCACTGACTTTTGATTATACCTCTTAAGACACCTCATAAATAGGTTCAAATAACCTTCATAAAAATTCAGAGGGTAAATCTGTGATGAATTAATAACTTAATCAAATGGAGCACTTTGTGGAGACATGGTTCCTAATGTTTTCTTTATAGTAACTTATACTGAATTTTTAAAATCTCTAGATATATGTGCATTATGTCATTATTATTTTGTTTCATTTTGTTTTGTTTTTGAGATAAGTTCTTGTTATGTAGCTCAGGCTAGCTTTAAACTCATTATGTAGCCTAGCCTGGCCTTGAACCTGCAGCAATCCTCCTGCCTCTGCCTCCCAAATGCTGGGATCCCAGGTGTGTGCCATCACACCTGTCTCTACATGTGCATTATAGAATGTTTGAGAAATACATGCTTGAAGAGGAAAACAAAAGGACAGTCAGAAAATAAATTCAGAAAAGATTGAAAACACACTAAGAGAGCAATATCAGTATATGAAACACACACACTCACACACATGCACTCTTCTTGCTAACCCCCCCACACACACTTGTTCTTCTGATTTGTCTATATAATCGTATACTGAACAATATTCACCATTTTACATTCTCAGGACTGTTGACCACTGAACCATGGTACCTGCAACAATTACTTCTTCTTTTGCACACTTTCCTTTGTGGAAGTTCATTGCTTAGTTGTTTGTTCATTTGCTTAATTTTCTATGATTTCATTCATAACTCAGTACTTAACTCTGCCATAAGCAAGTATATAGCCCCTCACTGTATTCAGACTCGTCAGAGCTCTATCAATGTCATCGTTCTGCTGTAGTAGTACAATGGGGTACAGCAGTGTGGCTGGAGCATTTGGCCATGAGCTACCAGTTGAGAAGACTCACTAACCACAGGTGCAGGACAGCAGCACCCAGAGCTGACAGAGGATTAAGCCAAGCCCTGTGTCCAGTACTAATCTACTGACACCAGAACACACTGAACCTGGGACCTGATAGCAGTCTCCTAGCATGAGATCAGGTGAGACCACCTGGCTCAGTTGTTCAAAGAAGACGTGACTTTGAGGCCACTGCCCTCTTGTCCTCGCAGTGGTCTGCTCTTCTGGCTTCTCTTTTTCTTCCAGGGACACTTTTTCCTTGAGCATTTCTCCTTTTTCTTTTCTTTTTCTCATTTCTGCCCTAACATAAATGGTGATCTTTCATGTCCATCAATAGCCCAGACCAATTCACTGACTGGGACAAATAAGACCTTGGAAAACACAGCTATCTCACCCACTAACACCAGCACACTCTCTCCTGGAGCCATGACTGTATTAACCTGCACTGGTCACCCTAAAGTTCTACTGAGCAATTGTAGTCCAGGCCTCTTTCTGCATCTCCATCCTGGGAATCCCTTTGCCACTTTCCTCTAATGAAAACCTGTTTTCTAGATTCCATGAATTTCCATTCTCAGTTTTCCAGTAGCTTCCTAAGAAAAGGCTTACAGAAGACAATGTGACTCATTGACTGTCTGGAAACATATTCACTCTGTCTTTGCACTTAATCATTTGGCTCTGTGTACAATGAAAGATTGGAAATCATTTCATAGTTTTCCAGGTATTTTCCCTTTGTCTTTCAGTTGCCAATATGAATGGTAATCCACTGCTATTAAGGTTCTTGATCCTTGGTATCAACTCTGGTGGGGTTTTTGTTGCTGTTGTTGTTATCATTGTTCTGAATACGTGTAGGAATTCTTCTTTGTCCTCAGTGTTCTGAAAATTTCCCATTTGTGTCTTCTTAGAACAATTTTCATTCACTGTACTTGGCTACCAGTGGGCTGTCAGTTTTAGGAAATTTTCCTGAATTACTTCCTTGATAGTTCATTGAGAGATAATTTGATGATTCCTTCTTTCTTTTTCTGAGACTCCTATTGTTTGAATGTCAGGTCTCCAAGGTTGGCCTCTATCTTTTGTATACTAGTTTTCATCTCTTGCCATTTTTGCTCTACTTTATGGAAGACTACCTCCATCTGTGTAGTATTTAATTTACATATATCATTTTTTGTTGGAAATTAAACTCAGGTCCTCATAGCATGTACTGTATCACTGAGCTACACGCCAGCCTGTCATTATATTTTTAATGTTTTCATTTTGTTGTTGCTTTTTAAACGTTGTTTTAGGGTTGGGTTAGCTCAGTAGCATAAGCGCTGCCTGGCAAGCACAAGGTCAGGAGTTCAATCCCCAGTACCAAAATAAATAAAGTGTTGTCTTATTCCCTCACTATTATATTATGAAAGTTTCCAAACATAGAAAAGTTGTATGTTTCCAAACATATGGAAATATAGAGCCAGGAGTGGTGGTGCACACCCGTAAGCCCAGTACACAGAGAAGCTGTGGGAGGAGGATCACAAGTTCAGGCCCACCCTCAACACAACTTAGTGATTTGGTGAAAACTTTTCTCGAAATCTTGTTTTGTTTTCTTTTGTTTTGTTTTTGAGACTAGGTCTCACTATGTAGAGGAGGCTTGAATTCACTGTGTAGCCCAGGCTGGACTTGAACTCATGGTGATCCTCCTGCCTCAGAGTACTGAGATTACCCATGTACACCACTATGCCTGGCTTTGATTTGCTTATTTCTAAATTTTGGGGACTGTATTTTAGAGACTATCCTCAAATGTCTACTGATCTAGGATGCTTTACTTTATGGGTGATACAATAAGAAATACATTTCCATCTAAATAGTTTTCTTGCCAAAAACCAAACCTCAATCAATCCAAGCCTCTAAAGCTAAACAACAGCTTATACTTAACACAAAGTAAACAAATTTATTCAGTGATTCCCATGATCCAGAATATGGGCAACTCTAGAGAGTAAAATACCCAACTTCTTCAGCAAAGAAGTGTGTTATTTATTTATTCATGTGTTTATTTTTGTAGTACTGAGAATTTAACCCAAGGCCTGCAGCCTGAGCTACATCCCTAGCCTTTCTTTGTTTCTCTCTTCTTTTTCTTTTCTTTCTTTCTTTCTTTCTTTCTTTCTTTCTTTCTTTCTTTCTTTCTTTCTCTCTCTCTCTCTTTCCTTCCTTCCTTCTTCCTTTCTTTTACACAGGTTCTTGCTAAATCACTACATTGTCCCAAGGATACACTTGTGATCCTCCTGTGTTGCTCCCATGTGCTACCTGTGATGGTTGATACATTGTGTCAACTTGAGAAGTTTACAAGTTTAAGAGACTCAGCAGGGAGCCAGGATCCTTACTTTGTAAATATCTTCTTGTGCAAAAGGAAGGCACAGAAATTTTGTGAGTGCTACATCCACTGTGGAGTGGCACAGGGGATGGGGGCTGTGTACAATATAAGGGAGGAGAAGAGGCTTGTTCTTGCTCCCCTTTGTTCTGGCTGCTGCCTTGCAGTGTTGCTCCAGTGCCATGCCACCCTGCCTTGGAGCTAGCTGATTATGGACTGAAACCTCCACAGTGAACTAAATAAACCTTTCCTTCATTCTGGGTGTCTAACGTTTTGTCCCAGAAAGGAGAAAAAAGTAATCAAGACACTACCACACCCTGATTGATTTACAGTGGTAGCTGAGTTCCCTGCTTTTGTTTGCAAACAATTTTTTTCACAAACAGAAGCACTTCGTAAAATTTTGTTTTTGCTTGCAAACTCTACATTACTGTGATCATCTTTTTTGCACAAATACAAATGTGGCCATTTACCCCAGAATCATGGAATGAATTAAGCTCCTGTATTTTTTAAGAGACAGTATCTCAATATGTTGTCCAGGTTCCCTCTAAACTGCTAGGTTCATGGAATCTCACTGCCTCAGCCTCCTGAGTAGCTGGAACTACAGACATGTGCTGCCATGCCCAGCCTGTTGTCCTTTTGTTTTAGCTGTTTTAGATGATGTATATTTAATTTTTAAAGACTATATAAAAATATCTCTCAGAGGGCTGGAGGTTTAGTTCAGCAGCATAAGCACTTGCCTTGCAAGCGTGCAGTCATGAGTTTGATCCCTGGTACCAAAAAAAAAATATATATATATATATATATATATATATATATATATATATATATCTCAGAGTATCTATGCCATTTGATATTTCCAACAATATATGAGAGATTCAGTTTCTCCACGTGTGAGCATTTAAGCATTTGAAGTCAGTGTTTTTTATTTCCCTGTTCTAACAGAAGACATCTTAGTTGCATTTCCCTAATGAACAGTGATGTTTAAAATCTTTTTATGGGGCCAGGGATTTAGCTCAGTGACAACACTTGCCTGGCTAGCATGAGGTCCTGAGTTCAATTCCTGATGCAAAAAACACAAACTTTTCATATATTTATTTGCCATCAGTATATCCTGTTCAGTGAAATGTCTCTAGAACTTCTGTGCCTTTCCTAATTAGATTTTTGGGTTTTTTAAACTATAGTTTTCAATGTTCTTTATATATTTTAGATACAAATTCATTTTTCCATGGTTGACAAATACTGTACTTTTTCCCTAACTCTAGTTTATTTTTTATTCTCTTAATAGGCTATTTCACAAAATAAAAATGTTACTTTTTTTGTGTGTGTGTTTTTCTTTTGAGATAGAGTCTCTCTATGTAGTTCAAACTGGCCTTGAACTCACTATGGAATCCAGGCTGGCCTTGAACTTGCTGTGATTCTCCTGCCTCAGCTTCCAGAGTGCTGGAATTGTAGCCATCCACCACTATGCCCAGCTCTATGTGTTGCATTTTGATGAAGTCCAATTCATTGTTGTGGTTGGTTACTGTCTTGGTTACTTTTCTCTCATTGATGAGAAAAAATACCTGATGCCCAATATTAGGGAAATGGTTTATTTAGCTTACAATTAGTGTTTTTTTTTTTAATCGGTAGCAGGGATTGAACTCATGACCATGCACTTGCAAGGCAGGTGCTTTTGCCTCTGAGCTAAATCCCCAGCCTGTACAATTAGGTTTTAGTACATATTCAGTTGGCTCCAGGGCAGAGTGGCCTGACTGAGCAGCAAGAGCAAAAATCAAAAAGGGGAAGAGCAAATAGGACAATAGAGGAAAAGCAAGCCTCCTTCCCACCCTTACATTGTACATCGGCTCTGCCCCTGGGTGGGTGCAGCACTCACACCACCAATCCCAGCGCTAAACAACAAACCAATCACAAACACTAGATTCAGCCTCATCCATGATTGCATGAAGCTTGCAGGCGGCCACCCAGACACAAACCATAACAGTAATTCTACTATGAATCATGCTTTTAGTGTCATGGCTAATCCAGTCCTAGATCCTAAAAATGTTGTCCTATTTTTCTTCTGAAAGCTTTATGGTTTTACATATTACATGTACATCTATACTCCGTGTATAGTTTTCATATATGTTATGAAGTTTAAATTGAGGTTCTTTTTTAACTATTATTTTCTTTCTTCTATTGATAGTTAATTGTTCAAACACTATTGAAAAAATACTTTCTGGTTTTTGGTTTTTTGTTTTGCTATGTAGTCTAAGCTGGCCTCAAACTGACGTAATTTTTTTTTTTTTTTTGTCTCAGTCTCCAAAATTCTGGGATTACAGGCATTCGCCACCACATCCAGGCAATTTCTGTATTTGAAACACATCTACTTGTCATATACCAAAGTGTGTGCTGCCATAAGTTCTTCAAATTTAGATGGATCCCCCAATACAAACTGTGTTGCTTCTTGATTTCCTCCTGTAATGGTTTAGGACTCAACTCTCTTGATTGGTGTTGTTCACTTTCTAGTATTTCACACTTTGTTACTACTGTCCTTTCTCCCATTTTCTTCATCCTTGTGGGAGGGTTTGTGATCTTTACTCTTATTACTGGAGTTTCAGAGATGAGAATAAGGGGTTTTTTTTGTTTTGTTTTTGTTTTTTTTTTTGGTGGTGGTGGTAGTACTGGAGATTGAACTCAGATCCTTTATACTGAGCTACATCTCAGCTGTTTTGTTTTCTTTTCTTGATTTTTATTTTGTTTTTTGAGACAGGGTCTTGCTACATTACTTGTACAAGCTGAACTTAAACTTGTGAGATGCCTGCCTCAACCTCCCAGTGTTGAGATTATAGGCATGAACCCCATGACTCCTCTGATTTCCCTTTTCAAGCCTGATTTTCATGTTTTCCTTTACAATCTATGAACCCTCGAACATCCTTTTAATAAATTATTTTCTTGCTTACCAATATTAGCCACTGTCTGTTGCTTGTAACCAGTAACTCAGACTGATGCAATGAAAATGATTTATTCAGAGAGGGGGAAAAAGGAGAATTCCAAGAAGCAGATAATGATGAGATCAACTGTTAATCACCTACAGGTCCTGTAGGACTTCAAAAAGGGACAGAAAATGGTTCAGGAGGGTAGGCTAGAGAAAGTCTATTCAAAGATTGTTATATGCACTGTGTCTTCAAGGAATTACTATAGATGGTTGGTTGAAGGAGCCCCTTGAGATCTAAAACGTGTCTTGGGAGAAAGATAAAAGGTGAGGAATATTCTTGCTTCCATTTTACCTTCCTCATGGAAACTGCCTACATGGAAACAAGGAGGACTTAAAATCTAGGCCAGAATTAATGTATTAAAAGCACAGTACCAAACTCCTTGCCATTTGTTTTTCTGTAAAATTTGAAAAAGTGAGATATTTTATTGCAGTTTGTTAAAGCTATTATTTCAGTTTGATTTCTCCTCCCTCTATGTTGGAAGGCACAGAAGTGGTCACAGACATTTCTGGGACTCAAAATGGGGAACTTTAGTTGGGAATACACTCCATAAGTCCAGAAGGCTAAGATAAGAAGCTGGCCAGCCTGGGCTATATAGCAAGTCTAAGGCCTGGTTGAACTAGATAGCCAGACTCTCATTTCAAAAAAAGAAAGAAAGAAAGGCTTGGCATGGCTCAGGCCTGTAATACCAGCACTAGAGAGGCTGAGGCAGGAGGATCACCACAAATTTGAGGCCAGCCCAAACTACATAGCAAGACCCTGTCTCAAGTAATCAAACAAAAACCCAAAACAAAAAAAAGTACACTTTATTTGGCATCAATTCATGCGATTTCTGTCACTGGACAGGGACTAAACCTACTCTACTGGTAGAATTAAGTTGCAGGTTTACTGACTTCCATCAAAGAAAAACAATTTTCAGGACACATCGGTTAACAGGCATAATAGCATTTGTTAGACAGGAAGTTAAAGGTGCACATTCAAAGAAACAATGCTGGCCTTCAAAAGAAAGTACCTTATAATCTGGAACTGGATATCTTTATGGAATCTTGGAGGTGTCTTCAAGATTCATGATCTAGAATGTGTACTCCTCCTCTGTCACATTAATCATTTGGTGGACTATGTTAAAATACAAATTCAGATGTGTTTGAAGTTGGGATAGGGTGCCCACTAATACTGCTGCTTCCTTGAAGATACAGTTCTGTGGGAGGAAGTACAATTTATAGGTGAAAAGCACAGGCCCAGAGCCCAATTTACAGGCTTGTTTGTGTCTTTAGGAACCTTAGAAATTTTCTTGAGTTAACTTCTTAGAAGGAAAAAAAGGCTTGAGTAACTTCTGTGTTCTAAAACTATAATTTTTCTTAAAAGTACAATTTTAAAATTCTGATTTTATCTACTTTCTACTTAACTTTATTTCTTCAGTCCTACCTATTGAATTTTAAAAAGTCAAATTTGATCCACCATGATAAGACTGAATTATTTTTTAGTTTCTCTCACTAAATGGTATTATCAAACACAGAAGTAATCAAAAACTATGCAGCCAAAAAATGCAAGGAAAAACTAATTTTTAGGCACGACTGGTATTTAATTAATCAAACTGCAATAGCAAACAGAAACACCGAAAACAACATCCAGGATTTGAAGGCAGATTTATTTTATGTGGCCAGGCACTAACAAGGAATCAATCCTTATAAAAATGTCAAGCCTCAAAGGATCAGGGAGCAGAGTTTTTATGGGTTGCAAGCAAGAAGCAGAGTACTTGTCTGTCTTTGATTAGTTCTTATAATATGCATCATAGTGACCAGCTATGCATCACAGTGACCAGTTGCTTCTAAGAAACAGAAATAATAGGAACTGTAAACAGGAACTGTTATCTGGTCAACTAAAGTATATTATATTTGTAATTAGTGTATTTGAAGACAATCCTTTCTCCCTACCTCCCCACACATTGGGAATTGCCTAAGGATTAGATTCCAAAAAACGCGCCAGACTGAAGTGCAGAACAAGCTCTTAAGTGTTTCTGTAGCTGTCTGAGGTGTTGGTGATGGTTACTCAGACCTTTGCCCCAGAAGCTAAACATTATCAGGTAACCTGGGCTGATAAGGATCTGTAAAAAGGGCACCCTTTTTTAAAAAATCACCCCCTTATATGGTCACCTCTGAGGCATTTTAGTTGCCAGTAACATCAGTTCTATACCAATCTTTGCTTCTGGAGGACATCCCAATGATCAGGTCAAATATGCTAACGCCATTTGGGCCTGTGACACACCTGTCTTTCTTCTGGTGAAGTGTTTTGAGAATTTAAATCATGCCCATGTCCTTAATAAAATGAAACTCTTTACTGGTATTAAAAAAAAAAAAAATCCAGGTGTACCGGGCCTATGTCTGCAATCTCATCACCTCCGGAGCTTGTGGCAAGAAGACTGCAAGTTCAAGCAATTTAGTGAGATGCTGTCTCAAAAGAAAAAGAAAAAACGAAGGATACAGCGCAGTATAAAGGTCCTGGGTTCAATTCCCAGTATCACAAAAAAGAAAAAAGGAAAAAAAAAAAAAAAACACCAGGCACTGTGGCACATGCCTGAAAACACTCCCGAGGCAGAGAAGCAGGTGGCTTGCCACGAATTGGAGGCCAACCTAGGCTACACAGTGAGTGCAAGGCCATTCTGAATACATAGCAAGATCTTATCTCAAAAAAAAAAAAATAGAGGGGGAAAAATGCTCGCTTAAGCAAACAAAGTGTTTAGGAAAGCAAAGTGATTCCAGCTATTTGAAAACTGGTGCAATCAAGTGTTTGTGCTATCGCCATCTAGTGACAAAACAGGGTATGCTCAGCTCACCAAAATCCTGTCAAAAACTGAAAAGTGAAAAAAACGCTGCCGTTTTTCTCATTCCTTTTCTGGAAGTTGTGCAGAATACTGTGGTTTATTCGTTCCACTGTAACCTTTAGTCATTGACTTATGTCCTGCAATCTTATAGTGAGTAGATCAGAGATATGAAAGTACATACAAGTGAAAATCGCGAGAGGATCTATTTAACCCCTGATAGCCTGTCTTACAAGTCATGCTTTAGTCCTTTATAAGTTTAGCAAATCGCTTGCCTTAAGTAGCAAAACATCCCTTTAAGATGGGCCGGTCACGTGGGGAGGGGTCAGCACGACTTGCTGACCCCGCTGGAGATACCAGGGCACGCTGGCTTCTAACTTGAATGCGCTGCCTAAACTGACTCCTCAATTTCTCTCCTTACCAGTTTGGTTTTTTGTCTCGTTGTTTTTTGTTTCTTTCTTTCCCCTCTATTCTCTCTGGCTCAGCCCACATTTTTCATACCTCCATTCCACAATGTCTATTTCGGTTAGGTATCTCTCTCCCTTCCATTTTAATTTTTCTCAAGCAGACCCGGCTTCAGTTAGCTATTTAAATCTTCTACTTTCACGCAATGTATATTTATTGAGCGTCTTCGTGCACTGCATTAGGGTTACTAAGCACAGAAAATTATAGGCTGAGAATAATAACGTTGCCAGCACTATTTGGAGCAGAACCCCCTGCGTCCAGATCATAACCCTATCATCTCTGTGCCACTTTGGGCAAGTTGGAGGAAGGTGAGACCTAAACCGTCGTCCAAGCTCCCAACCAGATACTTGTTCTGGTCAAGCTGCCAGTTTCAAACCGAGAGCGCGCAAGCCACTTAACCTCTCAGCGTTTGCCTCCTAACACTGCTAACCCTACCAGGTGGTTGCCTGGGTTCAACAAGATAACGCAGCCCGCCCCCGCCTCCCCCCGCCCCAGGTCAGCAAAGCGCCGGTTACACAGCAGACACTCCGGGTCAGAAGCTTTCCTCACCCACCCACCGCACTCCAGCTACCCAACCCCTGCTTTCCACTGCGCGCAGGCGCGCTGGCGCCGCGACCGCCTCAGGTGCCCAGCTTCCGCTTCCGCCTGGAACCAGAGGTGGGACTCAAGCTAATGGCGTCGTGGGCGAATCTGGCCGGAGGGGGCAGTGAGGAGGCCAAGGCAGAGGAGGAACGGCGAGTTCCGAAACCTGGGGCTGCCCCGTTCGGAAATTTCCCTTATTATTCCCACTTTTACCCTCCGGAACAACGGCTCCGCCTCCTGCCCCCGGAGCTGCTTCGAAGGCTTTTCCCTCTCGATGGTCCTGAGACGAGGCCCATCTTGGGGCTCGACGTGGGGTGTAATTCCGGGGTGAGTGGAGGGAGAGGGATCCAAACCCAGGAGCCTAGAGGTTGGCTGGCTCCACACCCACTGTGGTTCTTGTCCGGGCGTGGTATCACCATTAAAAGTTGCCGAAAATGGGCTTAATGCGTACTGTTGGCAGATCCTGTGGCGCTCTGATGGTACCTATCCACAGAGGTCTCACACTAACATCTGTCTTAGGAATATTGAGGAAGAATCTTTCTGGACTGTGTTCCAAATTTCCGCCCTCTCGGACACATCCTGGGCGGGAAAGGCTACCATATCTGTACTTCCTGCACTTTGGCGACCTTCAGGGACCCATGTTTGGGAGCATAAAGTTGAGTTGGTTTTACTGGGAGAGATGAGCCAGGGATGACAAGAATCACACCTGGAATTAAGACATATGTGTGCCAACCATGTACAGTGCAGGGTGGACCGTGGACCAAGTGCATGTGTATTTAGAAAGCAGTGCGCTGACAGGACAACTGCGAACAGAGAGGAATGACAAAACGCGGCATTCTGCTGGAGGGAGGTTTTGCCACTCTTTGCCACAAAGTATTTTTTAGGCATATAATGATTGTGGTCAAACTACAAGCAAAATAAGAGTATGTTTCTCACCTATCTGTGACCACAGGATTTCCTAGGGGAACTGGCAGTTTTGTGTTTGCCAGTGCTTCAAAAAGTTCTCATTATTCTGGGGCCTAGTGGCACTTGTCTGTAATTACAAAACTCTAGGCTGACAAGGAGGATCACAAGTTCGAGCTCAGCCTGAGCAATTTCACCACTTAGCAAGACCCTGTCTCAAAAAACTAAAACAAAACAAAAAGCTGGAGCTACATATCTCAGTGGAAAGACCTTGGGTTTAGCCCCCAATAACACACACACACACACACACACACACACACACACACACACACACACACACAAAGTTAACCCATGCATCACTCCAGAGTAGGAGCTGGAGGAAGTGTAAAGAATTTGTCTGTTGATGGCCTTTAACAGAAGAGATTGTGTTGGTGGATTGAAGACCTCGAGATCACTGCTAATAAGGGAGAGAAGAGTAGGATACAATTAAAAGACTGGAATTAGCAGATGGGTGAGTATCCAGGTGTCCCCTACAAACATTTCTTCACCGAAGTGATAGGGGAAATCAGTAGGAAAAAGCTTTTTTGGGGGGAGGGGGCTATTAAGGATTGAACTCCAGAACCTTCACAATGAGCTATATCCCAGACCTTTTTTACTTTTTATTTTGAGACGGTCTTGCTAAGCTGCCCAGCCTGGGCTCAAATGTAGAGTCCTCTTTAGCCTCCCAGAGTGCTGGGATTACATGCATGTCACCACTGTGACTGGCTGTGACTGTACATTTTAAGGAACTTCCTATTTTTGCTCTTAAAAAAAATTTATACCTGATAAAGCAAAAAATTTCAAAATACAAGCGCGCGTGCGCGCATGTGTGTGTGTATATATATATATATATATATGGTCTTCTATATTCTAGGGTTCTTCATCTGTAGGTTCAACCAACTACAGGTTGAAAGTGTTTGAAAAAAATTGTGACTATTGAACATGTACCAGGTTTTTTCTTGTCTTTAGTCCCTAAACAATACCGCCAGAATTATTTCCATAACATTTACTTTGTAGTGGGTATTATAATCTAGGATAACACACATTAGATATGTACTGGTTATTTGCAAATACTACACTTTTTTGTTTAACAGATTTGAACTTGCTTGGGTTTTGTTATTCTCAAGAGTTCTGAAACCAGTTACCCATGGATAACAAGGGATGACTAGTAACATCAAGTCTCCATTCCCATCCCTATCTTCCTTTGTCCCAAAGTGGCACCAATGTTTATATAATTGCTTGGGTTTTCATCCTATGTGTACCCAGCATTTATTACATATTCCACAAGAATTATTTTTTTTTTTTTGGTACTGGGTATCGAACTCATGACCTTGTGCTTGCCAGGCAGTTGCTCATACCACTGGGCTAAATCTCCAGCTCAGCATTTTTAAGTATTCTCTCTTTTAGTTTTAGAAATAATAGCACATTATTTTGGACCTTTTCATTTCATTGGAGAACATTCATGTCACTTAGTTTTTTCTTATAATGCTGGGGACTAAACTTACCAAGGTGGTGAGCATGATAGCCAAACTTTCTGCCACTGAATATACCCCTAGCACTGTGATACGTGTTTTTAAGACAGGGTCTCACTATGTAGTTCAGGCTGGCCTTGAGTTCACTATGTAGCCCAGGCAGGCTTTGAACTCCCTATAATCCACCTCCTCAGCCTCCTGAGTGTTGGGATTACAGGGATATGCCACCACCATGCCCAACTTGACAGGTCTTTTTAACAGCTTCATAATTAACTCCATAATTCACCACTTAGCAAGTATAGATGTGCCATGTTTTGTTTTGTTGAGACATTGTTTCACTATGTAACTCAGGCTGGACTAAAACTTTCATTAATTTTCCTTACCCTCTCAATGCTTGGGATTACAGGAGTGTGCCACCTCACATGAGATATGCTAAAATTTATAGGTGCTTTTTTTTTTGGTCCTTAAATTGAGCCCTTGAATCTGTCTTAAACTTCCAGGAGACTCCAGGATTGGGAAACTTGGAGGATTCAAGAATAAACAGATGTGGTAGATACAGGACTATGTTATGAAATGACTAATTTAAATGTGGGGCCACACCCAACATCAGAGAGCAGTAGGAAAACAGAAGAAATAAATGGAGAGGTGGGGAGAAAATTAAGCTGCATAGTATGGGGCCTTGCAACTCTGTGATTTTTCTTTTTTTTTAACTACAACATTGTTATGAATTGGCATATCATTAGAAATGCCGAGTCTCAACCCTTTCCCCCATCTATTACATCAGCATCTGAACTAAAGATGATACCTAGATAATTTATATACTCAATTTGAGAAGCCTCATACAGAGGAAGGAATGTCATGTCTTTCCATGTACTGATCATGTGCCCTAGACAAGTGAGTCACTAGCCCTGAATCTTAATTTTTTAAGTACAGTTTATTCTAAACATGCAGAAAAATCTATAAGCATATGCCTGTACTTTATGACATAATTGTTATAAAGTAAATACTTTATGAACACTATCCAGGTCAAGAATAAAATATTTTCAGTATCCCAGTAGCCTCTCCTATACCTTTTCCTGTTCATAAAACCCCTTTTAATGTAGAGGTAAAAACTAGCCTTAGTGTTTGCTGCCTTTAAAAAAAAAAGAAAAGTTTACTATTTTCTGCCCTTAATGTAATTTAATTTCTGCCCTTAATGTAATTTAATTTTAATTTATAGTAAAATTTCATATAAGTGGAAGCTTACAATATATTTCTTACTGTAGCTTGCTTTTTTAAAAACCAGCAATATATGTTTATGACAATAATTCATGTTGCAGAGTTTTCATTTCAAACTACTATATGCTATTCCATTTTTGTGACTGTGCTACATTTGTCTGTACTACTATTATTAGACATCAGAGTGGTTTCCATGGTGCCTTTCTTACCTGCACAAAAGGTTGCAGAATTAATGAAGAGGAAAATGGAAAATGTCTTATAGAACAACACAAATTTGAGTTAGATTTTGTTTGTTTGTTTGTTTGTTTGTTTGTTTGTTTTGAAACAGGGACTCACCGTCTAGTTCAGGCTGGTCTTGAACTCACTATATATCCCAAACTTGTGGTGATCCTCTTGCCTCAGCTGCCCAAGTGCAGGGATTATAAAATTAGGGTTTTTTGTTGTTCTTGTTTTTTATTGATTCAGACAAGGTTTTGCTATGTATCCCAGGCTGGCCTCAAACTCACAGCAATCCTGCCTCAGCCTCCTGAGTGTTGAGCTTACAGGTGTGCACCACCATGCCTGGCTTACAAAATTAGTTTTAATGGTCAAAGAAATCAAAGGAAAAGGAGATGATGACTGCTAAAGAGTTAAAAGGATGCTAAGATGAAGAAAATCATAAATCACTGGATTTGGTTAGAAAGAAGTTCACCAGTGACCTTTATGAGCAATAGCTACAGAAGTAGAGAATGTCTCAGAAGGAGTTGGTAAAATATAAGATAATAAAATTGAAAGCCATAGTATGATAGCTGATTAAAAACTTTTTAGAATACAGACTTTCCCAACCACAGGCTGAGAAACAGGTTATCATATGGTGATGGTGTAAAATTCCTCACTATCTGTTAAGGGATACTTATTATGCTTCTGGATCCCTTTCCCTTTTCCTTGGGTCTTAGGTATCCAGAAAAAGATGAGTTTACCAGAATATTACTTACACAGGAAAATAGTGTCAGAGGCATCTTTGCTGAGATTGGAAAATGTAAGAATGATGCATTACAGCCTGTGGCCCCTGGAGGGCGCTGAGAATCTCCCTCTGCTTATAGTTCAAATCCTATAAAGCCAAAGTGGCAGGCTCAGAGGAGCTGAGATAGCTTTCGCTTCCATTTACTGGTTGAGAACTGCAATGACAGAGCTCTTTTGGATTCCTCTAGGATCTGAGTGTGGCTCTATACAAACACTTCCTTTCCCTAGATGATGAGGAGACCTGCTCAGATGCTTCCAGAGAACTCCGTTTCCTCTGCTGTGACATAGATCCAGTCCTGGTGGAACGAGCTGAAAAAGAATGTCCTTTTCCTGATGCCTTGACCTTTATCACCCTGGACTTCATGAATCAAAGGACCCGGAAGGTTCTCTTGAGCTCTTTCTTAAGCCAATTTGGATGTTTAGTTTTTGACATTGGTTTCTGCATGTCAATAACTATGTGGATTCATCTGAATCATGGAGACCAAGGCTTGTGGGAATTCTTAGCCCATCTTTCCTCTCTCTGCCGCTACCTCCTTGTGGAGCCTCAGCCTTGGAAGTGTTACCGGGCAGCTGCAAGACGTCTCCGAAAGCTGGGACTCCACGATTTTGACCACTTCCGCTCACTTGCCATCAGAGGTGACATGGCCAATCAGATTGTACAGATCTTGACCCAGGATCATGGCATGGAATTAGTATGCTGCTTTGGCAATACCAGTTGGGACCGAAGCCTCCTGCTCTTCAGGGCAAAACATACCGCAGAGACTCATCCAATCCCTGAGTCACTGACAGAATAAAAAGAAAACAGATTAAGATTCTGGAGGCAGTGAGATGATAGGGCAGGAAAACCAGGAAAGAGAAATTAAAATGGTTTTATACTGAGAATTATGTTCACTGTTTTGCAGCAGTGGTCAGACACCTTCAAGACCTCACAGAAACTTTTGGTAAAATACTCAAGGCATGCAACAGAAAGAATCAATATCTAGTCCCCGTTGTTTGGGACAATCCCTGAGGAGGATGAATTGTTTTGTTGTGCTGGGGATTGGAACCCAGAGTGTTGTGCATGCTAACAAGTGCTTTACTGTTGAACCATTTCTCCAACCTTTGGGGGTTATTTATTTTTATTTTTGAGACAGTCTCTTTGTAGTATAGCCTGGTCTTGAACTCACTATGTGGCCCAGGCTATCCTCAAACTCACAGCAATCCTCTTGCCTCAGTCTCTCAATGCTGGAATTACAGGCATGCACCCATACCTGGCACTTCGGGGGATATTATGACAATGAGGCTAGCTTTTGTGTTCCCTGGGCTCCTTATATCTGATCTTGTTTCCCCAGGTATTTTCCAAACTTTCTGGGCCTGCCTTTGGGCAAAACCTCAGACAAACCAGTCCATTTCAGTCGAAGAAAGAAAGTGGTTAGTAGGAAAAGCATCTTATCTTTCTAGAGCATGTCAAGCCTCTAACGTGCCCAGGCTGGGCACAGCACTTAGAGATTCTAGAAAAGATGCATGCACTAACATTTAAAAGATATTTAAAATCTTTAAATTATGAACCCAGAGTTGTGATTCAGGTCAGGAATGAGGCTTAGGAACCTATTTTGTTGCATTCTTGTATTATGGTAAAAGATAACCTAAAACCATTCTATTAAGTTTACAGTTCTGTGGCATTAATTACATTCATAATGAGGATTCTGTTTTTAACAGTTACTTCATGATTCTGATATAAGTAGAAATGGGTAACACTTTGAATCTTTGGGGGTTTCTTAGGGTTCCATTTAGGCTTCTACATGTTTTTCCTGGGGATTTATTAACAACACTTTTGTGTTGTTAATACTTACATACTAACTCTTCTAAATATTATTGGTAGCCTTGGTCCATAATTCCAGACTAATATTTTTCCTGCCTTATAATCATGATCCTCCTAAGTAGTTCTTAAGCATCTCAAATTCAACATATCCCAAAAGCAAATTCATTGTCCTCTTTCCAAACTAATACTGTCTCAGATGGTGGCATTCATTAGTTGCTCAAGCTAAAAAACCTGTATTAGCCAGGCGTGGTGGCGCACACCTATAATCCTAGCACTTTGGGGGGCAAAGCAGGAAGACTGCTGTGAGTTTGGGGCCAGCCTGAACCGCATAGTGAAACCCTGTCTCAAAACAATAATAATGATGATGATTTTAAAAATAAAAACCTGTGTTGGTTCTTCCTGCATATTCTCCATACTGAAATAGTTACAAATCCACCAAATTCTACCAGTAAGTTCCATTCATTCCATCCATGTGGCTGGTTTCTGTGTTAAGCCACCTCCCAATCTATTCCCTGCCTTATAGCCAGTTTACTTATGTACAACTGAAATATCTTTCTTTTTCTGTGCCCAATTAAGATTAGGCATTTTGCAGAATATAGTGTTAAAATAAGTGCTACTATCTTCTGGTGATGCTTTGTAAGCATGCTGCAAATATTTATACCTATGAGGATGTATATGGATGGGGCTGTGGTAGGCTGAGTAAAGGACCCCCAAGATGTCTACGTACCCATCTCTGGAAGCTATGAATAATATCTTACATAGCAAAAGGAAATACAACTCTGCTAACACCTTGATGTTAGATTTCTAGCCTCCAGCACAGTGAGAGAATAAACTTGTGCTGTTTTAAACCACTGACTCTGTCGTGATTTGTTGTGATACAGGGATGCTGACTACAAGACACTGGCTTACAAGGTCAAATGATACCTCTCCCAAACACTTGATAATGATCCCAGAGAGCTGGGTGTTGTGCATGCCTGGAATCCCAGCACTTGGGAGGCTGAGGCAGGAGGATCACCATGAGTTCAAGGCCAGTTTGGACTACTTGGTGGGACCCAACAAAACAAAACAGAGGCTGTCTGCATGGTTACTGAGAAAACCTGTGTGTTCGTGTTTTTTTGTTTGTTTGTTTGTTTGAGACAGGGTCTCGATGTGCAGTTCAGACTAGCCTAGAGCTGACTTTGTAGCCCAGGCTGGTCTCGAACTTGCAATAATACTGCCTCCACTTCCCAAGTACTGGGATTACAGGTGTATGCCACCATGCCTGGCTGAGAAAACCTGAACTACCAAAAGATTTGGGAGATGCTTTAGCATCTGAACCTGACCTATTCCCTAGTAACATTCTGTTGACTGAGCAGTTATCTGATCTGTTTGGAGAAACCATTGTATCTCAAGTCTGCAGCAGTTTAGAAGAAAATGTGTAATTAGTGCTCATAAAGATGACCTAGTACCAAGAAGACAATGATTGCATAGTGGCCTCTGAGAGCCCTGGAGATGGTAAGAATAGCTTTGGCTGTAAGAAAAGATCATCTTTTTTTTTTTTTTTAAATTTTAAATATACAGTAGGAACATTTATTTTAACACTTCTAAAAGATATTTTTCCCATGCCTGATGATTTGATATAACCCATCATATTTTTCCCATTAGTCTTTCTACATCAAGGGCAATCAGAAATTTGTAAATGAATATTTGGTTCTGAAACAAAAAAATACAAATTGAATGATTGCAGGGAAAGAATTCATTAGGGTCCAGTTCATTTATATACTAAGATCTTATTTATCCACAAATCATCCTATCTTAGGCATCAACTTCAAGCATGATAATGAGCCTTCTTGCTGTATTAAAAACTAGAGAGTGACCTCGAATAGACTTTAACTTTTTTTTTCTGTACCAGGAATTGAATTTAGGACCTTGTGCTTGCCAGGCAGGCACTTGTGCTGCTTAGCTATATCTCCGGCCCAGACTTTTAACATTTTAAGAAATATATTCTATTCAATCTCATGTCTCCAAAATATTTCAACATGCAGTCATAAAATAAGATACTTTTTTTGTATACCAAGTCTGCAAAATCTGGTATGTATTTTATACTTTAAAGCACATCTCCATTGGACCAGCTACACTTCTGATGGTCATTAGCTGCATGTGGCTAGTACATACAATTTCATGGCAAACTAAGAAGTATTCTGAGTCAAGTGCCATAATGCACTGCCTGTAATCCTAGCTCCTTGGCAGACTAATGCATGAAGATCCTAAGTTCCAAGGCAGCTTGGGCAACTTGGCAAGACCCTGTCCCAGAATTTTAAAAAGAGCTTGGGATGTTGCTCTCATCCCATTCTCATCTGGTGTTCAATTCTCACAACCACCTCAACAAGCTGGATGTGGTAGCTCATGCCTGTAATCCCAGCACTCGGGAGGCTGAGGCAGGAGGATCGATGCATGTTCGAGACCAGCCTAGGCTACAAAGTGAGCTCAAGGCCAGCCTGAACTGCATAGAGAGACCCTGTCTCAAAAAGAAAAAAAGGAAAAAAAAAAAAAAACTACCTCAACAAACGAAACAAGGAAGAATAGTGGCCAGGTTGAGGCAGGAAGATGACAAGTTCTAAGTCAGCAACTCAGGAAGACCCTGTTTCAAAATATAAAATAATGATAAAAAGAGCTGGAGATACAGCTCAATGTAAGGCCATGGGTTTAATCCCCAGTGCACCAAAAAAAAAAAAAGTACTGTGTCCAATTCCTTTCATATACTTGTCATGCTTTTAGCTACTATAGGACAAGGAGAGAAACAATATTAAATAACCACCAGGTTTCTAAAGATTAGATCCCATTAATTAGCAAATAGGTTAAAACTGAGAAAAGGAGAGACTCATACAAGATAACGAGTGATCATATGAGCTTTAGAAAAGAAAAAGTCTACAGGCTACGTTGGCATGGAAGACTGGAGTGTTTATCTGCAAGGAAAATAGCTTGTAGATTATGGACAAGAGAGAAAGCATTCTCTGGAGAAAAGGACACATAGGCCTGGGTATCTGCACATTCAGAAAGAGAATGGGCTGGTACCGGTTGTGGCTGTCACCGGACAGGAAGTAATGGTGATTCTGCTGCTTAATTGGATTTTAGGTGGAATATTTTTAAGAAAAACCATAAACATACTAGAGTATAAAAGCAATTTTAGCCTGGAGTGGTGACTCACGCCTCTAATCCCAGCACTCGGGAGGCTGAGGCAGGAGGATTGTTGCGAGTTCAAGACCAGTCTGGACTACAAAATGAGCTCAAGTCCAGCCTGAACTGCATAGCGAGACCTTGTCTCAAAAAGACAAAAAAAATTATTTTAAAACTGAAGTACTTTACAAATAAAACCTAAAAGCCATAAGGAAAAAAAATCAATAAATTTGAGTAAGGCAAAAAAGAAATGTCCAATACAGTTTCTTGACAAACTACCAAGTAGGAAAACTATTTGCAGTGTATATGACAAAGAACTAATTTTATTATAATACTCAAAAATATATCAGAAAAGACATTTGCAGAAAGTAATGGCAGATAAGCACCTGAAAACTTGTTCAATCTTTTATTTTTATTTTTTGGTACCGGGAATCAAACTCAAGACCTTGCAGTTTCTAGGCAGGTGATTGTGCCACTGAGCTATATACCCAGTCCTCAATCTTCTTAATTACATAAAATAAAAACAATAAACAAGGCTGAAGAATTGCCACAAGTTTAAAACCAGCCTGAACTACAATGAGACTTTGCCTCAAAAAAATTTTTTTCATCATTTAGAACTATATATAGTCACAGGTTTTTAAAACAGTGATGATGAAAATATATAAAAATCTTCCTTCAGCAACGATCTGACAAAGCACTTTAGCCTGAATCCCCCTTAGTCCAATATTTCCTCTGCTAACAATAAATTTCCACTTGTCTTTGTATTCAGAATAGAACCTAGATCTATACTTAGTTCTCTTTTTCTCTATTGTAATAGTTTGGGTAGGAAGGCACTGGGAATCTGGGAATTGAACTCAGGACCTCATGCTTGACAGACAGACCCTGTACCTCTGAGCTAACTCACTGGCCCTGTTGCAATAGTTCTTGAATAAAATGTTTTATCATTAAAAAAAAAAAAGAAAAATAGTAAATTGGTACGAGCATTTTGGAAGGCAATTTGTCAATATCTATAAAAACATATATTGTACTTTCCCAGGAATTTCATCATTAGAGGTTTATCCTGCAGATATACTCACACACATATGCAAAGATATATGTACAGTGTTAATCCATTACATTTAGTTGGTAAAAGTGAAAATCTGGAAACCACCTAAGTGCTCATCAGTAGAAAACAATGTGGGATAGCTGCAAATGGATTACTATGGAAAGAAGAAAAAAGATCTATATATACTAATAAGAAAAAATCCCCAACATATTTTAAGACAATACTATGCGTGGTAAGGTCCTGCTTTATTTACTATGCATGGTAAGGTCCTGTTTTTTTCCTATGTGTATAAAATAAAACAACAAAAGTACCAATATAAGCTTATTTAGTCATATGGAAGAACAATAAAAAGGAAAAAAGTGCTGATATAAGCTTATTTGGTCATATGGAAGAATTAATCAAAGTTGAAAATGGCTCATTGCTGAGCTAGGAAATACAGCAAATAATTGCTTTGATGCTTTTTTTTTTTGTCTTTTTGAGACAAGATTTCACTATGCAGTACAGGCTGGCCTTGAACTCACTTTGCAGCCCAGGCTGGCCTCAAACTCACTGAGATTCTCTGGCCTCAGCTTCCCAAGAGCTGGGAATACAGACATGCGTCACCTGATTTTCTTTTTTGTGCTGATTTTTTTTTTTTTTTTTTTTTTTTGTACCGGGAATCAAACTCACAACCTTGCGTTTGCCAAGAAGGCACTTAGGCCGTTGAGCTAAACCCCTGGCCCTTGTGCTGATTTTTAATCATACACACATACCGCTTTTTAAGAACTATTTGTAAATAATTTTAAGTAGTATCTAAAAATAACTTCCTGGGCCAAGGATTTAGCTCAGTAGTGGAAGTGCCTAATGGCAAGTGCAAAGTCATGAGTTCAATCCCCGGTACCAAAAAAAATAATAAAAATGAAAATAACTTCCTAAAGATTCATGCACAGCCAGGCATGGTGGCTCACGCCTGTAATCCCAGCACTCGGGAGGCTGAGGCTGGAGGATCATTGTGAGTTCGAGACCAGCCTGGGCTACAAAGTGAGCTCTAGGCCAGTCTGAACTGCATAGTGAGATCCTGTCTCAAAAAGACAAAAAAAAAAAAAAAAAAGATTCATGGACTGTGGAGAAGGAGAACAAAAAGTTGAGAAGCTAAGTCCTCCTGTGAGTCAGCACCATGTGCAGGCTGACTGGTGGAAAGCCAGATGCCAGCCCCTTCCAGAGCATGGGCAGGGAAACAAGAGCAGCCAACCTGTGTTGGCAACCAGCCAGAGAAACACTGGCTATGATGATAGCTATTGTAAAATACAATTTAATGCTTGCAGTGTTTAGCGTTTCACTGAATTTGCAGGCCTAAAGCCCACAGTCTGATCATCTATTTAGAGGCTAACAATATACAATGTAGCATTTATGGGGATCTTCTTTTGAAGGTGGTGGCCATTGTTAATTCCCTATTATCTTGTTCTGAAATCCTCTATCTTTCTCATTGTTTTGTTTGGTTGGGTTTTAGTCTGTTTTATCTTGTTTGATTTGTTGTATCTGATGGCATGGGCAGCTACTTTGATAACAATATATTATGGCAGCCATTTTGGATTTACTATTATCTTGTTTTGAAATCCTGTATTGCATTCATTGTTTTGTTTTTACTGGTTCTATTCTGTTTCTGTTTTGTTTGATTTTACAATGTCTGAAGGTATGGGCAGCTATTTTGAAGACAAGAAGAGGCATTATGGTAACCATTGTTGATTTCCCATTACCTTGTTTAAAAAAAAAAAATTTCTGTCTCTATGCTTACTCTGGTCTTCTTTCTCAATGTGCATACCTGTAATCTCAGCAGTAGGCTGAAGCAGGAGGATTTCCTCCAGTTTAAGGCCAGCCTGGGCTACATAGTGAGCTCAAAGCTATTCTGAACTACATGGAGACTTTGTCTCAAAAAAAAAAAAAAAAAAATCTGGTTTTGCCAGTGTCTCCCATAACATGTGGCAGTAGTCAGCAAGGATGTCTCTGTCTTGATTCAACTTGACCTCAGCAACAGTGGGAACTATATGCTCTTTTTTTAAAAAAAGTCTGTTAAGAGTTTGCTTTTATTATTTATTTATTTATCAGCACAAATCTTTCTCTTTGTTGTTTTTTGGGGTTTTTTTTAACCTTTGTTGGGCTCCGGTGCCAGCACTATCCAATTTGCCTGGAGATCCCTATCTAATGTTGGTATTCCTTGGTGTTCTATTCCAGCCCTTCTCTCCTTGCATGATCCTTTCCATCCCATGGCTTCCAGTATTCCTAGTGTTTTGATGACTCACAAATCTCTTTAGTACAGCCAGGTATGGTGGCACACACCTGTAATCCCAGCACTCAGGAGGCTGAAATAGTTTGAGGCTACCCTGGGCTATATAAGCAAGTTCCAGGCCAGCCTGCACTACACATTGAGACCCTGCCTCCAAAACATAATGAAATCCATTCAGTACAGATCCTCTTTCTGAGCTTCAGATTTATGCAGCAACCTACCAGAGTACCTTCCCCCAAAAAAGGTACTTCCCAGCATTTTCTACATCATGACATACGTAGAAAATTGGGGGGGGGTGTTAGCTTTTGATTTTTGTGACAAGGTCTCACTATGTAGTTCAGGCTGGCCTTGAACTCACAGTGATCCTCCAGCCTCAGTCTCCCAAGTGCTGGGATTACAGGTGTGCACCACTACTCCTGACCTGAAAATGATGGGATTTTCTACCCTGAATGATGTAATCCACCATCAGCAAGACTACCCTGTTTCCAGGAGACTGGGATACCCTAGGAAATCAGAAGTTCAATACAGAGCACATCTATAACTTCTTCCTGAGGTACAATAGTTTAGAAGCTCTGATCTATTAGTTGCAGGTAAACATAGCTCCCAAACCTCCTGTTCTGCAGTGTTTTTGGTTTCAGTCGGTGACCTTGCCATCTGCAGATTCCCCATCCCTAAGGTCTTAGTTTAGCTCTCCTGCTTCCCTCGACTTACAACACCAAGGTCTGTTGGCTCTACTGCTGCTTATTTCTTGACGTTACCTCCTGCACATCATCTCTATCATGTTTTCAGTGTAGATCACTTCATTTCTCATTTTTCTCCTCAATTACTATAAAAACTTTCTCTGTGGTTTCTTTGATTTCAATCCTGCCTTTTGTTCTCCACACTGGAAATACAGTGATCTTTCTAAAATGCAAATCTGATTATGTCACACCCTGCTTAAAACAGTTCAAAGGCACCGGTTGCTTTTAGGAAAAAGTATGATCTTTGCAGTTTACCTTTCCAATCTCATTTCATGTCTATATGAATTTAATGCCTGTATGAATTATCACCTACCTAATTCTGTATGCATAGTAACTGCCACACAGTAAAGGCTTAATAAAAATATTTCTGAATACAGGCATGAAGAAAAAAGGGGCTTAAAGACCTGAGCACATCCATTCTATCTATGGCGGGTAACAGGTTTCAAAGCACATTCCTGGTAGTGCTAAGAGAAAGTAAAGAACATGACTATCCCATGTAGAATTAAGCAGCAGTCGCAAAGATCTAGTCCTGTTTAGTAAATGCACCAAATACTAACCAGCTCCTTCCCTTTTTCCCCCCCGCAGAACTAAGAACTGAACCCAAGGGCACTGAATTACATTCCAACCCTTTGTATTGTTTTATTTTGAGACAGGATCTTGCTAAATTGCCCAGGCTAATCAGTTCCTTTCTTCCTGTTACCAAGCAGGAAGAACATCAAGATTATGTTTGGGAGTCAATCCAGCCTGGAGAAGAGCCAGATTAAAATGTTTTGACAGACCATTTGCCAGCCGGACACCTGATAAAAGGCATGCTAAACTTGGGATACTTTATCAGCCAGTGTAACACAATGGCTAAATAGCTGTGTCAACCCCTAAGGAGTAAAGTGCCCCAACACTGAATGAATTACCACACAACACTTGAACCCAGGTACCCCAAATTGCTGATGTGAGCAGTGAGGGGATGGTTCTCTGACATCATCTAGCAGTTAGACCATCCCACTAAACTGGTTCATTACACAGCTTACAGCTCCAGACACCTACGAGGCCTAACTCATTTTGTAAAGATTTGAGGAAAGGCCAATATTTGATTAGTATATAACACAGGTGGAGAACCAACTTTGGAATTCTAATCTTTAATAATAAGTGAGTAACAAGAAAGATGGGATAAATGTGTTAGAAGTGAGGAGGGATTTATAGTAATGTGTCTTTCACTGCTATACTTTTAATTTTCATTTAACATACACTGGATTTTAAAATCATCCCTCACATGCACTTATAGTATAAACATTTCAATCATGTGGAAAATTTTGAACTTTAATAGGTATTGTGTAAAACTGTGCTGCTTTGGGAACAATTTAAGGATGTTCAGCCAATTTGCCTAAATATTCTCATATTTTAGTTTTATATTTTTAAAGTATGCTTATAACTTTATAGATGATTCATTAAATCCATTTTGGTATCTTGCATTACTTAATGAATATTTTCACAAACTAAAAATAATAAGTGAATAACAACACTGAGAATGAAAGTGTTTTAAGCCTCATGGAAGACAAAAGAATTAAGGAGCAATCAATAGTAATTAATCCTTTACTTCCTGTCACTGAAAATGAAGCTTTTTTTCAGCTTTTGGTTTTGGTTTTTTAAATTTATTATTTAATTGTTTATTTTTTGGTTCTGAAAATTGAACTCAGGACCTCATGCTTGCCAGGCAGGTGCTTTTGCTGCTAAGCTAGATTCCCCTGTTTTTGTTTTTGACAGAATAATTACAATTTCATTACTTGACTGGATCAAATACTCTCCACCCAAAAAGCCAATGATGAACATATTATTGATAACAAATTTTAGGTTTCCTTCAGATTAGGCATGGCTTATGCTGTTTATATTACTTACCTTCACAGGCTTTCAAGACAGTGGAACTTTTACAGGACACTGCAACTGTTACAACTGGTATCTTTCTAGCATATTTCTCATTCACAGGGTTTCAATCCAGTGTACTTTCTTACATATGGGCCAACTAAAGATTTCTGCACATCTCTTCTGCTAATGATGTTTTTCTCCATACTGTGTTCTTTCAAACCTGTGAATGGAACACAGATCCTAGAGGCTTTCCTGCAATCTCCCCTAACAGGATGCACCCCCTCAAGGCATTCTCAGGTGGGCTGTCCTGGTTGTGGGATTCCATTTTCTATATTTAGGGTTTTGGTGGGCATTTGTCCTTATATGATTTTGCAAGTAACCAAAGCTCTTGAAGACTCTCCCACATTCCTCACACACAGTGTCTGTCCCCATTTTGAGTTTTTCCATGTCTCAGCATTTTGCCCTACTCTCAGAAAGCTTTCCCACATAGCTCACACATGTAGGGTTTCTCTCCATTGTGATTTCTTTCACGTATTCAAAGAGTACTGGCACAAATGAAGGCTTCATACAAAAGGTTTCTCTGGTGTCGATTCTTTCCCTGGAAGGATTTCCCACATTGCTGATATACAGTTTTTCTCCAATGTGAACTTGTACATGTCCTCTTTGATAGTAGGTGGAACAAGTGAAGGTTTTCCCACACTGCATACATGCATAAGGTTTCCCTCCAACATGAATCCTTTCATAATTTTGAAAGTCATAACACCACTAAAAGCTTTATCACATTTTTTACATTCATGAGACCTCTCCATATATTCCTGATACTCAGATGGCCTGTGTCCATGATTAATTATGATGTCCCTCAGAAACATTGAAAAATTGCTGGCCACTTCTCTGCACATGTGGCTTTTACATCATTGTACCCTAGAAGTTTTCTTGTTTATTCTATAATCTGGAGTCTTGCTGAACATTTCTCCATGTTGTCTACTTTCTTTATGTTTAAAGAATCTCTGTAGCATTTGACATCTTAGATTTCTGCTGAGATTTTTGTACTTATCTTAATGGTCGGTACTGCCATTTTTTTACCTACAGAGACCAGGTTCAAGAAGGTCTCCCACATCACTGCTCTATAGATTCTTCTGGGAAGACTTTAAGACCACTACTCCTGGGTAAAGTTCACAGTCACATCCTCAAAGGTCACTGACCCCTGCTACAGAAGGTAGTCTGTCCAGCTCTCTCCCACACTCCTCTCTGATACCTCAGGCACTGACAATGAGAAGGCCAAGCTTCTTCCCATCTGGGCCTGACCTTTCCATCGAAGTGAGACACAGACTCGGACCTGGGAGGGACTCCAAGAGGACCCAGGAGGTTCTACACTCTACTCAGAGATCTCAGGAGAGGCTAGAGTGGTTATGTCTTTATTCCAGCCACTCAGAAGGTTGTGGCAGGATTCTGTCTCCTTAAATACTTTAAAAACCCTTTCCTAAGTCCCAGGGGTCTCAGTCCTCCCTTCAGACCCCACTGCCAGCACTGTGTACAGCAAGAACTCAGACTCAGCAAGTCATAACAAGTTCCAGATGGTGGCAGAAGGAAGATTTTCAGAATGAAGTTTTTGAAGCATAGAGAATCGAACACCTAAACTATCAAGTGTAAGAAAGCCTATAAGTAGGGAGGGGAGTTACTTCCTCCAACAAGTGCAAATGTTCAAGCTGTGTTTATTAAACAAGGGCATACATCTGAATGAAAAGCAGACGTCATCTAAGTGTTTTGTTTGCTTCCAAAAATTAAGTTATCTGCAAACATCCAAAAATTGTTATAAATGCCTGGCAGAATTAAAGTTTTTCTCTTAAAGGTTTAGAAAAGACTGTCTAATTTCTTTTATAATCCTAGGACTATCCCACTAATTCCTATTTAATAAAATGTTGGATGACTGAGTAAGAGTCCATGCTATAAGGTTCCAAAGATGCCATTATATATCATCAAAAAATAAGGTGACAATACATGTTCATAAAAAGATTTCCACAAGAATGTCTCTAGCAATTTTATTCATAGTAGCCCCAACCAGGTTTGGTGGCATATGCTTACATTCCCAGCTCTCAAGAGGCTAAGGCAAGAGGATTGCCTTAAGTTCAAGGCTAGCCTAGGCTACATAGTTCCAAGGCTGGCCTGGAATATATAGTGAGATCTGATCTTTTTGGTACCAGGGATCAAACTCATGACCTCGCACTTGCCAGGCAGGCAATGGTGCCACTGAACTATATCCCTGGCCCAGAATAATTTTTTTAAAACCACAAACTGAGAACACCCAAGTATCTATCAACTGGAGAATGAGTAAATGAGTGGTGATATAGTCATACATTAGCATATTACATACATTAGCATATTACATTAATTAAAAACATTACTGGGCCAGGGATATAGCACAGCACCTGCCTGGCAAGTGCCTAGGTTCAATCCCCAGTATCCACAAAAAATAAATAAAAATAGATTACTAAGCCAGGCATAATAGTGCAATTTTTTGTTAAAAATTTTATTTAAAGCAAAAAACTAAACTGGGCATGGAGGCACACAGCTGTTATCTCAGCACTCTGCAAGGCTGAGGCAGGAAGATCCAAGTTCAAGCCCAATCTGGAAACTTCGCAAGACACTGCCTCAAATAACAAAAATTCAAGTGTGAAGGCCCTGAGTTCATTATGTACCAGGAAAAAAAATATTTTTGAGCACTGACAAGAATAAATACCATGTCATCTTTTAGGCTCCAACAATTGACCTCAGACACTGTTTTTATCAAGTTACCCCTGGGCTCAAGAAACCAAAATGACTATTTTCTCATCTGTCAAATCTATATCCTCATTCTGATTCCATACAAAACCTCCTGCATTAACTTGTCACTTCCCAACCTACCAATATAGCCTGAACACTGACCCATGCTGATAATTTACTCTTTTCTGAGTACCCTCTGTCCTCTGTCCTTATCCTGCCTGGATCCTACTCAAATCTCTTCAAATACTTTTTTTTTTTTTAATGTATGTAATTCAGTCTGGTCTTTAACTCACTATGGAGCCCAGGTTGGCCTCGAATTCGCCACAATACTCCTGCCTCAGCCTCCAGTGTGCCACCACATCCCGCCTAAATCCCACTTTAAATAAGAAGCCTCTTTCAGAGAGGAACTCTTAATCCTAACCAATGTGAGCATCGAATGTTTCCTCAGTTTTTATGTTCCTTTACTGTACTAATGTAATGCTTTAAGTCACATCCTTCCTCTGTGTATCTACAAGAGACGCAATTTTAATAAAATAAGCAGACACTGTCTCGAGACACCGTTGTATTTCTCTGCAGAACCTAGTTCAGAACCTGCATATCTGGGCCAATTAGTACAATTTGGTTTGTGAAGATTATAATACATTCCGACTAACTGATGTTTAAAGACCACTAAGAGTAGTATTAAAGAGAGCTCAGAAGTCTCTGCAGAGGCCTGGGTGGGTTGTTGAGTTTGTTTCCTCTTTACTGAAGGTGGTTCGAACTCGTTCCTCCAGAGACAGTAATTGGCCAAATACTACATTCTTTTTTCTGCACTGCCTTCCCCTCTCTTAAACCAATGAAGTTTTTTAAAAAGGCCAACACTGCTTTCCAGCAATCAGCGCTTGCTTGTTCCTAGCGCCCGGTTCTCCAGATTACTGGGAAGACCCGATCGTGGTGGGAAAAGGCAGCAGCATTCAAGGCTAAGGAGGCTCTGAAACCTCCTCCCATGGATTTACACTCAACACGTAAGCATGAAGGCAAATTACAAGCACCAACGCTGACAACCACATATACACGTGCACGCCCAGCCCCACACAGAAGCAGAGGCGCATGCCCGTGGGCCCGCGCATTTCTCACTTAGTTTTCTACACCCTCTCCCCTTAGCCCAGCCCGGCGTCCCCTACCAGGGCATTGGTGAGCTTTACCAGGTCGGGCTGTAGAGACTATTTCTTCATTGGGGGAGGGGAGGCCCTCCCCACCCGGGCGGAAGCGGCGCGCGCCGGCCGGGCAGACTTAGCTCTTGTCCTGGGAACATCTGGCGGGAGCTGGGAGGAGCGTACAGCCAGTGTGCATGAGGATTGGCTGTGCTGGAAGAGGAAGGCGGGGTCTTGGTGAGGGGCGGGGCTCACTGGCCCCTTTAAAGCCTTGACATCAAGCGGCGGCTCTGGCACCCCCCTTTCTTTGCCCCCCGCCCCCGAGCTGCGGCCATGGACCCGGCGGATTCGGCTTGTGCTAGTCCAGCTCAACACCTGATTTCGGTGAGTTCCAGGCCTGCTTGAGATTTAACGCGCGGTGAGGTGGTGGGGAGCTCTGTAAGCGCCGGTCGGGGGGCTGGGCAGTGAGAGGGTGAGGCTCTCCTGGCCGCCTTGGGTCCGAGGGGTGTCACGGCTTCCTGCCCGTATCTCATCGCCTGCCCCTCCCTCCCTCACGCCGCACTGTCCCCCGGGTCCGGCTGCGACTCAGTCCACCCCACCCTACCCCCTCCCGCCCCCTGCGCCATCCTCGCGCACACTCCATGGCCCCGGAAGGGAAACTTTCGGGACTGGGGGCTGTTCCGGTGGCCGGCCTCCCTCCCTCTTTGAAAGCACTGACCTTGTCCCAGCTGCACACCCCACCCCACCCGAATCCCACCGACCGGTGCCGCCTAGCTGGGCAGGGTTGGGGAGCCCGTCCCCCAAGCGCAGGCGCGGAAACGAGCCTGGGGCCGCTTTCTCACTCCTTCAGTCCCCATGGCCTGGGGCGGTAGGGCGTGGGGGAGGCGGGGAGAGGCGGAGAGACCTAGTCTCGGGGAACATCCCTTCAGAGACTTTAAGGGGCTGCGGGAAGGCGGAGGAAGCCTGGCCATCTTCGTGCTAAAGAGGGTTGGGCAGGGAATGGGGACCGGGCAGTGCCTGCGGAAAAGGCTCTCTGTGTCCTGACTGCGGTGCCAGAAGAATGCAGAGAATCTATCTGTTCCCGACACTCCCCTGGTTTAGCCCGCTTAGGGAAGCGGCTATCGCACCCCAGCTTCTCTTTCTTTATGCTAGACCCAAAGCCCCTCAGTCTCTTCAGTCTAGGCCCTGCCCCAAGGGCACAGAGAGCCCTCACCTCACACAGGTCTGATTTTCCAGGCAGCTTAGTTCTTGATCAGCTGAGCCTGCCCAGTAGGCGCTTCTTAAAGGCCTGCCTTCCTGGAGTTCGAGGGGGCTGTGGAGGCATCCCCTCTGTCCCCACCCTGCCGTTTCACCCCTCCCTCATGGGTGCTCTGGCCTAAGCAGGCTTGTCAGCCAGAGGAGTAGTGGAAGGCTGAGGCCTGGGGCAGGGGTGGTCCTTGGGGACAGTGGAGAGGGGGACAGTATTTAACCATTGTGTGGTCAGTACTTTTGGTGGAAATGAATGTAAACCAACTGCTTTTTGGGGGACTTTATCCTCCAGACATCATGCCAGTTGGCTCCCTCGGATCCCTTGTGTGGCCAGAAGAACAACAAAAGTCACTTCTCAAATTGGCCTCTCTCCTACACACACACTTCTAAGAACAAACTGGGATCACTGGGTTCTTAATGTAGAGAAACCATGTCTTCCTATCTGAAGAGGGTATTACTATATAGTTCAAATTTGTTTCCAAAATTTGGTCTATACGTGATGTGGCTTCAGCCCTCCAACGTCCTTCTCCAGCTCATGTGTCTGAGGAGAGAGAACCTAGAGAGGTAATGTTGTGGGCTGTAGGGAAGCAGGCACTTCATAGCAGGCAGGTAGAAACCTATGCAGTTAGAATCTTGGCCCTGCTTTTTCTAGTCTGCTCTGTGACCTTGGCCAAAGACAGCTGGCCTCTCACCTTTAAAACTTAGCAGTGAGACTAGAAAGGTCTAAAATACCCTTTTACTTTTTTATATTGGAAGGTAGATCGGTCCTCTGGCAGGGTGCTTCAATTTAGAGAGCTAAGTGGTTGTCACAGTTACGTGGGATTAGAGAAGCAGACTCCCTTATCCTGCCTGAGTATCCTCGAAATAGTCATTGTTCACACTCCTAGTCCCTTGGGATTTGAACCCTGCTGGCCTGGGTTTGACCTACCCATCAAGGCCTCCAGTGAGACATCCTGGCTGGAGCTGGAGGTGCTGGCATATTCCTGTAATTGCAGCACTTGGGAGACTGAGGCAGGGTTATAACCATGAGTTTGAGACTAGCCTGAACTACATAGTAAGAGAAAAAAATAAACAGACATCCTGGCTGGGCCACTTTTTTGGCCTGGGCCACTTTTTGGACTGGGCCTTTGGAGAGGTTGAGAGTAGAGGAGGCAGTCAAGGGCCAGTAGGGTAAGCAGATTCCCAGGAGACAGCTTGAATCCCAGCTGTTGGGACTTGTTTTAGGTTTTGGGCCAGGAAACACAGCATACTCATCCACCCTGTGGGAAGAGGGCAAGGAGGGCCCCACTGCTATTGCCCGTCTCACTCCCTGCCCCTTCCCACCTATCTTGGCACACCGGCTAGACTGCCAGGCAGGGGCTAAGGAATTGTCCACTGCCCTTACCCAGCCCAGCTGAATTGAGGAGAAACTGCCCCCACCCCATTTTTCCCAGCTCTTTTGCTTCTGGGGATTGGGCTCTCTCAGGAGTCAGTCTCTCCAGGTTGGGACTTGCTTCCCAGCCCAAGAGCCAAAAGGCCGCCTGTTCTTCTAGTTTGTTTTCATCTCTGGTCTCCCAGGTAAAGAAGAATGTTAAAGGAGAAGTGATCGTTAAAGAGGCCCAGGGACTAGTGGGGTATGAGGCACATTCTCCCGCACTGCTTTTCCCTCTGCCTATACTCTCCTGAGCCTAGAAACCCTCTTTCCAGGATGCTGATGGTAAAGTTGCAGCAGGAGGCATTTAGGTGAGATGCCAAGGAAACTTTCCTCACTGCAGTGAGCCCTTGGAATGGGTAATGGAAGCTCCCAGGGAAGTCAGTTTCCCAGAAAGTGCGCAATAGTGGAATCCCTGTCAGAGTGGAGGATGCAGCTGTTGCTAGGCAGAGGCTGCTATTCCTTCTTGGGGTGTGGCTCTGAGGCTGGCCAGCCAGAGGCACCGTTATAAGTAGGTAGAGAAAGGACTCTTGCCTGATAACCAAAGTAGGGTTATTGGCACTTTGGGGTAACCAGAGCTGCATCTCTCAGAACAAATGCCCAGTCTCACTCCATATTCCCCAGCCCTTCTCAAATCACTGTTACTGCCACAGTCTGCTTTAACAACCTTCATCCAAACCTGGCAGGCGCCTCCAGCCTATCTGACTGCACTAATGGACTGATTGGATTTTCTATACTTGGAGTTTGGGATTTCTGATTGAACATGCAAATTTATGTAAATCAACCTGAGATCTGCCACCACATCAAAACAACACAGGCTGGAAGAAATCCTAGAGACAGTCTAGTCCAATGCCCTAACATTAGAAATGATGAAACTGAAGTCAAGATGGGAAGCGATTCATAAGGTGTATCAGGCAGGACTCTTGACTCTGTCTAGTTTTATATGTTAGCATTTTGCCTTTATTAAATTCATGAGAGAGCCTGGTTGTATTTAAGCAGAAAAGGCCAGTTCTTAACCTAGATTTCAGAGAGGGCCCTTAAAAAGGAGTATTATCTCAAGGTCTCCCAAGGATGCTAGTCAGCTTGTTTGTTTGTTTGTTTGTTTGCATCAGGAATCTAACTCAGGACCTTGCCAGGCAGGCCCTGTGCCACTGAGCTGTATTCAAGGCCCTGGTCAGCTTTCTATCATGTTGAAGAAAAACTTCAAATTTCTTAGAAAAGACCCTTAATATTTCCCCTTTGACACGGTCCTGGAGGAGAAGGTCACTGGTTACTCCTGGCTTGGCCCTTAGGGTTTCCTTGGAGCTTAGATTGTGTCTGTTCCAGCATCTGCCACAGTGCTCAGTACCCAGTAGTCTGTAGGTGAATATGAAATATTTCCATCTTACCCTTCCCTCCTAGTTTGAGTCTCTGCTGTTTCCCACTGTGGCTACAGTGGAAAAACATCTCTGATCTTCTATGACTTTTTGCCCTTCTCACCCTGCCCTTTTAGAGAAAATAGGTCAGGTGGGCCTTCTGTGAAAGTTTCTACAGCAGGAACTGGAGATAGAGGTCTTAAAGGAGGCCCTCATTACTTTAGGGTTGGTGCCAAGGATGAATGAGGACTAAGCACAGTCTCCCAGTACCCCTTTTTTTCAGTGCTGATTATTGAATTTAGGGCTTGTTGTGTGGTAGGCAAGGCACTGAGCTACATCCCCACTTCTTGACCTGTTCTTGGTCTGATCCCCCTGCCCAGCTATCATATGTTCCTCACTACCTCTTCACAGACTCTGCCTTGAGCATGGGGCTGTTTGGGGGGCTGAACCCTCACTTACCCTTTGGTACCTGAGTATACTGTAGAGATGGTAGAGAAGCTTAGGCTGCCTTTGGCCTGCTTTGCTGCACCCTGGGAGGCTGAAGCGAGAGGCTCAATAACAGAGGTCCTGGCTCTTAGCCAGAGCTATCCACCTGGCAGCCTGGAGAAGGCCATGGGACATGTATCTTGTGTCTTTCCTCACCTTCTCCCCAAGCCCAGGTCTGGAATGAATACCCCTGTATTCAACATCTTCCCAAAACATAACTGGTGTGAAACAGGCACCTCTGGTTCCCCACTGCCCAGCGGTTAGGTCCTTAGCTCCATGTGAGGTGAGAGCCTTTTCCCTGGGCCTCAGTTTCCCAGCCAGAGCTTATGGATTAATAATACATCATCATTGGGGTGTGGCACCTGTTCCATAATTACTATTTTCCCAGCTCTGGGAGTTACACAGATGAAAGAACCCTGTGGAGGCCAGGCTGTTATTAAGGTGAATTAACATTGCTGTTATTACTGATTTCTAAAAACCCAGCTGCTGACAGGAGCCCAGTCTGGCACGGCACATTGAACTGTGTGCTAGTCCTCAAACTCTGAGAGTTCTCTAGTACTCACTAAGCTTTAAAAAATAAGTAGAAATAAATAAAAGTATAGCTATTCCAAAAGCAGAAAGGATCCCATTCTGTTGTTCCTGCTGTTGACTGTGGGGTTTGACTGGTAGGTGCTTCTGAGAGCCTGAATTTGTTTCTGCCCTTGACCTTGTAGGAGGAAGATTCTTGATGTTTCTCCTAGATAGACTGTGAGAGACCCTGGAATTCCTGGGGTCTGAGCCTGGAGTTCTCAGCAGCTGAGTTGCAGGAACTGATTTACTTCATTCCCAGCTAGCTTGATTTAGGGGCTATAATTGGTTCTTTTGTGCAGAGATCTTTTAAGATATCCCCAGAACCTATCTGCAGCAGTCATTTACCCCAACTACCCCAAACTCTTCTCTTGCCCATCCTTATACCTCTGCCTCTCCCCTGATTACACATTTCCCCCTTCCCAGGAGTTTAGAATGGACCTGGCTCTTCTGTAGGCAGAAGTAGCCCTGACTGACTTCTGAGTAGTAGTGCTAGTGTGCTCACATCCTAGCCCCTAGGAAGAAAGGGAGTGAAAGCAGTGGCATCCCTGGATATGAGTCCCTGCATTTATCTAGCCAGACCTGCTTACCTGCTCCTATGTCTTGCAGCATGGTTCCTGCCTCCTCACCCAGGAAGGCTGTGGATGACCACACCTGGGAGGAACTTTAGAAAGTGAAAGGGTCTCCTTTGGGCTTTTTAAAAATTTACTTATTCACTTGTTTTGTTTTCTTGTTTGTTTGTTGTCTTTTTGAGATAAGGTCTCACTGTGCAGTTCAGACTGGCCTTGAGCTCAGTATGTAGCCCAGGTGGGCCTCAAACTCACACCCCTGCCTCAACCCTCTATGCCCAACTTTGGGCCTTTTTTTTTTTTAAGGGCACTAATCTCGTTCATGACAGCATTACCCCCACAATCTAATCACTTCTCAAAGACCCTGGTCTTCAAATTTAGTCACCTTGGGAGTTAAGATTTCAGTGTATGAAGGGAAGGGGATGAAAATTCAAACACTCCACTGTCACCTCAGGCTCCCCTATTTGACCCCAACTCATGAGCAAAATTCATTCACCTTTGTATGCTTAGTTTCACTCAGATGTCAAGATTTAGACCCCAACCAGCCTCTGAGGAATTTTCAAACTGTGGCCGGGCCATTCACTCAGCCAGCAGATGTTTTTAGAACTTAAAATGTGTTGGGTGCTATGCTAGTCTCTGAGGATAGATAGTGATCAGGAAAGCCTAGATTCATCAAATAGTTACAGAAGTATAGCTGTGATAAGGACTGCAAAGAAAAGACACGTGCAATCCTGATTCAGTCATTGCACACTGTGTACATGTATTGAAGTATATGCCACATAAGTCTGTACAAATATATGTCAACTAAAAAAAGAAAAAGACACATGCCAAAAAGCAATACTTGGTGTGTTGGAGGGGACATGTCCTGAGGTATATGGGGTGGGCTACTGCAGGAGGCAGGAACCAGGCCTGGACTGCCAGTGTGGTACCACATGACTAGAGTGCTGGGCTTCCCCATTCAAGTGGCTTTTCTTCTCTTTACTCCTCCAGTCCATGGGATATACTAAGCCCCTTGAATCTTACTGTGTCCAAGACAGAGATCCCTTTCTCTGCTGGGTGTTGCTGATAAAGCCTCCTCTCCACCTGACCATGTTGCCTTCTGTTTTCCAACTCTGGGTCTGTTTCCTATAGCTGAAGCTTGCTTTCCACTACAAGCTGAGAGGAAGTTGGGGGGTGTCTGCTTCTCATTTCCTCTGTAGACAGCACCTCACTTCCTGTCCCCCAGGCTAGAAGAAGGCTAAAGCTCTTGGCTTTGCTGTTCCTGTCTCTCTCCTCCCCCACTGCTTTTTCAAGAAGCCCGAAGACCTTGGCAAATGGCAACATCAAAGCCCCACAAAGCTCCTTACCCCTCCACCCTCCTGCAAGAGGGGACCTGCCTTCTCAGCTGCAATCCTTTTCTAGATTTATCATCCTTCTTTTATATACCTTGCTGGTAGAAGAGCAGAGAGGGCTTGCCCCATTTTACAGATAGTGAAACCAAGGGCCAGAGGCATTCTAGACTTTTTTCATCATCAGGTAAGGTCATGCTGCATCAGAACTAGAGCCTAGAAAAGCTCACACTCATGTGCAAACACAAATGGGAGCCCAGTGGGAACTTGTGGGTAAGAGTAAAGTTGGCAACTTAGAAGGGAACTTTGAGCTCCAGCTAGATGGTACTAACTGGGTCAGCACTGGAGCTGCCCAGATGCAGAAGATGTCTGGCTGGACGGAGTCTACTCTACTGTAGGAGGAGGTCAAGGTGTGAAGCCAGGAGTGGGAGGAGGGTATCAGGATGGAGAATGAGGGTCTGGAAGGATATCTGCCCCTTCCTCACTTCTTACAGCCTCTCTGCCTCACACTTGCCCGTGGAACATGGCATAGGCAACAGATTATGCTTAGGGTATTGAATAGATATTGACTCCCTTCTTTGGCCTAATGATAGAAGATTTAGGAATTGACCTGGGCCAAAAGAGCAGATGCCTAAGATCCAGCTGCACAGAGTCGTTCTGTTTCTGTCTGTACGCAGGGTTTCTCCTCCTCATGTCCTGCTTCCTGTAATGATACCCTTCCTTTTCACTTGTATCTAAAAGCAGTCTCTTTAAGGGCTCAGTCCACTGAGTGCTCAAATTCTGAAAGATCATTCCAACTCTAGCTTAATACCTCTCTCCCAATTTTTAAATTCTCCAAAAGACTTTGCTGGTGGAACTTTTTTTTCAATACAGCTGTTTACCTATATATCTTTTTTTTTTTTAAAGCAGTCTCACTATGTAGCCCAGACTAACCTCAGCCTCCCAGGTGTTGGGATTACAGGCATGCACCACTACACCGGGCTCTATATGTCTTTTTTAAATTGACAAATAGGGCTGGGGATATAGTTCGGTGGCACAGCACCTGCTTGACAAGCACAAGGTCCTGAGTTTGATTCCTGTACCCCCAAAAATAGGTAGGTAGGTAGGTAGGTAGGTAGGTAGATAAATAGATAGATAGATAGATAGATAGATAGATAGATAGATAGATAGATAGATAGATAAAAATGTGGTGAACATTTATGGAATACAATATACTGGAGTGTTTTGTTTTGTTGTTGTGGTACTAGAGATTGAACTCAGGGCCTTCACACTAAGTTATTGACTCAGTCTTTTTTTGGTTTGTTTTTTATTTTGAGACAGGATCTCGCTAAGTGACTAAGTTGTCCAGGCAGGGTTCAAATTTGTGCGTGATGTTTTGGTTTATGTATAGATGTGGAATGGCTAAATTAAGGTAATTAACATGTATTACTACATATTATTTTGTAATGAGAACACTTAACATCTATTTTCTTAGCTATCTTCAAGTACTGTGTGTGATATTTTTAACTGTGTCTACCATGATATACAGTAGACCTCTTGAAGGACTGGGGATACAGCTTAGTGGGAGAGCACTTGCTAGCAGCCATGAGGCACTGGGTTCAATCCCCAGTACCACATATGCAAAAAATGTATAATTATCTCTTGAATTTACTCCTCCCAACTAAAATTTTGTATCCTTTGATTAACATCTCCCCCACCTCCAAACCCTAACCTCTGTGAACTCCCATTTTACTGTCTGCTTCTATGAGTTCCATTTTTTTTCAGACTCCACGTAAGTATGATCATGTAGTACAGTGGAGCCTTACTTTATGGTTTTGGGGAAGATGGCTGCAGTTATGTTTGTCACTAATTTGTGAGTGAAAGTAAAATTTTGCCAAATGCTTTTGTTTGGGAACTGAACCAAAGTACTACTTTATTTTTGTCTTGGTGCACCTCTCTTAGTTCATTTAATGTCCTCCAGGTGGTAAATGTAGTGGTAAATAACAGAATTTCATAGTCACATACCACTGTATATACGTGTCGTATTTCCTTTATGTGTTCATCTTTTAGACTGATACCATATCTCAGCTCTTGTGAATAATGCTGTAATTAATACGGGCTATCTCTCCAGCACAATGATTTCATTTCCTTTGGCTCTATACCCAGCAGCAGAATTGCTGGGTCATATGATAAATGTTTTTAATTTTTTTAGGACTTTCTATACTGTTTCCAGTAACAGTTGTAGTGGACTACATTCCCACCCACAGTGTGCAAGAGTTCCCTTTTCTTCGTATCCTGACCAACACTTGTTATAGAAGGTCATATTTCATTGTGTTTTGATTTGCATTTCCCTGGTGATTAGTAATGTTGAGCACTATACTTTTTTAATATCCTTCAGCCATTCATATGTCTTTTGGAAATATCTGTGCATTTTTAAATGTACATTTTTTTAATCCAGGGGTTTTTATTTTTAAAATCTGGTTGTTTGTTTTCTTGCCATTGAGTTTTTGAGTTTGTTAGGTATTTTGACTATTAGCTCCTTATCAAGTATATGATTTAGAGGCATTTTCTCCCATAGGTTATGTTTTCACTGCTGATCATACTCTCTGCTATACAGAAGCATTTTTAGCTAAATGTAATCCCATGTATCTATTTTTGCCTTTGTTGCTTCTATTTGGAGTTGGTGGGGGTCATAACCAAAAGTTAATTACTTAGACTATTGTCCTGGAACTTTTGCTCTGTATTTTGTTTTAGTCATTTTATAGTTTCTAATCATATGTTTAAGCCTTTAATCTGTTTTGAGTGATGTTTTTTGTGAATGGTGTGAGATTAGGGCCTGATTTCATTGTTCTGTCTATTCTGTTCTATTGGCTTAGTGTCTGTTTTTATGCCAATATCATGAGGTTTTGATCACTATAGTTTTGGAATAGATTTTTCAAATCAAGTTGGTGTGATACTTCTATATCTGTTGTTTGATTGTTTGTTTGTTTGCATCAAGATTATTTTATCTCTTCAGAGTCTTCTATGGTGTCAAACAAATTAAAAAATTTTTTTTCTATTTCTTTAAAGAGTCGGTATTTTGATGCAGATTGCATTGAAACTGTAGATTGCTTTGGATAGTGTCAACATTGTAACAGTATTCAATCTATGAACACAGTGTATCTTTTATTATTTTTTTCTTCATATTCGTTCATCAGTGTTTTATAGTTTTTAATGTAGAGGTCTTTTATCTTACTGGTTAAATTTATCACTTTGTATTTTTTCTATTTTATAGCTGTTATAAATGGAGTTCTTTAACTTTTTCCTAATAATTCATGGTCACTTCCTAGAAATACTACTGATTTTTAGGCTGTGGATTTTAGCTCAGCAGCATAAGCACCTGCCTGGCAAGTGGGAGGTTGCGAGTTCAATCCCCGGTACCCAAAATAAAGAAAGAAATTCTACTGATTTTTGTTTTTGCATGTTTTATGTCTCCTGCTAGACTGCAAGCTTTAAAATTCCACAAGAACTGACCCACCTTGTTTTGTGCCCCATACCCATTGATCAGTCCAGAAATGTCTGTTTCTACTACAATAGGTTTGGGGTATGTGTGTTTCCTTTTGAGGTAGGGACTCACTAAGATTCCAGGCTACCCTTGAACTCATGGTGATCTGCCTTGGCTTTCCAAGTGCTATAATTATAGGCCTATGCCCTATGCCCAGCTTTAGGTTAGTTCTATTTGCCATAGGGAGTCTCTGAGGCCTAGGGGTAGGTTGAGAGTTTTGGAAAGGTCATCTCAATATCAAGGACAAATCTTAAAAATGTCCCTTGCTTACCCTCAGTATGGTTTGTCATATGGGTCCTCACAGCCATTTGGGAGATAGGTGGAGGTCTTTAAAAGGAGCCTGATAAGACCATTATACATAGTTTTGTTGTTGTTTTGGTTTGGTGGTAGTTTTTGTGTTTGTTTGTTTTGTTGGGTTTGGTTTGGTTTGGGGTTTCTTTTAGTTTTTTTTTTTTTTTAATTTATTTAAAGAGAAACAAAAGCATATAAAGGGTAGAGGTAATACAGAATTCAAAAAAAAAGATAAACAATAAGAAATCACTAGTTAGTAAATTACATATTGTCCTCTTAGAAATAGTTGCTCAAGTTACAAAATTAAAGCATACAAAGTAGGAGTCAAACAGTGAGAGTGTAAACAGCTATGCATGCATGAATCTTTGCATGTATTTCTATACTTTCTGTATTAGAGGGAAAAACAAAAATTAACAAGACAAAACAAAACAAATTCCTATAAAAACATGAAACCAAAAAGTCATATAAAGCCACAGTACAAGGTAATCTACAATGATTACGGTGTTGTTTCTTATTATCTTCAATAGAAGGTCTATATCATCAGGCATAATTGAATATAGCAGTATAATTGAGTATACCAGTAAATAACAATATTAGTAAAAATCAACATTGTAGACTATCAAACTTCAAAGGCAGGTAATAATCAAACCAGAGTGGATATTCTAGTGGATCTTGTCATCTTAAGTGTAGTTGCCTATACTCTCAGACTTGATACTATCAATCACAACAGCTTTGAAGAAAATCTATTAATACAAAACCTCAATCCAACAAACCAGATTAGATTACGATCAGTCATGGTAAACCAGTGTAGGTTTTACAGAGCTTTAGATTAAGTTAATAGGAAATTAAGGATGATTACCATACTGTATCCTGTTATTTTCAGGATTACTATCTGTGCCCTCAAATCTAGTACAGGTAGAATGACTGGAACAGAATGTAATACATCTAAGCAGAATAGTGTGAGTAATGTGGGTTTTAAATCCTGGTACACTATTAACAATATAGAGTATCAAGGCCATCTATGTTAGAGTTTCTAGTTATCCTTCTCTGCATTTCTGCTATGCTATTTTCCTGCCTTTGTTTGTCTAGTTTTATTCTTCATTCTACTGCCTGCCCCACTCATTGAGGCCTTTCTGCCACTGTTCCTAAAATCCTGGTATTTCTTTTTTCTCTCTCTCTCTAGAATGTCCTTTAGTATTCTCTGTAGGGTTGGATTGGTGGTCACAAACTCCCCCAGTTCCTCTTTGTCATGGGAGCATCTTGTTTCTCCATCAACTTCTAGTGACAGTTTTGCAGGGTACATCAATCTGGGCTGGAGGTTATTCTCTTTCAGGGCTTTGAATATTTCACTCCAAGCTCTTCATGATCTGATGGTCTGTGTCGAGAAGTCAGCCGTGATTCTGATGTGCTTACCTTTATAGGTAATCTTTATAGGTTTCTTTTCTCTGATGGCTTTTAATATTCTTTTTTTTACAGTGCAAGTCCCAGGTAAACCTATAAAGGTTTACCTTTATAGGTTTCTTTTCTCTGACAGCTTTTAATATTCTGTTTTTATATTGAATTTCTGGCATCTTGATTATTACATGTCTGGGTATAGATGTGTTTTGGTTGTAGGTGGCTGGAGTTCTGTATGCCTCACACAACCAAATGTCATTTTCTTTGCCCATGCTTGGCAAGTTTTCCTTAATTATTTCCATAAATAGCTTTTTTAATTCACCTGTATGCATTCCTGCTTCTTCGTTCACATTTCTTATTCTTAAATTGTAGATTCTCTTGTCATCTTCTAGCCTTTGTATTGTTACTGCCTGTTTCCTTGTTATTTTTAAGAGATCTTTCCTTTCATCATCACACACTGCCAACTTGTCTTCAAGTTTTGATAGTCTAACCTTAGTTTCTTTTAAGGAGTTTTGCCAGCTTTCAATGGAGTTTTTAATTTCCTGGTAGTCTCTTTGAATCTACTTCATGCATTCTATATTTTCTTTATCAAATGTTTCTCTCCTTTTTTTGTGTTCCTCCATTCTTCTGTCTATGTCTTCCTGAGAGATGCTTAGCATTTCTTTTATTAATCTACTTATATCTTGCTTTACCTGATTTAATATTTCAGTTTTGAGCTCGTCTACAAGGTCCCGAAGATATCTCTTAATGTCCATTGAAGCCATGTCTGCTGTTGCGTGTTTGCCGCCCTCAGTCTCCCTCATTTTTCCTTCTCCTGGATCAGGGCTCTCAGGGTTCTGGGCTGGGGGCCTCCTCCTGCCTCTCTCTCCTGTCATGGCCCTGGCTTCCTCCACACAGGTTACAGTGCAGGTCCCAGCCCCCTTCCCCGTTGGCCACGGTTCCTCCGAAGCATGCTGGCAAGGGACCTCTGCCCTCTCCTGCCTGCCCCTCCCCACTGGGCCAGCCAAACTAAAGGTACCTTCACCCGGTTAGTGCATGCTAGGCCCAGGGAATTGATTTGGGACAGCTCATTGGGTCCTGGCCAGGGGCTTGGCCCAGTCCAAGCAAATCCCACAAATCTGCTCTGGGGAGGGAGCAACCAACTGAAGTCACTTTCGCTCCCAGTTCAGGCTCATCCTGCCCGATTCCAACATGTTGCCCATTTGGTTGCGCCTTTCCTGTGTGTTGGGGGGTCTCATTCCCAGCACCAACCGTGGATCAATGGAGGTCCCTTCACCGGCTCCACTCTCCGTTGGGCTCACCAACTCCCAACTTCAGCGCTGCTGTACTTCCTGTGAGTGGCGGCGGGAACGAGTTTGGGCGGCTCTGCCTGCCGGTGTGGATTCAAGCTGGTGCAAACTTGGTGGATCACCACAAAAACACTGTGTCCTGTAATTTTTAGCTGCTTCAGTTGTAGTCCCAAAGTATTTGATGAGCTTTTTTACGTGTTAATTTCTTCCTGTGTCAAGAGGATCCATCTCCCTCTGTCTTGGTCTCTCCAGGGTGTTTTATTCTGGCGTATGAGTTGTTTCTCTCGGGAGGCTTTGTATTTTGTTGCTCACTGATCGGCCATCTTGTCTTCTCCCTCTTGGTTTGGATATTTAGGCAGGGTTTTGCTATGTAGTCAGGCTGGCCTAGAACTTGCAACAGTCTTCTTTGCTTCACCTTCCTGAATGCTGAGATTACAAATATGCACCACCATGCCAGTCCTTTCTTTATGGTCTTTTTCTGCCTGGAATGAAAGGAGATCACCAGTCCCTGCAGATCAAGGGAAAGGATCTTCAGGGCCTTGGGCCTACAAGAGCATGAGAGTACCATATACTGGTGGAGAATATGGGGGGAATCTGGGAGTATAGAAATGCCTTTCCTCCCCAGGGAGCACCCCTTCTAGCAGAGCATAAGAATTCTGTCCTCCTCACAATATACCCTGGAGCACAGGGCATATTACATTTTGCAATACATGTCCTGCAGGAGTCACTTTAAGAAAAGAACTCAAGCCAGGTACATACCTCTATACCCAGCTAATCAGTAGGCTGAGGAAGGAGAATTGCAAGTTCAAGACCACCCTGGCAATTTAGTGACCCCTAGTCTCAAAATGTAAAAATTGTAAAGGGGGGAGAGAGAGAGAGAGAGAGATGGAGAGATTGAGAGATCGAGAGATTGAGAGATCAGTGCAGGCTGCTCCTGTCCGGGAAAGCATCTCAGAAGACTAGCTCTGGGGGAGTTCACATTGAGGGCATAAGTCTTCCTAAAGCAGTAGGAAGTCATAAGACGATTTAAAGTGGGAAAGACATAATCAGATTTAGTTTTAGAGGATTGTTTTGGCTCAAAAAAGAAAGGAAAAAAAAAAAAGACCTGGCTCAAAAAAACAAAAAGCTGGGTTTGGTGGCACATGCCTCCTATAATCTCAGCACTTAGGCGGCTGAGGCAGCAGGATCTTTGCTAGTTTGAGACCAGCCTGGGCTACCAAGGAGCTGAAGGCCAGTCTGAACTGCGTAGTGAGACCCTGTCTCAAAAAGACAAGTGGAGGAGGAGGAAAGAAGAAGAAGAAGGAGAAGGAGAAGAAGAAGGAGAAGAAGAAGAAGAAGAAGACGACGAGGAGGAGGAGGAAGAAGAAGAAGAAAGCAGGAACAACAGAAATTGAAGATTGTCATGTTAATGCCGTAGTAATCGTGGCAAACAACATCTACTGAATCTTAAAAATCAGTAGTTTAAAAATAGGTGAAAACTTAAGGGGAAACAGGACAGTTGCATAACCTCAAAAGTGTTGTCTTCCAAATCATTTATTAGTGTTAACAGGAAAAATAGGAACTACACAGTAGAGAAACTCACAAATAGATACCAACCTAGCCAAGTGGTACAGGTTAAAATATGACCAGTAACAAGACTTCTTCACATGTGTACCCCCATATAGTGCACTGAGAAAGGCAAACCCTAGCAGTGTTCTTTCTCTCAAACCATGACCTAAGTTTGATCAGCAAGAACATCAAACCCAGCCTAGAGAACATTTTCCAATGTGCTGACCAGTCCTTTCAGAAGTACCCCAGTCACAGAGGAAGAGGTCAAGAAGATTCAAGGGAGAGTCATGAATTGTAGAAGACTAAGGGTACCTGGTAATAAATGCAGTGTGGGATCCTGGATTGAACCTGAGAACAGAATATCATTAGGAATACTGGTAAGAACTGAATAAACTCCATGGTTTTATCTTCTAAATATGGAACTGTGAGAACATGATACTATGTCTGTTAAAGTATGCAAATATATATAAAGTAATACATATGCATATAGAAGTAGAAGTGGAGGAGGGGTGAAGGAAGCCTAGGAAACCAGGAAAAAGCTGATAGGAGGAAGTGATCACCCTCCGGGAAGTGAACCTGCAAACCCACAGAATAGGAGAAATATTTGCAAATCACAAACACATACATATGTGTGTATATATCCAGAATATATAAAGAATTCTTATAACTAATAAAAAGTCAGCACAATTTAAAAATTGGCAAAAAACTCAGACATTTCTCCAAGGGAGATGGACAAATAGCCAATGAGCACACGAAGGGTGTTGAGCATCATAAGTCATCAGGGAAACACAAATTAAAACCACGGTGAAACACCATGTTACACTCAGGAGGCACCTACAGTCAGAAAACTGAATAACAATTGGCAAGGATATAAAATTGGAACCTTGTCTGGTGCTAGTAGGATTGTAAGGCTGTGGGTTGCTTTGGAAAACTGCCTGGCAGTTCCTCAGACTGTCAAACCTGGAGCTATGTGACCCAGCAGCTCTCCTCAGTATATACTCAAATGCTCACAGCACCATCACTCATCATAGCAAAAAGTGGAAATGGCACCAAGGTTCTTCAACAAATGAATGCAGTATGTCCATATATATCCCGCCAAGAAAAGAAATGAAGTACTGATATATGCTGCAACATGGATGAACCTCTAAAACATTATATGCAAAGTGAAAGTCAGGTACAGAAGGCCGCCTGTGGTGAGCTCAGTGATAGGTACCTTAATCGCCACTCTGGAGGCTGAGGCAGGAGGATTTCAAATTCAAGGCTAGCTTGCGCTACATAGCAAGACCAAGAAAACAAAATACTAGAGATGTAGCTCAGTGGTACAACACTTTTGGTTCATTCCCCAGTAACTCCTGTCTCCTAAAAGAGATCACCTGTTATCTAATTCCACTTGTATAAAATATGAAATAGAAAAAGAAAAATTTATAGAGACTGAAAATCACCATTTTCTGGCTGGCTAGGGCTGGGTGAAAGATATTACTAAGGAGACGAGCAATAAAGGTAAATAAAAATGACTGGCAGTGATTGCACACATCTCTGAATATACTGGAAACTACTGAACTGGACACTTAAGCTAGATGAGTTGTATGGCATGTGAACTATATCTCAAAGCTTGAAAACAGTGTGGCGAAAGTGGTTAGTTAGTACAGGCATTTATACGTGGGAAGGCAGTGAAGACTGAAAAATACTGTTTGGGTTTAGTGTTGTTTAATGTCATAGTAGTTAGTTACTGCTAAGTGGGACAGGAGTGACAAAGGAATGAGAAGACCACTTGCTTTCTTTCTGAGAAGTTCACCTTTAAGAGGCAATATCTGGAGAAATGTCAAGAGATTAGTTTGTTTGTTCATTTGTTTTTTGAGACAGGATCTTGCTGTGTAGTCCAGGCTGATCTTGAACTTGCTGCAATCCTCCTGCCTCATCCGCCCACATGCTGGGCTTACAGGCATGCACTGTCACACCTGAGAAGATTGTTGTTTTTTAACATAAAACATGCCTGAGAAGTTCTAAAGATGAATGGGAGGGCTCAGGGTCTAGCCCAACATTAAAGAACATGCTTAGTGTATTTGATCCCTAGTGGAAAAAAAAAAAAGTGTCATAGCCCTCACCTGTAATCCCAGCTACTCAGGAAGCTGAGGCAAAAGGATGGCAAGTTTGAGGCCAGTCTGGGCAACTTCATGAGATTTTTCTCTCACAGCCTGGAAAGGGCTGGGGAAAAGCTAGCTTGGTGGGAGAGAGCTTGGCACCAGCTCAGTTGCCAGCAGTGGAGGAGCTAGAATGGGACAGGTCTCTTGAGAAGGTACACAAGCAAAGACAAAAATGGGAACTGTGTGGGTAGGAAAGACTAACCTTGGCTGGGGAGAGGCAATCAAAGAAGTGAGAAGGTTGGGAGGAAGACTGAGGGGGCCAGGATGTGGCGGCCAGAGATTTGAGGGGCTTTTCTTCTGCGGGCTGTAACCTTCTGGGAAGACAGTTGGGTAGGTCATGCTATAGGCCAGAAGTTGAAGAAGAGCAGAGGAAACAATTCATCATTGCTGGGGATGAGAGCAATCCCAGCAGCGAGCCTTGGTGGACAGACGGGGCAGGGCCAGTGATGTGGCTGGGCTGGCTTTCCTTTGGCTGGAGTGGAGAGAGTGGGCAACAGTGTAAGCATTAGCCTGGGGATGTGAGCCAGCATCAGGTCCTGTCCCTTCCCACTCCAGTCCCCTGTGGAAAGGAGCTTTGACCTGGAATGTTGCAGTCGGGGGATCCCACCCAGTTTATTGGCCACTAGCTACACGTGGCCATCTAAAATTACATGTACAGTTCAGTCCTTGGGTTGGATTAGCCACGTTTAAAGTGCACAGTAGCCTTGTGGGGCTAGTGGCTGCTACAGTGGACAGCACAGTGGAGCAGATCCCTCTCATCACAGCCAGTTCTGTGGGCGGCACTGTTCTACAAAGGTGATGCTCAAACTCTTTGCTCTAAGGACCCCTCGCTATTCAAAAATTAAGGCCCTGAAGAGCTTTTGTTTATATTATGTGTGATCATTGTGGGGGTACTGGGGACTGAACCCAGGGCCTCATATGTGCTAGGCAAGCACTCTACTGCTGAACCATATCCCTAACCTTTTCTTTCTTTTAAAAATTGGTTTGCATTTTTATTTATTTATTTTGGTACCAGGGATCAAACTCGTGCTTGCCAGGCAGGTGTTGTGCCTGCTGAACTAAATCCCTGGCCCCATCCCCAACCTTTTCTGTTTTTCTTCTGAGACATGCTCTCCTTGAGTTGCCCATACTGGCCTCAAACTTGCAATCCTCCTGCCTCAGTCTCTTGAGTAGCTGGAATTCCTGGCTATTGGTGTTCTACCTATTTATGTTTACCATAGTATAAATTAGAACTAAAAGTTTTAAATGTTTATTTCATTCATTTGAAAAATAATAAACCCATTGCTTGTTAACTTATTTTATGAAAAATAATTATGTATTTTCCAAGACAAAAATGTCATTGTTCTTTTGAGACAGGGTCTCACTGTGTAATCCAGGCTGATCTTGAGCCCACCTTGTAGCCTAAGCTGGCCTCAAACTCATGGTGATCCTCCTGCCTCAGCCTCTGGAGTGCTGGGATTACAGGCATGATCCACTATGCCTGGCACTGTCCATTTCTGTAAATGTCTTGTGCCTGGCTTAGTAGAAGGCAACCAGGTTCTTGTCTTTGCTCCTTGATTTAGTCTGTTGTGATCTCACACAACATAGTCTCATATCCTCATAAGAGTAATAAAGGCAGGCAGTGTTTTGACCTTTTTGATTCCTCAAGGTCAGTCTTTTAGAACCACTGTTTTAGAACAATCTACTTTCAGCAAAGCACTTGTCCCAGACAGATTGTGACTGATTTGCCTGAAGTCACACAACAAGTAAGTACATTGCAGCATTAGGCCACACTCTAAGCTGGGACTGTGCCTTCTGGTTTGAGGCTTTTCCCATTCTCTTAACTGGGCTAGAATGAGCTGGCCCTATGGGAGTGGGTCCTGGGCTGCTTGGCTGCAGAGCCCCTAGTGTGTGGTCCTATAAATAAACCCATTGTGTCTGAACCCCTGTGCCCTCCCCCCAGCTGCTGCTATTTTTGTTGTTGGTTGCACCTTAGACAGGGAAGAGGAGGCCTGGAGGGAACAGAGTGAGAAATGTTGAAATCTGGGAGCCTTTGGGCTGATAAGATGACTGTCTATCCTCCTGCCACACCTGGTAGGCAGGGCCCAGTTCTGCTGCAGTTTGTTCAGAAGCCCTCTGCCCATGGTGCTAAGGTTGTGGCAATCTCTGTGAAGAGGCTGTCACAGGGGACAATGGCTCCTTCTGCAAGGACAGATGCCTCCGGATGGCTGTAGGTCTTGGGTACCATATGTCAGGAGGAAGAAGGGAAATTCTTGTGTACCCCCTTTCCCTATGTGAGGAGACCAGTTGGAATTCCCAGAGATGAAAGATGCTTTGCCCCAGGGATTAAGCAATGGCTGTCAGGCCAGCAGTGCACTGGAAGCCAGGTCTCCGTCCTTATATCACTCCCCTTGGCACACTGCAGCCCAGAGCTGTCTTGGCTGGAAAGGGTGTTCCTGTGGGCGAGAGGTTGCTGTTTATAAATGAACTCTGTGGGTGTGACAGGCTGGGACTGATGAAAGGGATTCCAGAAAACAGCTGGGAGGGGACCAGTTGATGTTGTGGGTGACTGTTACTCAAGTGAGCTTCCCCATCCCTGCCTTTTACAGCTGCCCCTCCCTCCTGCTGGCCCCAGCTTCTCACCCTGGAGGACTCTGGAGGGGACAACTGGGGAGTGAGGGGCTCCTCAGACCAATAGGCCTTGGCTAAGGGCCAGGGCACTGGGACTGGAGCCCAGGCCTGGTGCCATCTCTGTGGCCACTGCTCCCAGGCTGGACTGTGAGTTCAGGGAGGGCTTTGGCTGTGCCCTGGTTAGAAAAGGGTGGCAACTGCAGGCTCTTGTCTTTTTTTAAAAAGACAATGATCAGATCTCTCCTGAGGATCTTGAAGCCCCTGCCTCCCTGGCTTTAAAGGGGAACATGGGGCTGGGGCTAGGGGTGTAGCTCAGTGGCGAATCTCCAGTACTGCAAAAAGGGGGCCAAGGAATGAACCAGGGCCCTATGGGAGTGACTAAGCCAGAGATAGCAATCCCCTAGATCCACTTGGCAACATCCCCAGAGACTCCTGAGCGGCAGTTTTCCTTTCCCTATCCCTAGCTGCCCCCAAATTGCCCCCTAGTCCCTCTAAAGGGAGCAGCCAGAGAGCACTCTATTCCCTCTCCCCTTCCCCCTCTGCGCTCTGCACTGAAGTCACCTCCCTCTGAATCAGGCCTTTGTATAGGGAGGGGCCTCCCACTGGCAGTTCTGTCTGAAAAGCTCCCAGTTCAAGTTTGAGTTCCCAACCCCTGGACCGCATCAGGTGTTGGAGACCCAACATCCTGGATTCACTGTGGGACCGAGCAGAGGAATGTTTAAAACCAGGGCCAGCCTGAGAGACTCGGGCTTGGATTTTCCCAGACCCCAAATGGGGCTGAGCACAGAGCTGCCAGTACTGAGTTGTGGATCCTGAGGTGGGGAGGAGGTTGTTTGTTCCTGGGGAGACAGTGACATGGAAGCCACAGGAAAATTGATTTAGGCCAAAAAAAAAACCCAGATTTCAAAGAGCCAAGTTCAAGGTTAGTGTGGTTTGGAGCTAGAGGTCATAGTGTCTCTGCATCCTGGTATTTCCAAAAAGAAGGTAAAGACACAAGAATTTTCTTTGAGAAATTTTCTTTCCTTCCTTCTTTCCTTTCTTTCTCTCTTTTCTCTCTCTTTCTTGGGATCTCTAAGTTGCCATGGCTGGCTAGAAACTCACCATCTTCCTACCATCTGCCTCTCATTTAGCTGGAATTATAGGTTTATGCCACTGTGCTGCCCCACTTGTATTAAAATCTGAAATTCAGACTCTGAATCTCACTCCTAGATACACACTCCTCCTGCCACCAGGTTCATGGTGGCGCACTCCTATAATCCCAGCACTCTGGAGGCTGAGGCAGGCAGATCATTGCCAGTTTAAGACCAGCCTGGGCTACAAAGTGAGCCCAAGGCCAGCCCGTACTGCACAGTAAGACCCTGTCTCAAAAAAATAAAAACTAAAAATAAATACATCTGAGTCTCTTGCGGTGACTCCTCAGATCAGACTGCCTCTCCTGTCCTCTGCTTGTGGCAGCCCGGCAGACGTGGATAAGACCCTTGTGCTGAGTTGGCCCAGAGTGTGGCGCAAAGGCAGAAAGGGTTCTCCCTCAGGAGGCTGAGTCATAGCCTTCCTTCATCCAGCATTTCCAGGGCCTCTGCCTGGGCTCCAGCTGCGCTCATAGAGATTGCTGTTACCTCAGGTGTCTCCCACTGCTCACAGTAGGACTTGGCTGGACTTGGCTCACAGCTGTGGGGCCTGCCGGGGCTCAGAGCTGGAAGGTGGCTGTGGTTGGCTTGTGGGGTGTACTGGGTCTCTGACTTTAGTACACAAAGCCCAACATGCACACAAATGAAGCCCACAGCCAATCCTCCCAGATGGCCTCACCCCTGACCTGGATTTCTTTTAAGTGCTTATCTACTTTATTGTTTTAGAGAAGATACTCTTATCTACTAAACCACCTTCAGCCTTTGTTTACATTTTGTCTTTGTATGAAGAACACAAAATGCTGGCTTTAGCTTTATCCTTTTCTGGGCCCTGAGAACACAACCCTGTTTATATTGTTCCCTTCCTTAACCTTCCCAGCTTTCTCATCCTTCACAGTGCATGCGCCCTCCCACACACACACACACACACACACACACACACACGTGTGCCACACCAGCCCCTAGAGAAATGAGAGGTGCAGGGTTGAGGGAAAAGCTAGTGATTATTGGGGCCAGGCTTTCCTTGGACATGGGAGCAAAAGGGAGCTGTTTAGGCAGCCGGGTTGAAGTATTGGGGTGAATCTAGTCAGATGGTGGAGGTACTCACCTGAGGCCTTTTTTGGATTTGACTCTTCTTTGTCCCTGGAACAAATATTTTTTTTAAATTTCTTGTACTTTTACTCCAGGCCTATCCATTTCGGAATATATCAAACATGATAGTATCATGAACAAACCAAGTTATACAATACATTCTTAACACTGTTAAAATAAAAAAAGATAGCTGGGTGTGGTGACATGGGGGTGTGGTAACACGTGTGCCTATAATCCTGTCACTCAGGAGACTGAGGCAAGAAGATTGCCAGGAGTTTGAGGCCAGCCTGGGCTATGCAGTCAGCTCAAGGCCAGCCTGAAGTACATGGCAAGGAAGGGGAGGGGAGAGGAGAGAGGAGAAAGGAAAGGAAAGGAAGGGGAAAAAGGGCACCCCATTTAGGACCCCTCCTGTCTCTCAGAATCTATTCCTATTCCCCATTATCTGTTTTGTTTTTGTTTGTTTGTTTTTTGGTTCCAGGGATTGAACTCATAACCTTGAGCTAAATCCCCAGCCCTCCCCATTATTCTTTTCCTCCAATAAATTTTCCTACTCTTTAAAAAGAAAGAAAGAAAAAAGCAAAGGACTTTAGATTGTTGTGGAGTATTAAAACTACATATTACACAGTTTTTCCTTTGCTCTATTTTCAGAACCCCTTTTGCCCCTGTGGTACACACGTGCACATACTCAGAAGAAATAATTTTCTCCCCTTTGTCTGTGATTCTGATCTCAAAGCCTCCAGCCAATTCTTTTCTAAGGTTGGGGTGGTGCCAGCACTTGGGAAGGTACAGGGAGGAGGCCTCTAGGAGCAAGGCAGGTGGGCAGCACCTGAGACCCCAGGCTGAGCAACCTGGGACACAGCCCAGCGTGTGAGCTGAGCACACACCCAGGCTTCACACTGCCTGTGTCAGCACGCAGTAATGTGAAAAGCATCCACTTATGGACTTCAGGATGGACACTGCATCTACTCTCTCATTTCATTCTCTACCCTCCACCTGCTGTTTGGACTGAGCATTCTTACCCCTATTTTACAAGCTGAACAAACAGATTCTGTAGTCAGGATTTTAAGTCAGATCTGCAAAACTCCAGGAATCTGTATACCACATTCTGCCTACAGAGGGCCTTAGGACTGTGTGGCACTTACATGTTAGTTGGAGCTGCCAATGCAACTTGATTATGTTGGGGGATGTTGTTGTTTTGCTTATCGTTTGGCTTCATGTTGTTTTGTTGCAGCACTAGAGATGAAACCCAGGGCTTTGCACATGCTAGGCAAGGACTCCACCACTGAATAATACCCCAGTACAACTAGGATGTCTGTCCAGTGTACAGTGTGTACCAACTGTATGATCTGGGCAACAGCCTTTGCCTCCAGGGCCTGCTTCCACTCCAGACCAGGGCCTTCCTCCCAAGGGCATTAGGAGAATCAGATCCAGTGGTGCAGAAGAAAGTTCCAGCTCCACACATCACACAGGACACACTCAGTCATGCTAGCATGCAGTTTCCTCATCTGAAATGTAGGACTCAATGGTAGTATTTCCACCCTCTGTGGTCATGAGGGATCGACAAGGCAGCATGTGTTTGGAAAGGTGGTAAAGCTCCCTGTGTCACTGGCAGTCCTATACACTGGGTCTTCCTCTGCCCTCAGTTTTTCTCACCCAGAATCTCATGTGGACTTCACTTTGCACTCCTCCTGATCTCCTTCTCTCGGTACCTTTTCATGCCCAATGTTGTTTATTATCTGCCCTTACCCAGAAGTGTGGTAGCTTCATAAAGGCAGGGCTTTCAGGCTTGATGTTCCCCATGTTCTGGCATCTGGCACCCAGCAGAAGCCCAATAAATGCTTGTGTGGCATGTGGCTGACATCATCTCCCTCTGTTTCTCCACAGGAAAGGTGACCGTTCTGGCTGCTAGAGTGAGCTGAGCATCCCAACCTGGGTAAGGGACAGAGACAGGTGAGGGGCTTTAGGGCCTGTGCATGCTGGCAATGCAGAGAGAGGGTAGATGGGAGAGGCATCCTTGTGCCCCACTGCGGAGGACAGGAACAGGGTTCAGGTACCAGTGAACCCTCTGCCTTGGGCCCCCTCCTCTATGGACCAAAAGCTCTAAGCCACTTTTTGTTGGGGCTTCAGAGAGGGGAAGAAGAGGCAGTGGAGTAGTCGGGGTGGGTGAGTTGTCCAGCCTTCTACAGTAAGGGTTTCTCATTTGCTGGAAACCTCCACAGTGTTTGTGCAGAAGAAAGAAATGAGCATTTTGCTCTAGCACAGAAGTGGGAACTCAAAAAGAAGATAAAGACTTACTAGTTGTAGAACGTAAGGATGGCAAGCACAATGCAGTGAAGACCCTGCTGTGTCTGTGTGGTCAGCGACAGACTAGTCGCTTTGTCCTGTCTCCTGTATACCAGGTACATATCAGAAGTGCAGGTTTGCACAGGGAAGTCAGCACAATGTCCCAGTCCTCGGGAATGGACAGCCTGGTGGGGAGACTGTTGCAGAACTGTGCAGGAGCTGAGGAGTGAACGGGAAGGGAGGGCGATACAGAGCGGCCAGCGTGCACAAGGCTGGCACACAGGGACCTCAGAGATGGTTCCTCCCACCACCCCTGGATCTGGTGTCTAGTACATCAGAAGCTAAAAGAGGGGAGTGTCAGAGGCATGCAGCATGGGACCCACTGTCCAGTGTGTCCAGAAGAAGAAAGCCAGTGAAATGAGAGCCAGGCCTGGGACTGGGCACTTAGCTCCCTCAGCGTCACAGTGACACTCTCCAGCCTGCTTCTCAGCATTGCGCACAGGCATTCATTCACATGTGACCCTCACAGTGACCCTGTCAGAAAGAACCCTTCTGTCCATTTTCAGCCAGGATTCAGAGAATTAGTCAGGTGCACAAGCTAAGCAAGCTTTCCTTGTTTGCCCAGCTTGCACTGGCAGAGCCAGGGAGAGCCTTTTGGCTGTGAAGCTAGGATCTGTCCCTGCCCCAGGCAAGGCCCACTGAACCTCAGGACAAATTCCTACTTGTCTTATTACCTTATTATTGTTACTACTGGGAATCATGACCATGTGTTTTGAATACAGTTTATTGTTTTGTTTTGTTTTGTTTTTTGCAGTGCTGGGTTGTTTTTTTGTTTGTTTGTTTGGTTGTTTTGGTTGTTTTGTTTTATTTGGTAACAGGGGTCAAGCTCATGACTGCACACTTGCAAGCCAGGTTCTTATGCCGCTGAGCTAAATCCCCAGCCCAGCAGTGCTGCTTTTTGAACCCAGAGCCTTTGTACTGAGCTACATCTCCAGACATTTTTTTTTAGAGTCAGGTTCTCACTAAGTTACCAAATTGCCCAGGCTGGTCTTCTTTCCCCAGCCTCCCAGAGTGCTGGGATTACAGACAGATTTTGTGTGTGTGTGTCTGTGTGTGTCTATGTGTGTTTTGCTTTTTGTTTTCAAATCACTTTTACAGATCTATTTTTTGTTTGCCAACATTGAGCAAGACAAGGTGATGTTGGTGTTATTTCGTAAATGGGGTCACTGCAGCACAGGGAGACTAATTCACTGACCAGTTTGAGGCTGATTCCCACAAGAGAGTTCAGGGTCTGTGTGACCTGTGACAGGTTATGTGTAGATTGGGAGTTCATCAGCTCACAGCCTCTGTGCCCAAGATGGGAAGAGTGACCAGAAGACTGAGTCCAGTATCGAGTGGTTACAGCATCCATGGTTCATAGATCTCACCAGTCTAAATGCTGAGCACACTGAAGAGCCTCATCCCAGTCCTCACTCCTCGTGACCCGGAGTAACCTGCCAGGGCTTCTCACTGTTGTTCTCAGGACCTGATGTCAGAGGCCATGGACCAAACGGCTGGGGGTCCTGGTTACCCAGCACCAGGAGAAGGTGCTGATGGCAACATGGAGCCCAGCAGCTGCCAGGAACTTCTACACAGACTTCGAGAGTTAGAGGTATGTGTGGCAGGGAGCAGTGGGGGATGGAAGTGACACCTCCTACTCTGAACTGTGGGTGGGCTTTGGGTGGGGGTGGGCCATCCTCCAGCCCCGTGGCCAGACTGAAGCAAACTGACCCTTTCTTTAGAAAAGCTCCTCTGAAGGCCAGGCGTGCTAGTGCATACCTGTAATCCCAGCTCTGGGGAAGCTGAGGCAGGAGGATTGCTGTGAGTTTGAGGCCAGCTTGGGCTACAAAGTGAGTTCAAGGACAGCCTGAATTGCATAGTGAGACTCTGTCTCAAAAAGAAAAAAAAAAGCCAGGGATTTAGCTCAGCATGTAAGCACCAGACTGGCAAGCACCAGGTCATGAGTTCAATCCCTGGTACAAAAAAAAAAAAGAGAGAGAGAGAGAAAAGCTCCTCCAGCAAACCCTTTCCATGCTCTTCGCTCTCAGCCTGAGGACAAGAAGCATGTGCAGAGTATGCTGTCCTGACCTCAGATATCTCTCTTCTCCCCTTTCTTGTTCCTACTGACTCCAGGGAAAGAGGTAGTGACAGAGGCCACAGGAGGAAGATGACATGGGGCCCAGGAGTTGAAGGACAAGGCAGGGATCCTTGGCAGGGACAAGGCTGAAATGATGGCTCTTCCATCTCCTTTGCCACATTCTTAAGACTGTCCTCAGCCAGGTGTGGTGGTACACACCTGTAATCCCAGCAGTTAGAAGGCTGAGGCAGGATATTGTTTTGAGTTAAAGGCCAGCCTGGCCTACATGGTGAGTTTACAACTAACTCTGAACTACATAGCTAGACCTTGTCTCAAAAAACTAAGAAAAAAAAAAGAGAGACCCTGTCCTCTCCCCATCCTCCTGTGCCTGGTTCCTCCCATTTGTATCTTCCTGGCCACCATGTCTCTAGCCCCCAGTCTCACTGACTGAGGTCAGGGTTTACAGAAAACTTGTCCATCTCAGCTCTGCGCTCCAGCTGCCCTTGGTCTCTGCAGATCCGCTCATACAGGCTGTAGCTGGCAGGCTCCTTCCCACCTCTTCCCCAGGAGGAGTTTGCCCTGGAGGAGGGATGGCCCCAAAGCCTTCCTCTTATCCTCATCCTCTTCCACTGCTGCAGGCGGAGAACTCTGCACTTGCCCAGGCCAACGAGAACCAGCGGGAGACTTACGAGCGCTGTCTGGACGAGGTCTGTGGGGTCAGCAGTGGGGCTGCACCAGGGAGGGGAGTGGCAGGGGACATTGGCTTGTCACCTTAGCCACGGACTTTTTGTCCCCAGGTTGCCAACCACGTGGTGCAGGCACTGCTGAACCAGAAGGTGAGTAGCCACAGGAGACACCGTCACCCTTAGCTCAGCAACCTGGGAAAGAGGCCCTGGGAGTAGGTGGGGAGGCCCTTCCTGAAGACCCCTCCAGGGAGGTGGGTAAACATTAGTGTGATAAACTTAGAAAACTTGCCAACCCTCTGCTCATTTCTCCCTCCCTCTCCCGACCATCTTCCACTTCCTGGCGCAGGACCTGCGAGAAGAGTGCATCAAGCTGAAAAAGAGAGTGTTTGACCTGGAACGGCAGAACCAGATGCTGAGTGCCCTGTTTCAGCAGAAACTCCAGCTCACAATGGGCTCCCTCCCCCAGGTGGGTGCATACACTTCTTCCTTCCTAGGTTGGCTTCCTCCCCCCATGGTCATCAGCATTGTCCTTAGGTGCGGGACACCCTCCATGCTGGGGGCTGTGGCTATTTAGGGAAGGTCTGCCCTGCCTCATAGATTCACATCTTACAAGGCGTGAAAAAGACTTGAGTCCTCACCAGTGTGGCTATGTCCCTAACTCCAGGTGGCTGCCCAGCTGGATAGCCTCCCTAGTTATTGAAGAGAGAGCTCGAGAATGCTCCTGCCCTGTGTGGGGAGATGGACGGAGGCTGAAAATGCAATTATTTCAAGCTCCCTACAGGCCCCTTTGGCTACTGACACAGCCTGTTCCTGGCCAGGGCCGGGGTGGGGACTTGCATACAGCAGCCTGGGGTTTGGTGTCACAGAAAGGTCAGGAAAGGCACTTCCTTCCATAACTCTAGGCACAGATAGCTGCATATACCCACCACGGGCACACACACGTATGCACAGATGCTTGTCTCCACTGCTGGCCCTGCCTCCTACTTTCCCCAGTGGCAGCAGGAGACTCCTGGGACTGAATTAAGATGTCACTTGAGGATACTCTGTCAGGAGCTCCCAAAGATGGGGTGAGGCACAGGGGTGGGAGGATCAGGAACAGGTCCAGACTACCGAAGGGAACAGCAAGTTGAGGTCAGCCAGCTGTTCCTCCCCTCCCTTTTGACAAGAAGAAAATCTCTTTTTGTGGGAGAAGGAGAGTTGGCTATCTGTCTGGCAGCTCTTGGCCCACAGGTCCTGAGCAGGGAATCCCTCTGCTCGCAGGGAAGTGGGACCCTTGTAGAGGAAGCCCCTGTCACTGCAGCCTTTCTGGAGCTGCTCTTACCCGACAGTGCAGAACTGGTCCCAGTCAGCTGTGGACACCCCAGACACCTCTCTTCTTGCTTCAGGGTCACCAGGGATCCCCTGAGGACTAGGCATACCAGTCTAGCTTACCACTTCTCAGTGACTACTAGGGACAGGGTGAAGAGCAGCCTTAAGTCATTTTTCTTTTTAATCTAAATGAATGTTTGGATGCTTTGGTATTTGGGATAACAGATTTACCTTTCCCAGGAGTAACATGATATAATGGGAAGAGTTTTGGCCTCAGATAAACTGGGGTTAGAGTGCTGGCTTAGATGCTTCTTAGCAAAGTACCTTGGGCAAATTACCTAACTTTACAAACTATAGGGGTTTGGGTTTTTTTTTTTTTTCTTATAAATGGAGACAAAAAAACCTATATTGCAGATTGTTGTAAGGATTAAATTCAGAGACTATATAGATTTAGCCCATCATAGCCAGTCAGTAAATAGCAGTTATTTATCATTATTAATGTGTGATTCCCAGTTTGCACTTTACTAGAATGAAAGCTCTTTTGAACAAATGCTAATTAAGCTCTTCCTGTGAGCAGCACCTTTGTCAACGTGTGAGGAATGGACTGATTGCAGGACTCTGAGGGCTGCGGCTTATGCGGGGTGACATAATGCTGGAAAGCTGGGACTGCTGAGAGGCAGGTCTACAGACAACCGTGCCACACAGCTATGTGTGACGGTGCTGTCTGTCCAGGGACTTGGGAAACAAGCCCTCAGGGGACTGGGGACAGTTCCTGTGAGGAGATGACATTGGACCTGGATTTGTATAGATGGGATATTCACAGAAGGTGCCATAGGGGTGAGAAGAAATTCCCTTTGGAAACAACTGCATTTGCAAGGCTCTGCGGGCAGGGAAGCCTAGGAAGCACTGAGCTGTTCCTCCTAGCTTGGCTGGATCAAGAGATCTTTGAGAAGATAGTGGGCGACAAAAGCTGTAGATGGCACCAGAAGGAAGAACTGGTATTGGCGAGAAAGAAATCAAAGGCCAGGCTTTAGGTTTCACAGAGAAGTTCAGAGTTGTTTACGTGGGCAGTGGCAGGTTTAGAGGCTTTTGAGCACAAAGGTGCTTTATTAAAAAATAAAGGTGGCTGGAGCTGTAAGTCAGTGGTAGAGTGCTTGCATGCTACGTATGAGGCCCCGGGTTCAACCCTCGGTACCACAGAAAACAAAAGAAGATGATGCCTTAGGCTGTCATGCCAATGGAAGATGGAAAGGCCACCAAGGCAAGTCAAGGTGATTGTCTGAAATGCCAAGCAGCATCTGAACTAGAAGCAAAAAGGCTCAGGTTGCAAGAGCTGGCTACAGAGGTGAGGCCAAAAGATGCTGCAGAGACAGGTTTATAGTTGTGATGAGTGAGGACAAGGAAGGGGGTAAAGCTGTCTCGGGCAAGATGCCTGGGAGAAGGAAATTGTGTTCTCAAGAATCAGACATGGCCCATGATTAACTCCTACTTTTGCAGTCCTCTGTGTGGCTGTTTAACATGAGACCAGTTTGGGGAGGCTGAAATGATGGCTCTTCCATCTCCTTTCTAAGACCATCTAGACATCAGTCTCAGGATTCCTTGGATCATAGGTGCTCCAAACAGAAAGGAATGGACTATCATGATGGCCACTTTTGTAGTAGGGAAGGAAGCCCTCAGGAAAGCAAGGTGGGCCCCAGGCTATCGCTGTACGGCCCACTGGCCCTAGGGTACCCCTCTTTCACCAGAGCCCTCTGTCCGGGCCCTCCTCCCTACCATCTGGGCTTGCACCATCTTCAAAAGAACTTGTGACACAGTCTCCAAAGGCTCTTCGTTCTCATCAGCAAAGGGGAGTAGTCACAAGAGCCACACCAGAAGACGTCCCTAGTGGGCACACCTGGGCAGGATGCCTGGCTTTGTGCAGGGCCAGACAGTAACTGTGCTAAGTCTTCTTTTCCTCTGCAGATCCCACTCACCCCACTCCAGCCACCCTCAGAGCCACCAGCCTGCCCCTCCCTGGGTACCACCGAGGGACCAGCCACCTCACTGCCTCTTGGGCACTGCGCAGGGCAGAGAGAGGTAGGAGGGCTGGGCACAGTGTGATCTGTGGCCTTGCTGGCCAGAGGCCAGTCAGTTGGTGCCCCGATGCTGGTTCCTGATGAGCCCTAGTGGAACAGCTGCATCACATGTGCGACTCCTGTCCAGGCTGGAAGTGTGAGCCCACAGCTGTCTGCTTCATACCAGGAAAAACAGATCCCCACCCCCAGTCACTGGCCAGCGAGCAAATGCATTAGTAATGCATGAGAGTCATAGTTAACACTTGCCTAACACTATTTCATGCCAGGCATTGTGTGGGGGCACTTTTTTTATGAGTTTCAATTTAATTACCATCTCATTTTACAGATGACATCATGAAACTTAGAGGTCAAATAACTTACCAAAGGTCAGATAGCTCAGTGAACTGGTACTTGAATATACACAATCTGACCCAGAGTAGATGTAGTTAACCACTGTCCCAGACTCAAAAGGGACTGAGTAGCAACAGGGAAGGGTTTGCATGGAGTCATCTCCAGTCACCTCCTCCCATTGGGGATCCGGTCAGCAGGGGAGGCCTGGGCTTGTCTTCCATGACTGACGTAGGTCCTGGCCACATCACATACTTTCTTGACACTCTGCTATTTCTGGAGCCTGAAAAATGAATAGGCCGCCCTCTCTAGGACAAGCGTAGAGGTGAGAGTTGTGGCCGGTCAGCTGTGCCATTCCAAACAGCAGTGGGGATCATGGGGTGACTACCTGTTCCAAGTGTACCAGGTACAAGAGTACCTGACTCGGCAACTCTTGAGGAAGCTGAGCCATCATATCTAAGTAAGAGCTTTTGGACACACAGACACAACCAGGTCAGCCCTGATCCTAGCATGTTCAGTTGTGCCCAACTCAGGACCTGGGGCTAGGTAGGATGCCAGCTGCACACAGTCTCCTCATCATGTCTCTCCTTCCCCCACCCCCAGGTGTGTTGGGAACAGCAGCTGCGACCAGGAGGCCCAGGGCCCCCAGCCGCCCCACCCCCAGCACTGGATGCCTTGTCCCCATTCCTTCGAAAGAAAGCCCAGATTCTGGAGGTGCTTCGAGCCCTGGAAGAGACTGACCCCTTGCTCTTGTGCTCACCTGCCACACCCTGGCAGCCCCAAGGCCATGGTCCTGGCTCCCCTGAACCCATCAATGGCGAGCTATGTGGCCCACCCCAGGCTGAACCCTCACCCTGGGCCCCCTACCTGCTAGTTGGCCCTGGCAGCCTGGGAGGCCTGCTGCACTGGGAGCGCCTCTTGGGGGGCCCAGGGGAGGAAGAGAATACTAGGCGGCCTTGGAGTCCTAACAGGGCCCCACCACAGGTCCAGGACACGCACTGTACACCAGGCAGCAGTTCCTCCTCCTCTTCTGATGAGGCAGGTGACCCTAATGAGGCACCTAGCCCCGACACCCTGCTGGGTGCCCTGACCCGAAAGCAGTTGAATCTGGGCCAGCTCCTTGAGGACACAGAGACCTACCTACAGGCCTTCCTGGCCGGGGCTGCAGGCCCACTAAGTGGGGACCACCCAGGTCCTGGGCAGCCATTGTCCCCAGACCAGGGTTCCCCACAGCTGTGTAAGTCTAAAGGCCTCCTGAAGTCAGCTTGGGGTGGGGGTACCCCAGAGGCCCACAGACTGGGCTTTGGTGCTACCTCAGAGGGCCAGGGGCCCCTCCCCTTCCTCAGCGTGTTCACAGGTACAGAGGATGCCCCACTAGGCTCACAGCCTGGCCACCCCCACTCATCTCAGGTGAAAAGCAAGCTCCAAATGGGACCTGCTTCTCCTGGGGAAGCCCAGGGACCCCTTCTGCCCTCTCCAGCCAGAAGTCTCAAGTTCCTCAAGCTGCCTCCAACCTCAGAGAAAGTTCCTAGTCCAGGTAGCCCCCAGCTTTCCCGGAATTCAAGAATCCCATGTCGCAACAGTGGCTCAGATGGCAGCCCCTCCCCACTGCTGGCCCGCAGAGGTCTGGGTGGAGGAGAGTTGTCCCCAGAGGGGCCACAGGGCCTGGCCACCAGCCCTTCACCCTGCCTCACAACCCTGGACTCTGCACAGCTCAGACCCCCCCAGTCCACCTTGTCCACCATGCTTTCCCCAGGGCCAGTAGTATCTCCCTGCTATGAGAACATCCTGGACCTCTCCCGCAGCACCTTTAGAGGATCTTCCCCAGAGCCACCTCCCTCCCCACTGCAGGTGCCCACCTACCCACAGCTGGCTCTGGAGGTACCACAGACCTCTGAGGGCCTCAGAAGCCCCAGAGCACCCCCCAGCCCTTGTCTCTCAGAATCCTGCCCCTATGGGATCCCCCAGGAGAAGAGTTCTGACAAGGCAGGCTCAGAGTCTCCCCACCCTGGCCGCAGGACCCCAGGTAGCTCATCCAAGAAGCCTGGCCAGGGCTCAGGGCGACGAGCTGGGGATCCTGGCTACACACCTTTGCGGGACAGACTGGCAGCCCTGGGGAAGCTCAAGACAGGCCCTGAGGGGCCCCTGGGTCTAGAGAAAAATGGGGTGCCGGCCAGACCTGGCACCGAGAAAGCCCGGGGGCCAGGAAGGTCAGGAGAGAGTATCGGAGACATGGTTCCCCTCACCACTCGACCGCTTGAGCAGCCAGAGGCTAGGGGGGCTCTGCGGGGGGCAGTAGCCTTAGGTACAAGCAGCCTGAAGCAGCAGGAACCTGGACTTGGGGATCCTGGGGCCCGCGTCTACTCCTCCCACTCCATGGGGGCCCGTATGGACCTAGATCCTGTCTCTCCAAGGAGCTGCCTCACCAAAGTAGAGCTGGCCAAGAACCGGCTGGCAGGGGCCTTGTGCCCCCAGGTGTCCCGCACTCCTGCAAAAGTGCCCCCCTCAGCCCCCAGCCTTGGCAAACCCAGCAAAAGCCCTCACAGCAGCCCTACAAAGCTACCTTCCAAGTCACCCACCAAGGTGGTACCCCGACCTGGGCCCTCCCCAGTTACTAAGGAACCCCCCAAGCCTGACAAGGGGAAAGGCTCATCTTGGGCAGATTGCAGCAGCACCCTGACAGGGCAGCCCACATCCCCGACACCTGGCCCTCCTGACCCAAGCCAGGCCTCTGAGGGCTCGGCCCCACACTCGGCCATCGAGGAGAAGGTGATGAAGGGTATTGAGGAGAATGTGCTGCGACTCCAGGGCCAGGAACGGGCACCAGCCTCCGAGGCCAAGCACCGTAGCACCAGCAGCATTGCCAGCTGGTTTGGCCTTAAGAAGAGCAAGCTGCCAGCACTGAACCGGCGCACGGAGGCCAAGAGCAAGGAAGGGGCCAGTGGGGGCTCCCCGCTCCGGAAGGAGGTCAAAGTGGAAGCCCGCAAGCTGGAGGCTGAGAGCCTCAACATCTCCAAGCTGATGGCTAAGGCCGAAGACCTGCGCCGGGCGCTAGAGGAGGAGAAGGCCTACCTGAGCAGCAGAACCGGCCCAAGACCTGGGGGCTCAGGCGTAGGACCCAGCCCAGCTCTGGGACAGGTGCAGGGCCAGCTGGTCGGCATGTACCAGGGTGCAGACAACTTCATGCAACAGCTGCTCAACAGGTGAGTCAGCAGGTGCTGAGTGGACTGGGTGCACAGCTGCTTTGCACTGGGACTGCCTTTCTGGAAGCTTAACGTCCCAGAGGTAAGAGGGATAGGATGCCTCCAAAGCATCTACAGCTTATTGACCTGGCCTAGAGGAAAAGCAGGGCTCAAGTCTGGGTTTTACACCTCTGCTTCCCTTACCAAAGGCTGTCATCAGCCTTGCCAAAACCAGCTCTCACTTGAGAAGAGTGGATTGTCCAGAGTTAACTGAGGTGGCCTAAGGTACTTGCATGTGGTAGTTACGTACATGGTAGATCTTAACTATGGGCTGGTGAAGGTCTTCTCTAGGAAGGGACAAGGAGAGTCTCCCATCTTTAGCACCTGCCACAAGGGGAGCTGTGGTTTAGAGGAGAAAGCCTCTCATCTTAGGGTTGGTCTCTCTGGCTTCATAAAGCAGAAAGTCCAAAGGAATTGGAGTGGGTTGGGCACGAGGTTTGGATAGTAAGTGTTATCAGAGGGAGAAGGCAAGGTGTGTGATAAGCTGACAAGGTTGTGACCTGGTCTAGCAATGTATTAGGGTATACTGACCCTGGGTGTCTTTGGAGGAGTTCCCCACCTTCTCAGCCTGTGCCAGTGTCAGGGAGGGTTGGTGGAGCAGCTGCCAGTACTATGTCTCCTTCCCCCAGGACCACTGAAGGGTCCAAAGCTCATGTATTCATCTGTTTTTCAGTATTGTAATTAAATACCAAGGCAGGCTACTTTATAAAGGAATGAGGTTCTGTGCCCAGCACTCCCTCTTGATCAGAAATTCAATGTTGGGGCTCTACCCTAGTGACCATATCCAATCCCGATCACTCCCCACCCCCCAGAGATCCATCCTAAGCACCATAGTCAGTTAAGTTTCCATCTTAATAGCTTATAATGAGAATGAAATTTAACACCCTGCCAGCCATGGTGATGCATTCTGTAATCCCAGCACTCGGGGCTGAGACGGGAGGATTGCTGTGAGTTCTAAGCTAGCCTGGACTACATAGTGGGTTCAAGGCCAGCCTGTAATATATAGTGAAACCCTATCTCAAGAAGAAAGCCACCCGGGGGCCAGGGGTTTAGCTCAGCAGCGTAAGCGCCTGCCTGGCAAGCATAGTCATGAGTTCAACCCCCAGTACCAAAAAAAAAAAAAGCCACCCAAAGCCTTGGGAGTCACTCAGACCCTAGCAGCCATCATATTTTTGACACTGACCTCCCTCACCTCCATATGCACTGTCATCCCTAGGGTGGATGGTAAGGAGCTGCCACCAAAGAGCTGGCGGGAGGCCAAGCCTGAGTATGGAGACTTCCAGCCAGTGTCCTCTGACCCCAAGAGCCCCTGGCCACCCTGCAGGCCCCGGAATGGCCTGGTGGGCCCACCTCAGGGCTGTGGAAAATCTCCTGGAAAGGTATGTCCTTGGGGCAGGAGCTTGGTAGAGGGGCTTGGCTTTCTGGAGGGTTCCCTTTCCCCAGGACCCAAAAGCTGCAGGATGCCTTTGGGGTCTGTAAGGGGGACTGGGGAGAGGAGAGTAGTTCCTGAGGGCCAGCAGTCAGATGTACTCTAAGGGCCCAGTGCCCCTGTTCCCATGTCCCCACACCCACATTCCCGCTCCCCAGGGCACAGTGGTGGTGGGAGGTTGAGAGGGTGGAAATGGAACTCCGTCTTCTGTACCCACACAGCCAAGCAGCGAGCCAGGGAGGCAGGAAGACATGCCCTCGGAGGACAACCTGGCCGAACCAGTGCCCACCTCACACTTCACAGGTCTGCAGCATCCGCCTGAGGATAGGAACTGCCCCTCATCCCCTACCTGTTTCCCCTTTCCTGTCATGGTAGCAGGCTCCCAGGCTTTGTGTACCATCTTGAGGCAGCTGACCAGGAGGGGATCTTGGGGTGGGGGAGCCTGGCCGGCCTGTGCCTCTGCCTCACACCCTCCACATGCCCTCTCCCCAGCCTGTGGCTCCTTGACACGAACCTTGGACAGTGGCATTGGGACCTTTCCGCCCCCAGACCATGGCAGCAATGGGACCCCCAGCAAGAATCTTCCCAAGGCCAAGCCACCACGGCTAGAACCCCCACCAGGGGTGCCCCCAACCCGGCCCCCAGCCCTTACCAAAGTCCCCCGCCGAGCCCATACCCTGGAGCGGGAGGTGCCAGGCATAGAGGAGCTGCTGGTGAACGGGCGGCACCCCAGCATGCCCGCCTTCCCTGCGCTGCTCACTGCTACTCCCAGCCACCGGGGCCGTCTGAACTGTCCTGATGGTGAGTCCCAGTGCGGGGTGGGACAGCCCTAGGAGTGGGCCCTGAGCTGGACAGCTCTGTCCACTGTCCTTTGTTCCTGGACAGATACCTGTGAAGACCCAGGCCCTCCCCCTGCTGTCCAGCTGGCCAAGAACTGGACGTTCCCCAACACCAGGGCAGCCAGCAGCTCCTCCGACCCTTTCCTGTGCCCACCCCGCCAACTGGAGGGGCTGCCCAGGACCCCCACGGTGAGACTTGCAGAAGGGGGAAAAAAGGAAGAGAACCAGGGAGTAGAAGGGATGGACATGGGTCTCTCGGGTATGATACACCCTTTGTCCTGCACAGCCCTAGCCGGGAAGAGAGCTGAAAGACCACCCACAGCATCTTCTGGGAGCCTACCTGTCCCTCTTGAGGAGAGGGTTTCTGTCACCCCCTAGCACTGTGGTAGCACTGGATATAGTTGTACCTCCAGCCCACTTCCTCTGAAGTTTGTACCCCCTCAGTGGACCCCAGTGGCTCCCCTCAGCCTGGGCCATGAGGTGGGAGGAGTGTCTTCCCAACAGTTCCTCCTTTCCAGGCCCTGCCTGTGGACCGGAAGCAGAGCTTGGAGCCCAGCCGCCCACCCCCTACACCTCAAGGCCCAGTATTTGGGGGCAGTCGCACCCCCAGCACGTCGGACATGGGCGAGGAAGGCAGAGTGGCCAGTGGTGGTGCCCCAGGGCTGGAGACCTCAGAGTCCCTCAGCGACTCGCTCTATGACTCGCTCTCCTCCTGTGGGAGTCAGGGCTGAGAGGTGGCACACACCACAGCCCCTCTGCAACTGGGGAGCACAGATTGGCCTGTTCTCTTCATGCCCCAACCCTCAAAGCCAGTGGGCCTTCCTTGAAGGGACCAAGGAGGCAGCTGGGTAAGAAGATGACGGGATTCCCTGGCACACCCCCACTGCCCACCACTGCTGTGGGTGAGATGACTGTGCTTTGCTCAGGGAGAGACTCCATCCTCAGTCCCTTCACTCACCCAGAGTAAGGCTCTTCCTCTGAGGGACTTAGGAGGCCAAGGCCATGTGTCCCAGCCCCCCAGCTCCCGCTTCAGGCTGAGCCATCTTGTGGTGCTGGGCTTCTTGCCCACCAGCTGTGCCATCTTTGCCCAAACTGGCTGCTACCCTGTCCCAAAGCCCCCATGGGGCCATTCTGGAGGACCCATGTCGGCGGACTTTGGGGGTAAGGGGGACAAGTTGCCTTCTCTGTCTGCCCCGGTCCTCCCTGCTGTCTGAATGGTGCTGCCCTCCCCTGCCCCATGTCTTTGGGGTCTGTTGTCTGTCTTTTTTTGGTTTTTGTTTTTTATATAAAAGCACCTGGCCCAGTCCCCGCTCCCCAACCCGCACTGCGGTTAATTTATCTGGCTGCTCTGCTTCTGCCGTAACCCTAATAAAACATGGAGGCCCACCCCCCACTCTGGCTCGGCTTGTTGTGTATGAGACCTTGGGTAGACAGGTGGGTACTGCATCGATGCCAGGTTGAGGGACCCCAGGGCCTTGTGAGGGAGCTCCCCTCTCGCAGTAAGAGAGCTGGCTAGAGTCACCCTAAGATGCAACTGAAGTCGGAAAATGAAGCCTGCTGAGGCTTAGAACTGTACTATACCTGATGATGGGAAGACTCCCCCAGGTTACCCTGGGTGGGGCAGGGATTAGGCACTCCTCCAAGAGGGAAGAGGAAAGGGTACACAGGGCAGTTCAGAGCTGCTGGGGCTGGAGGCCAGGTAGAGATAACTGGCCACCTGTGGTCGCATGCCTTAATGCCATTTAGGGAAGAGGATCAGAGCAAAGCCTAGTTTCTACCTCAGCTTGCAAGGAAATCTTGCCCCCAGCTCTAAAACAGTTTAGGAAGGGGGCAGGCTTCCAGGAGCTAATTTAGGTGTCCCATGAACTTCCTGTTGGGTATGCTTCCTGTTGAGCATGGAGCTAGGCATGGGCCTTCAAGTGAGCCAGGGCAACCAGGCTTGCCGGTGTGGAAGACACTGACTTTTGTCCCAAGCACCCTAATGGAGCTGACACTGGCCACTCCCCGTGACAGGTCTGAAGGCTGGCTGGTAACACACATGCTTAGAACCCTGAACTGGTGGCTGAGACTGGACAGTGCATGTGGGAGGTAGGATCCTGCAGGACGTGGTCAATGTGTCCTGCTATGTTGGCATCACACTTCAGAGCTCAGGAGGGATCTGGCCAGAAAAGGAGTATTGCCAGGTACATTCAAGTTTCAGTTACCGGACTGGGCCTGAGCTCAGTGGTAGAGCCCTTTCCTCATATCCACACAGCCGTGGATTTGATCCCGAGCATGGAAGGGGAAAAAAACAGCAAAATCTCAGTTGTACTACTGGATGCCAGTCTTGCACTCTGACAAACCAAGGAAGTTTTGGGGTAGGGAGGCTGACAGTGTTGCCCATTACAACAGCTCTTTTTAGCAATATGTCATGGCTTCTTCATACAAACACCTGCCATATCAACCAGCCCAGCAACTCCTAACCCCACCATCGCCCCTCAAATGAAGACTTGGAGGCTCAGCATCCTCAAAGGTGGGGCCTATGCAGATCCAGAGCCTGTGAGATGGTGCCCTCCTGGATGTGTAGCTTCACATTCTTCAGCCAACACTTCCGGCTCCTGCAATCATTCCTAGCAGGCAAGCCTTGAGAGCAGTAGTCAAAATCAAGAGCCTTTGCCATTCCAGTTTCATTCAGAAAGCTGCAACGCTTCTCCAGATTGGCTTTTCTCATCTATAGCAGATTAGATGAAGCCAGACTTTCTTAGCATTCTGCTCTTCCTGACTGCCTTTAGCTAAAGTCATCACTGAGAAATTAACAACACTAAAAAAGTTAACACTTAGAGAAAGGTCAAGTCCAATGTCATGTTTAGAGAAGCCAGCATCCTCCTCCAACTCTATTTCTTGGTGTCTCAAGCCCTTCTCTCTGATTAAACCCTAAGGGTCTCCTCATTTCCTAATGAGAACTGACTGAGTTATCTACAGAATGATTCTGTTTCCTTTTCGGGAAAGACTTTGGCATGGTGAGCTTGATTCTCCATTCTGCCTCTTCCACACTGAAGCCAAAGAATGTCCATCTTCCCACCAGGACCTGGTCAGTGTGTTGCTGAGCTCTTTTTCCTATGTTTGCAAATGCAAGGTGTCACCTTGGTCCCTGGGGCAGTGTGGGCTGACTGAAGAAAGGACCCTTGTGTGGCTCCAGGGCAAGGTGTAGGTAACACTTGCCACACCCAGAGCCTGCCAAAAATTGAGATCACAGGCAGGTGCCACCATGCACACCTTCCAGCATCATCTTGGGGTGGGGAAGACCTTTTCAAAATTATCACATGTGGCCGGGTGTGGTGTGTACCTGTAATCCCAGCATTTACGAGGCAGAGGCAGGATCACAGCAAGTTTGAGGCCAGCCTGGGCTACATAATGAGACCCTGTCTCAAATAAATAAATAAATAAATAAATAAATAAATAAATAAATAAATAAATATTTAGCCAGGCATAGTGATACACGCCTGTAATCCCAGCATTTGGGTGGCTGAGACTGAAGGATCACTGCAAATTCAAGGCCTGAACTAAATAGTGAAACCTTGTCTCAAAAAGACAAAAAAAATAAAATATTTATCACATGCAAATTATAAAAGTACATATTATTGTTTAAAAAAAGTAATTGACCGGGGATGTAGCTTAATAGTAGCACACTTGCCTAGCTTGTGTGAGGCCCTGGGTTCAAACACCAGCATCACAAAAAAATAAAAAGTAAAAAGTAATTGAAATGTTATTCAAGGAAAAGGAAGAATCTCCCTAATACTTTGACCAACTTCCCAGACTTATTACTCAGACAACCTTAGCTGATAATCTTCTGGATGTTTTAAAAATGCACATAGAGGGCTGGGAATATAGCTCAATGGCACAGCACCTACTTGGCAAGCTCAATGTCCTGAGTTCAATTCCCAGGACCCAAAATAAATAAATAAATGCACACAGGGCTGAGTGAGGTGACACATGCCTGAAATCCCAGTGCTTGGGATCTGAGGCAAGAGGATCACAGAAAGATCAAGGCCAGCCTAGGCTACACAATGAGAACAAAAAATAACTTTAAAATAAAATATAATATAAAAGTGCTTATAGACATAGTATGTTTATATTTGCTTTTGATTAAACAAGATTATTCTAAAGTTACTGATCTACTGTTTCTCTTTATACTTAATAATATATCTTGGACAGGAGGCTGAGGCAGGCCGGCCATCAGCCTGAACTATCTTGTGAGACCTTGTCTCAATAATAATGTGCCTTGAAGATGTTTCCACAGTACATGAATCTCCATCATCATGCATGGTATTCCATTATATGGATTTATGACATTTATGACAAACAGGACAATGAAAATCACATGTGTATCTTTGGCCATGTTTGTGTTTGCATAAGATGAATTCCTATATGGAATTTCTGGATCATAGCATGTCCTTAGTTTACTTTTTATGGGAAATTAATAAACTGCACACCAACCAACATATATGCATATCTCCCCACATCTTCCACTTCATGAAATATTATCAAACTTTGGAATTTGTACCCAGTTTGGTGAGAGGAAGAGATGGTGGTTTTTACACATCCTGGCAGCGATGAGAACAGGCTGGGAAGAGCAAGTGCAGAGCAAAGCACATATGGAAGCCTCTTGTCCTGGGCGAGAGAGCAGTGACCTGGCCAGCTGGGAGCAAGAGAGACAAAGAGATTGCAGACAAGAGGGGCCAGCCACAATCCCATGGGTGTTAGAACAACTGGAAGGCAGGGTCGTGGCTAGCCCAGCTGCCATAGGGACGCTGGGCGGAACAGACTTCGGGGAAGGCGCATCAGGAGATCAGTGTCAGATGTGTAAAATCTGAGATGCCTGTGGGACAAGCCCCGGGGGGAAGTGTGACGTGCAGAGCTGATTACAGGAGTCCAAAGTTTAGAGACATAGAGCGTCATAAGTCATCAGCAAGTAGATGTTATGTATGTATGTAGAAAGCGAGGGACCAGATGAGATCACCAAAGGAAGGAGAGGAGGGAAGATTCTCATTCTCTGGCAGTCAGACAAGGAGGCAGAAAAGCAGCAGTGACTGGAGAGTTGACAGCATGAGAACATGGGGTCCTGGATGTAAACCAGGGAAATGTTTCAAGAAGGAATAAGTACATCAGCCTTTAGATGCTGCAAATGTGTTGCTGAAACAAGAACTGAAATTTGCCTTTTGAAGCTAGCTTGGGGTCAGTGGTGATCTTAAAAGAACAGTGATGGAAACCAAAGCCTTTGGGAGAGGGTCAAGGGAGCCGGGAGTGGTAGCACACACCTGTAATCCAACCTGTAATCAGGGAGGCTGAGGCAGGATGGCGAGTTTGAGCCCAGCCTCAGCAACTTAGCAAATTTCGAGAACACTGTCTCAAAACAAAAAGGGCTAGGGATTATCTTACTTACTTTTCTCCCTAAGACAAAATACCTGATGCCCAAAGTTAAGGAAGGAAAAGTTTATTTAGGTCACAGTAGTTTGTAGAGATTTTAGTCCATAATCAGCCAACTCCAAGGCAGGGAGGCTTGGCAGACTGTAGCAAAGTAAAATGGGGGAAGATAAGCCTCTTTCTCTCCCTTACATTGTATACAGTCTACTAGGATTAGGGTAGTGCCAATCCAGTCAGTGGACTGGTTTAGAAATCACCCATGCTTAGTCCTAGCACCCTTAATCCTAGCATTGCACCATGAATTAGTCACACACTCTGGATTCAACCACATAAGCCCCATGTAAGACTGCATGAGGCTTTCAGGGACATCTAGACACAAACCATAACAGGAATGTAGTTCAGGAGGGAAAGCCCTGGGTTAATTCTCCAGCAAGAGCAACAGAGACAGAAACGGAAACACAGAGGGAGAGACACAGACAGATAGGAGATAAGAATGGATAGGAAGAGTATAGATAACTCTTCTAAGAAAAAGTGAGTGGGAGAGGAAGGCAGTTTTAAGAAATGAAGTATATTTATGTATTTTTGTTGTTTGTTTGTTTGTTGTTGTCTTTTTAAGAAAAGATCTCACTATATAGTGCAGGCTAGCCTCAAATTCACAGCAATCTTCCTGCCTCAGCCTCCCAAGTGCTGTGACTATCAAGATTTCAAAACATTAAAACCTCAGCTATGCATGGTGGCACACCTGTAATTCTAGTACTTCAGAGTCTGAGGCAAAAGGATCACTGTGAGTTCAAGACCAGCCTGGACTACATAGCAAGTTTAAGACCAGTCTAAACTACATAGTGAGACCCTGTCTCAAAAAAATAAAACAAAACTTTTTTTCTCTAAACTACTTAAAAGTTACCAACCTGATGTTCTGTCACCACAAATACTTCAGTGTTTATTTCCTATAAGGAAGGGAACTATCAAAATGAGGAATTAATATTTTAAAAAAACCAACTGGGCATATGTTGTAGTCAGGATTCACAAGGAAAACAGTTTAATACAGGACACATAATTTATAGTATTATTTTGTAATAGTTACCCAAAGATTTAAGTACAGAAAAGCAAAGGAAATATGTCCATGCACTGAAGATCCAAAGAATCTAGCTGAGGTCCTGAATCCCACAGCAATGTCCTACATGAGTCCAGCTGAAGACCTAGAGCTCACACCATCATCTCATGCAAGTGTTTCACAGATTTGCGCTGAGAAGGCCCAAAGGTCAGTGGTGGGAGCTAGAAAGTCTGTGCCAGCGGGGTGAAGGAATGTGCCAGCAGACCAAGGGATCCGCACTGGAGCCAGGAAGCAACAAAGTAAGGAGCTTCCCCCAAAAGTACCACAGTCATCCTCAGCAACAAGGAGGTCCCAAGCTCCTCTGATGAAGAGAACAGCCAAGTGCATAAGAGGAAGCCAGAGTGACAAGCTTCTCCAGGAGAACCAAAAGTACTACTTCTTCCTCTCCAGTTCTTTTTTTATGCTGCGGGCAGCAGTCCTCAGGTGGGCCCTCCACACCCAGCACCACACTGATTCAGTTCTTATGGGTGTTACAGGTTGCCCACCAGTTGTCAGCGCACCACAGCATGGTAGCACACGCTTGCAATCCTGCACTTGGGAGACTGAGGCAGGAAGATTGCCACAAGTGTGAGGCCAGCCTGGGCCACAGAGTGAGGTTAAGACCAGCCTGAACTACACAGTGAGACCTTGTCTCAAAAAACACAAAACATGCCAGGGATTTAGCTCAACAGCATAAGCGCCTGCCTTGCAAGCGCAAGGTCATGAGTTGGATCCCCGGTACAAAAAAAAAATAAAACACAAAACAGGGGTTAGGGATTTAGCTCAGCAGCATAAGTGCCTACTTGGTAAATGTGAGGTCGTGAGTTCAATCATGGGTACCAAAACAAACAAACAAACCACAAAACAAAAACAGACCCAAAAAAACCCAAAGAAAGACATATCGCATTTAGTTGCCATGTTTTGTGTGTGTGTGTGTGTGTGTGTGTGTGTTTATGATACTAGATATTGAATACAGGATCTTTGCAATGAACTACATCCCCAGTCCCTCTTTTTATTTTTTATTTTGAGACAAGAGCTCATTTCACTAGGCTGGGCTTAAATGTTCAGTCTTCCTGACTCAGCTTCTGGTTGCGCTCTAATTACAGGTATGAACCACCACGCCCAATTACAGTTGTCAAGTTTCTTTAGTCTCCTTTAGTCTGGAACAATTTTTCAGTCCTCTCTTGGCTTTCACGACCTTGACATTTTGTAAGAGTACAGGCCATGGTTTTGACTTGTCATTTCCAAGGATGTTTGCTTTCATTACTGAAATGGGTGTCTACTTGTCTTCTCCATCACATATTTACTATTTTTCCCTTTGTAACTAACAAGAACATTGTGAGGAGATGCTCTAAAACTAGATAAATATTTAATTTCCATCAAATTTCTATGTATTGACTTGTATCTGTGGAATCATGGTGTCTACTTTACTCAGTGGATTTAACACATTCCTATCACTTGTATAGATGATCAAATTGTCCTCGCTTTGGCCAGTGAGAGCCCCATGAAATTCTCACTGTTTCACAAGTATGTCTTTTTGACCTCATTCTTTGAGGATGTACTTGATTTCTGCCATAATATGGTCAGAATTTAGCTTGGATCTTCCCCAGCCTAGAAATCATCTGTTTTTCCAGAGTCCTCGTTCCTTCCAGTGGAGAATAGTATTTAGGAATCAAGAACAGGTAGCCAGGTGCAGTGACACACACCTGTAATCCCAGCTTTTAGGAGGCTGAGACAAGAGGATCACTTCAAGTTCAAAGTGAACTATATAATGAGTTCAAGGGCAGATTGAACCACATAGTGAGACTCTCCCTCTCTCCCTCTCCCTTTTTTTTCTTTTTTTGAGATAGGATCTTGTAAGGCAGTTCGGGCTGGCCTTGAACACACTAGGTAGTCCAGGCTGGCCTCCCACTCACAGCAATCCTCCTGCCTCAGTCTCCCGAGTTCTGGGATTACAGGGGTGCACCTCCACACCTGGTTAAAAACCCTGTCTCAAAAAAAAAAGGGAAAATTATATATATATCACTGAGTATGCTTAGTGTTTTTGGAGTGTTGCTGTTCTCAAACTCTGAGGTACATAGTGAGACACACACACACACAGAATTAAAGCATGTTGTTTTTTTCTGGGGACATGGGTGTGTACCACCAGGGATCAAACCCAGGGTCCCATGCATTCTAAGCACCTACTCTGCTACTGAGCTGCACACCCAGCTCTTCTTTTGTATTTTGTTTTGTTTCCTTTGTTTTCAAGATGAAGTCTTGGTGGGTTGCCCAGGCTAAACTTCAAACTCCTGTGCTCAAGGACTTCTTCTGCCTCAACTTCCCAAGTGGCTAGGACCACAGATATCATCCACCCAGGAAAAGCGTGTCTCTACATTTGTGAGAATGATAAAACAGCATCTGATGATGTGGAAGAGAGAGTAGGAGATCAGTTAAGGAGAAATGAGGCCTAATTTGTCTCTCTGTGAGCATAAAGGAGAAAGGCAGCAAGCAGGCATGATGTCACATTGCAGGTTCTAGGGCAAAGCGAATAAGCTGAGATCAGGTTGTTTACCTGGGTGTGCATGAATGGCTGATGGAAGGCAGATGACCCTTGTGTTACTTTCATTGCTGTACCCATGTTTAAGTACATAAAAGATGGGTGAACCAGACGCTTAGGCTTTCTCTGCCTATTAGAGGCAAGAGCCTCCTGGCTGCCACAGGCTAAGTTAACTCTGTGTCTTTCATCCTTGCTCACCCCCAGGCAAGGATCAGGAAACAAACTAGCAGGGCTAGAACTCCTACAAGAGAGGAGAGAACTGTTGGGCTGTGGTTCACGAGAGGTCTCAAACAGCGTCCACACGGACAGAAAGGATGAGGCACCAGAAGAGGAAGTGAGGCGTGTGCAGCAGCAGTGTCTGCTCTTGGAAGTGCTCTTCTGACTGTTTCTATTGTCTTAAGGAAATAATCAAGGTTTAGCTAAGAGAAGATAGTAGAAGTTGGAGACAAAAGGAGAAAAAAGAGTCATCTTGCTCCAAAATATTAACTAGGGAAGGTGGCAGAATTATCAGGGGCCACAAGGGGCTGCTTGAAGGGACTTGGAGTTTGAGTCTCACAAACATGAACATGTTGCTTTCTTTCCCAGCTGTGCAAGGCACAAAATAGGCAGTGAGTTGCTTTAGCCAGTTTGCTCAGAGAGTAGAACAAAGGAGAATGAGAAAGGGAAGTGAGTCTATTAGCTGTGAACTTTAAATTGGATACAGAAAATAAAATCAGGGGCATAAAGGAGGCAGGACTGGTAGACTGCAGGTCTTGGTGGGAGAGTAGTCATAGGAATGGGTTGGAAAAATGCTGGAAAGAAATGAGGTGATGCAACCATAAACCCAGCAACAGTAAAAGAACTAAAGAAGCAAGAGTTTAAAACAGCTGGGTGGAGATGACATGGCACTCTACATAGAAGACCCCAAAAACTCCACCAAAAAGCTTGTAGATTTGATAATCAAAGTCAGTGTAGCTGGACACTCAAAAGTAAACTCTCAAAAATTAATAACATTGAGGGAAGCCTGCATTGGGGGTAAGCTGCCCGGAACCACCACCGTGGGCCCACCCTACCAGTGGGAACTTAGCAGAAGCCCACCTCAGGGGTAGGCTGCCCGGAACCACCACCGTGGGCCCACCCTGCCAGCGGGAACTTAGGAGAAGCCTGCATTGGGGGTAGGCTGCCCGGAACCTCCACCGAGGGCCCGCCCTGCCACCGGGAACATCGAGGAGGCCCGCCCAAGACTGAAAACTGCCCTGGACTGCTTCAGCTGGGCCTGCCCTCCCACCTGGAACATCAGAAGATCTCAGCGGGATCCAGTTAGTGTGAGAAAATTTGGAATTTTGCTCCCAGGTAGCGAACTTTGGACTACACCAGATTGACTGTATCAATGTGGTGAGTATACCCCTAAAATAGAGGTGTACAGGGGATAAATAGGGCCAGTAGTAAAACCCCCTACAACTAACTGTACGACTTTGTTGGGTCTGAAAATAGTGTGTGTGATCCACACACTACACATACACTCCTACACTACTACACTCCTACACATAGAAAACACCAGGCAGAGTGAAAATGACAAAACAAAAAAGCAAAATGCAGTCTCAAACATATAGTTCACCAGAAGCAAGTACAGGAGACATTGAAATAGAGGACCCCAAAAGTAACACACTGGGAATCTCTGAAAAGATAGCGAGTGAAATAAAAAAACAACTGCATCAGGCTATAGAGGAAATCAAATTAGAAGTAGTCTCCCATGTAAAGATAGAAATTACAACTTTAGTAAAGGAGTTGTTGAATGCAGCTAAAGAAGAACTAGAGAAAAAAGTACATGAGCATGGGAAACTGATTGAAACTTTGAATGAAAAATGTAGAAAACAAGCAGAGTTCATGAAACAAACTCAAAGAGACATCCAAGAAACAAAAATTCTATTGAAAGCGTGCAAAACCACCTAAAGGAAGCTGAGGATAGGATTTCGGACCTTGAGGATAGGATCACAGTTAGTGATCAGGAAAGGATAGAACTTTTAAAAATGACAAAGCAGCATGAAATGACAATCCAGAAGCTTCATGATGATGCCAAGAGCAACAATATAAGAATAATAGGCATTAGTGAAGATACAGGAGTCC